>LPNX010685524.1:34372-69976 GCA_001517045.1 Pseudotsuga menziesii
GCTACTTTCCCTGGTGAAGGAGTTGGCCTGCTTTGACAACTCGATATAGCTGGATCTTCTGCTGGCGGGTGTTCTTGATCTGTGTGTCCATAATCTGATCAATTGTGGCTTGTTCCATGCAATCGGGGTTTAACTCTATTGGTGTGAATTGTTCTGCCACATCTGATGTGTCCAGTAGAGGTGGAAAGTAGGGCCGAAGGCGGTCCACATTGAACACTAGGTGCAGACCAAGGAATGGTGGAATACTGATCTCGAAGGCATTGTCCTCGATAGCCTTGGTGATGGTGTATGGCCCATATCGGAGCGAGCGAAGCTTGCGGTGGGGTCTAGTAAGGCGCTCCTTCTGTAAATGTAGCCACACTTTGTCGCCCACCTAGAAGTTGTGTTACACCTGATGCTGATCATGTCGCTGCTTGTACTTAGCATTGGATCTGTCTAATATGTCATGAACCTATTGGTGAATGTGCTAAATGTGCTCAATGAAGTTGTTTTCCTTGGAAACTTTAGACTCGATATGAGCCGAATCAGCCTGAGTAGCTGCAAATGGCATGGCTACGTCAATGGGACTCTGGAATCCCAAGCCCACCTGAAAGGGGCTGTGGTTGGTTGAGCTATGGAGGGACTAGTTATAGCTGTGTTGTACATAGGGGAGGCTCTCATCCCATGTGTGTGGATGCTTTGAGTTGTACATGCACAAAATGTGTATGATCATCCTATTGACGACCTCTGTCTGGCCATCAGTTTGGGGATGGAAATCTGTGGACTTTGTGAGCTTGGTGTCTAACATTGACCATAGGCTAGACCAAAATGTACTAAGGAACCTGCTATCTCGGTTAGAGATTATAGACTATGGGATACCAAAGTGTACCCACACTCATTCAAAGAAGAGTTTAGCAGTGGCTTCTGCTATGATATTCTTCTTGCAGGCTGCCACTATGGCCATCTTTGAGAATCTGTCAACGACCACAAACACATAGTCGTTGTCGTGCTTAGTAGAAGGAAGGCCTGACATGTAATCCATGGAGATGGATTCCCAAGGTCGACTAGGGGTAGGCAACGAAGTATAGAGGCCTTACTTCTTGATGGATGGTTTGGCAATGGCGCAGGTAGTGCAGGATCAAATGTACTTCCCCAGGTCCTGTTGAAGGTTTGGCCAATAGAAATACTTCTACAATACTGCCACTGTTTTCTCGACCTTGAAATGCCCAGTGACTTGACTATAGTGCGCTTCCCAAATCATATTGGCACGCTCGCTTGAAGGAACACAAAGGTGTCCCATGTGACACAGTAGTACATCTTGGAGGTGAAATTTTGGAACTTGGTTTCCCTCCAAGAGCATCTGGTATGTGTGGCTGAATTCTGGATTTCTTTTGTAGAGAAGCAGTGAATCAGAAGTCTTGTGCCCACAAGAGTTGAGCACGGTCGTTATTGCCACGATTGGTGGTCGGCTGAGGCAATCTACAACATTATTGGTGCTTCCCTTCTTGTACTTGATGTTCAAATGAAACTGTTGTAGATATGTGGACCACTTCTAATGGCGATCGTTCTGTAACTTCCCTTGTGTCTGCATGAACTGCAGGGGTTGGTGGTCTGTGTGGATGATCGTTTCCTTCCCCAAAATGTAATGCTTCCATTGTCAGCAAGCCTATACAATGGAATACATCTCTTTGTCATAAGTGGGATATTTACAGACTGTGTCTGACAGTGTCTCACTGTGATATGCCACCGAATGCCCTTGTTGAGTAAGGACTGCCTAGTTAGAGGCATATCTCTCGATCTTAAATGGTTGTTGCAAGTCTGGTAATGTGAGCACTGGGGCACAACCGAGGCGATGTTTCAATTCTGCAAACACCTTCTGCTGAGTTTCTGACCAAAATAATTTTTCTTTCGCTCCTCCCTTGGTGACTTGACTCAAGGGCCAAGTGATATGAGAGAATCCCAACACGAACCTGTGGTATAAATTAGCAAGGCCCAAAAAGCTACGAAGCTCTGTTAAAGTAGTTGGGGCTGGCCAATCCCGAATGACTTGGATCTTAGTTGGATCCACATGTACCCGACAGTCATCAATAATGTATCCTAGATTATTACGGAGAGAAATTCCTATGGCTTGGGGTACCACAACAGACAGCTTGACTCCAAAAATCAATCCTTTCCAATATGCAATAGAAATTAAATATCTAACACTAAATGATCAGACCTCGTACCTTATTCTGGACGGTTGAAGTAGATCCTCGTTGACCTTTCCAACTTTAGCTTGAATTGATAAATTACTTCCTCAACAACAAGTAAACAATACAAGCATTCTATATATCATGGTGTTAGCTCTATTCTAACATATATAATCAATAATGTATAAGCATTTGACATAATCCCATGGATAAAATATTCATTCAAACACACATTATTAGACAACAAAAGATATTTCTATTAATATAAATTAGAGACTACAATGGATACAACCTCTGACGGCACGTCTGCGAACTGGAGAAACTAAATCACCCACTTGGGCCTGCACCACCTCAATCCTCCATCTCTCGATAGCAAGCTCACAAGCAAAAGGCAAGCTTGGGAAGAACACAAAAGTGCTCCAAGGGACAAAGGGATGCAGACTCAAGCATAAGTTCTGGCAACAATGGACTATAGTTTCTTTGCTCTCAATTCTATCATATTCCTTCAATGTACCATAGAGTTCCTTATATAGCTTTTCAAAAGCGTAATGAAAGGTCGAATCCGAGCGATCTCAACGCATAGAGAAGGCTAGGAGTCAAGTTAGTCGGATCCATGTCAAGGAAAAATCCAAAATGATTTGGATTTTGTACACATCCCGATGTATGCAGTTTTAGTGGACAAACCCGCGTATATACGCGATTATAGGTTTAAAAGTTGCATGTATCATTTTTCACATGTTTTTAGGGATGATCAAGGAAACATCAAGGGACAAAAAATGGTCCAAGGGGTCTAAGGAGTCTGCAGAGGGATAAGGGAAGGCCATACAAAGTGTGATTCACCTAGAGTGGTAAAATCAGCTATAACAGATGCCCCCTAATGTGTGAGGTCAGAGGGGTCATACGATGGCCGAAATACATTATAAGTCCATCCCAGAAGTGGAGTAATGAAGGATCCCAAATGGAAGACCAGCCACCTAATCAACATAGTACAATGATATAACTCTGCACATAACTACAAATACATATAGCAGTCCCGGATACATAAGAGTACAATGGCCATGAATAGGCATGATACAAGATATCAAATAAGTGGTCATCGCCACGTACAATATACATAGATCATAATCTCCATGATGAAGATATACAAAGGACCATGATCTCCATAATGGCTGAAAATATATAATAGATCAGGTTCTCCATAATGGCTGGAAATGTATGACATATACTGGAATCAAATCATGAGAGCTGAAATCTCATGAACAATGGTGTGATCAAGGAGGTAGCATATAAGAGATGCCAGAAATCTGGAAAGTCTTCTACACAAACCGCTACAAGTACATGTCCTACTATGCGAATAGAGGTGTCGAGGTTGAACATAGTAGTCCATCGTCTGATTACCGGTCATTGATGTATGTTGTTAACAGACATGAGATCACCCACCGATAATGAAAATGGGAATCACAATACTAGAGTGCAAACTAACAAGTGTGAATAAATGTGTTGAGGTCAAACACTTGAGAGGATCCATCGATCAGGGGACATTGATGTATTCCCAAAGACTGTCGATGGCAAGAGAACCTGCCACTAATGACTGCAAGTCTCAAGGCACTCAAAATGACTCTAGATTCCAATCCCAGAATAAATGATCTGAAGTTGATGGGATGAAATCCACTAGAAGGAGGGAATTAAGGCATCCCCCATCATCCAACACGAGGTGCTCATCAAAGCTGTATAATGTGGAAGGACTCGATCATAATGTGCATGAACCAATAACTGTACCGAGAATGGCCGACATGCAAAGTCAATATAACTGAGGAATGGCCGACTCAGGCTTCAAATTCCTTCGAACAAGAGCATAACGACGTATGGTGATTGAATAAAGGCAGCATAGACTTGATATACAAACTGGGACATCTCTGCAACACAAGAGGCATCGACAGAGGCTCCATAGGGAATGGAAGCTTAACCAGTTGGTGGAGATAAACTCAGATAAATGAGTACAGCTCCTAAAGTCAAACTATAAACCCAACCAATGGATGTGATATACAGTGCTCTATTAGAAGGCGACACGACTCGATAGCTGCCAAAGATAACATCTTTCCTTGTCCGGCTTTTTGGTTTTTTTATTTTTTTGGACATTTTCAAATATTTAAAAAGCTTGAAAAAGAATAAAATTGCTTTATAGTTATAGACTAGGAGGAGACAAGTGCCATAAGGGCAAACAAACTAGTTCTAAGCAGTGGAACATACCTATGCTCAATGCAAGGATACATGTGTAGGATATCGACACTCGAGGGAAAATCCCCTACCGGTAAAAAGGGAAACAAGCTGCAAATGATATAAAAAATGGCTCTGCATGGCTAGACATGAGAAAAGCTCGGGCTATATGGCTGAAACGCAATGTCAAGGAAGCTAGCATGAAGCTCAATAAGGCAAGTAAAGCTCATGATAATGCATTCACAACTTGATATGAGGGAGTCCTAAAGGAAATGGGCCAGCAAAATATCAAGAGGAGTATGAGGCTCTTGCAAAATGTCATGGCGGGACTAAAAGGGACTCCCGGACCTAAGAGAGGACTCACAGCATGGGTACCAAATGAAAAAGGGAGCTAACTAGGACACCCATGTATAGGAAAGCTCTACCATTCACATAGTACCACTTCTAACAACAACATGAAGGTTCCGTGATACCATGAAATGGGTCCGTACCTAAGGCTACAATGAAATGGTCATAAGGTCATGCAAAATGCAAATGGATGTGAAATCCTAACCTATAAGCCAGTTTATACATGATACCTGTGATAGAAACGAACGGGTCGAAACCTCGGAGAGAGTGTACAAAAACTGGATCCTACATGACAACCATATTAGTAAAAAACAACCCAAAATAGTCAATAAAGAATCCAAACTATAGGATATAGGGAGGAATGATCATGGCAACTGCTCCCAAAGGAAAGAATGTGGTGAACGATGGGACATAAAAAGAAAAGTAAGGTGTAGACCCAACGTTCACACATCCACTACCACCCCCATGAGGGTGACCACCGGTGTAAAGACTGAGTGAAGGGAGTCAACATCCTCCACAAATGGAGTAGAGGGAAGAATGTGACCACTTCAAATCTATGAGCAGGGTAAGGGGTTGTGATGCCCCCAAGTCTAACACCAGGGTCCGTACTAGGACCAAGACGGGTTATAGGATACTAGGCATGCCAAAAATACAAGGACCTGAACTCAAGAGAGCATAAATATACTCAAGTAACCGCGATCCCAAAGGCCAACTAGCACATAAAGAGCACACTCCTAAGAAAATCTATAACCAAAATACAAGCAAACCAAGGGGAGGATATGTGAGCTCCCGAATGCAGTAGGTATGTCTCGCCTGGGAGAGGCTTGAAACTCCCATACACTACAAGCGGAGGTACGTAACCAATTATAGTGGCCCTCATCTTCAATGCATAAAGCGACTATGCTGTCTGACCTCTACCTGGCCAGGACACGCATAGAATAACCTCTGCAAGTACCCCCTCGATAACCTAGGTAAGGCAACTAAGGTCACCTCAATATAATCAATGCCCAGGCAGACAGTCGCAAGCAGGATTAACCGTATGGGCAGGGTAGCAAAGCCCGAAACTCTTGAAAGAGCCCCCATATACGAATACAATCCTGGAAATATCTTCAGTGCTACTCAGTTATGACTAGGGGTCATCCCAATCAATAACTGCTCACACTGCCTCGTGCTTAACTCCCTTTTGAGAGGAGGATCCTGAGAAACACTGGTTATACCAAGGAATTTCACACACTCACCTGGACAGACACATACATGTTGTTGTTTAGTGGTCTTGGAGAATTTACTCACAATGAACTATTCCGAGACCCTAAAACCTAATCTTGTTGGTGCACCCTATAAAAGAAAAGAGTGTAATTCATTTTATTATGCGTTGATTTTAATTGGCTGTAATTACTCAAAGGGAAATGGCCGTGCAACTAATGACACTATGACTCAACAGTGAAATAAATATGCACACCATAACAAACAATGCTAAGTGCAATTTTTGTCAAATGAAAAATAGGGTATGCCACTACAAGAGATGCATAAATATATATTCCTTTATGAATGCCAATGCAATCCTTCCTATATGAAATCCTAAATAAAATTCTCATCCAAGCAACCCAATGCAAGTACCTCCTCAAGTCCATATGCAAAAAATGCAACTACTTTGTATTTTTCAATATAAAAGAATGAAAAATGCAATAAAAGTCATCTAAAACTCTCAGTCTTTGCAACAAGTATAAAACACCAGCCCAGCAAGACACCGAGACAAAAAAGAGTAATGCACTAATGGCAAAACAAAAAGGATAAATGACTAAAACTACTTTCAAAGAAAAATCAATGAAAAAGTGGTCTCTGGTCACAAAAGAAGCATCCAACAGACAACATCAGACCCAAGGAAGACCCAACCACACTCACAACCCACCCAACAACTTCCCACAACAGCAAACTCACCAAAAGGGAGGATGTACGCGACTGTTTAAAGAACAGCTGCACATATACGTGACTTTTGGCCAAAAACCTGCGTATACAGAGAAGGCAGTGGTAAAAAGCAAGCCAAGGGTCAAACCAATAAAGGGGAGTGTCAATGGATGAACATACTATAAAATGCAACACAAAAATAGGGAGAAACAAAGAGCAAGTCAAGAATATCAATTCCATTGTGCCCGTAAACCCCAAATAAAAACAAGGAACATCCTCGATGGAGTCGCCAACTCTGTTACGGAGAGAAATTCCTATGGCTTGGGGTACCACAATAGACAGCTTGACTCCAGAAATCAATCCTTTCCAATATGCAATAGAAATTAAATATCTAAGACTAAAGGATTAGACCTCGTACCTTATTCCGGACGGTTGAAGTAGATTCCCGTTGAGCTTTCCAACTTTAGCTTGAATTGATAAATTACTTCCTCAACAACAAGTAAACAATACAAGCATTCTATATATCATGGTGTTAGCTCTATTCTAGCATATATAATCAATAATGTATAAGCATTTGACATAATCCCATGGATAAAATATTCATTCAAACACACATTATTGGACAGCAAAAGATATTTCTATTAATATAAATAAGAGATTACAATGGATACAACCTCTAATGGCATGTCTAAGAACCGTAGAAACTGAATCCCCCACTTGGGCCTCCACCACCTCAATCCTCCATCTCTCGATAGCAAGCTCACAAGCAAAAGGCAAGCTTGGGAAGAACACAAAAGTGCTCCAAGGGACAAAGGGATGCAGACTCAAGCATAAGTTCTGGCAACAATGGACTATAGTTTCTTTGCTCTCAATTCTCTCATATTCCTTCAATGTACCATAGAGTTCCTTATATAGCTTTTCAAAGGGGTAAAGAAAGGTCGAATCCGAGCGATCTCAAGGCATAGGGAAGGCCAGGAGTCAAGTGAGTCGGATCCATGTCAAGGAAAACTCCAAAAGGATTTGGATTTTGTACACATCCCGATGTATGCGGTTTTAGTGGTCAAACCCACGTATATACGCGATTATAGGTTTAAAAGTCGTGTGTATCATTTTTCACATGTTTTTAGGGATGATCAAGGAAACATCAAATGACAAAAAATGGTCCAAAGGGTCTAAGGAGTCTGCAGAGGGACAGGGGAAGGCCATACAAAGTGTGATTCACCTGGAGTGGTAAAATCAACTATAACAAATATACTGAACCTAGGTCATGCCAAAAGTGCACTTGTCCAAATTGGCACACAACTTGTGTTGCCGCAATGTTTGGAGGACCTATTAGATGTGGTGGAGGTGCTCTTCCCAAGTCTGGTTGAAGATCAGGATGTCATCTAAGTACACTACTACAAATGAGTTGGTGAATGGCCGCAAGATCTCATGAAGGTTGCAGGAGCATTCGTCAGCTCGAAAGGCAGACCAACCATTCGAAAAGGCCCTCCTTGGCTTTCAAGGAAGTCTTCCACACATCAGTCGGCTTGATCGGTACCTAGTGATACCCGGACTTTAAGTCGATCTTGCTAAAATATTTTGCCCCTTTAAGCTAGTCTAGGAGGTCATCAATCCGTGGGATTGGGTACCTATTCTGGACAATCATCTTGTTCAGCGCCCAATATTCAATACAGAGTCTCCAAGTCCCATCCTTTTTCTGTACCAACACGATCGGGCTCCCACATGGTGATGAACTTGGCCGGATGTGACCCTTCTGCAGCAACTCTTGAATTTGCCTCTTGATTTCATCATTCTCTAGAACAGAGCGGTGATAGATCAGTCCATTGGGTAGCGGTGCACCTGGGTTCAGCTCGATGGGGTGCTTGACCTGATAGTGGAGAGGCACCCCAGTGGGTGAGGTGAATATGTCCCGGTACTCCTCCACGACCTTGTCCATTTGTTGTTGTCATGTGTAGGGTCCCTGTCTGGAGGTTGTGGCCATGATCTTCTTCTTTCCCTGAGGGCAGATCATCAAGAAAGCAAACTTCCCAGTTTTGGAAATGAGATTATTGCATTTTTTTGCAGTAACCAAAGAGATAGCGGTAGGGGGTGGTACCTCTAGTATCCTGTACAAATGATTTCCCAACATAATAATAACAACATGAGGCTGGGACTCATACAGAGCATGTCACTTCCATAAGTATGGTTGACCTAATAATACATCACAAACATCAAGAGGAGAAATATCACATAATACCTCATCGGTGAAGGGCTTGATGTTGTAGAGAAGGTGGCATTGCTGGCTGGAAGGCGTCACTGCTAGCTGACGCGAAGATCTCATCCTTGGTGAAGCCACCCGATGGTGTACGACTACGGGTGTGCTGTGGTTGGCAAACCCAACTGCTTCACGACCTCTGTTGAAATCAGGTTCTTTTGGCTCCCACTGTCAATGATGAACTGTAGTGGGGAACCCTTTACCCACATCTGGGAGTGGAAAAGACGCTCCTCCTCCTCTAAATATTTTGGTTCTTCCTTTTGGATCTTTGTGGTGGCAACGGTGGCGTTGGGCTCTGCATCGATAATCTTCTTCCCTTTGCCATTCCCCTTCTCGGGTTTAGATTCAGTGTCAGAGTATGCATCTAATTCAGAAGCCTTTATCTCAACCACCAGTGACTCCTTAGCCCGACACTCACTTGTGTTGTGAGTGGGGCTCTTATCGAACTCGCACCACTTTACCGCTTCCTTCTTTGGCTTTGTAGTGTTGATCTTTGCTTGTGGCTTTGACAGGTTTTCTTGAGTCGCCATGCCTTGGCTGTGTCCTTGGTTCTGCAGTTTGGGGGCACCTTTCCCTTGCTTCTAATTCGCAGATCCAAAGTCTGACTTTTTCTATTTGAATTTTTACTCAATTTTGGCAGCATACCGATATGCCGTACCAAGCGAGGAGATATCGAGGAACTCCATTTCCTCCTGAATGTATCTGTGCAGACAACTGTGGTACTTTAGCACCAAATGTTTCTCTGAATCTTTGATACCCAATTTGGTGCGTAGGGTATGGAACATATTTGTCAGCTCATGCAAATCTTGATCTCTTTGCTGCCGCAGCGTAGTCCATTAGATGTACTTGTCCTCATAGCTCCCCACCGGATAATATTGTCCCTTTATGGCATCTCGGAAAGAATTCTAAGTGGGTACGGCTGAGAACAAAGAGGGTTCCTCCTCATCCTTTCTCTCACAGTAGGTTTCCCACCAGTCCTTGACATGCGGGGTGGCTTTGAGTAGAGAAAAAGTAATCTTTTCCCGGTCAGAAAAGTCATGAATCGAGAAATATCCTTCTAATAGATTCAACCATTTATCTATGGCATCTGCATCTATTTGACCATCAAATATGGGAATGTCAAAGTTTACTTGTACCTTAAAAGGGGTTTCACCTCCAGAGTGGTTGCTAGATGCAGATGAGCCACCAGTGGGAAGTCGTTGAAGGATCTGGGCGAAGTTATCCATCATCGCATTCCTTTGTTTTTCAAGGGCCTCCTCAAGAAACATTTTGATAGGATCTTCTGCACCCTTTTCTTTTTTTTCATCCCCCATGGGTGGCCGTTAGGATTTGCAAGGCTGATCTTGCAAAGGTTCAACCAGATCGAGCCCTAACTCTTTATACCCCACCCTCGTTGGGGACATGCAAAGAAGGATCGAGAAAGAGCAAATTTCTCTAATACCACTGATTTGGATTTATGCAGGAACGCAACAGAATAAACAAACAACTATAGAAACAAATATGCAGCGGAAATAACACTTCATTTCATTAATCAATAACTGAAACTTGTTTACATACATAATGGAAATAGACTAGCTAGAGTGTTGGTAGCTTATCTCTGAGAAGAGATGTGGCGGCTACATGCATGCCTCTGAACTTTGTGTTATAGTGAGGCTCAAAGGCCTATATATTATTGAGAAACAATGGAAACCCTACACATCCAAAAACCTAACCCTAGGAGGTGAAACACCTTAATGTGGGCCCCGTTGGGTAACTTGGTGCATCAATTTCCCGGGGTCGTAACTTTAGCATACTACCTTCGTTTGACGCGCATGATACATCGTTAGAAAGATATGTTTAAGGACTACATCCATAAATAAAAAAAATGAAGTTCAGAATGAAATCATATTTGCCCGACCATTCGATGCCAAAAAAATGTCGTTTAGGGCCTCAAAACGGCTCCGGAAGTTTAGGACTTGAAAACTGCCAAAAATAGTAAATTGTGCTACAATTAAGGAAATTGGAAAACTGAAAGAAACAGTGGTGGGGGCCCAAGAGGAATAGTGGGTGGCCACCAATATCCTCCTAGATCAGGGGAAAATCCAAATGTCAAAGGGGGAACTCATCAAAACTGTCAACTACCTTTCTTGTCTTATTCACCCAATCATTTGTTACTACCAAAAGTTGGTTGAGTTGGTTATTGCATGGGATGGGCAAGGTATGACAGCCTAAATTTGAATTGGAGAAGCCATTAGTTTTTGTCTCCTTGGGCAAGTAAAAACCCAAAAACATATGCCATTCTACCATGCTTTCATGTTTTTCATATTTTATTCACCATTTTTCCTTCATGTGAGCTCTCTCAGGCATTCAGAACTTCCTATGTGTGAAACCATTCACGTTTTTGGTTGTCACCTCATTTTTCTTAGGCTGGGAAATCATTTTTGGTGATTATCAGTGGCTGAGTTTCCTTCCCCACATTTTTGCTACATTTTCCCCATCGTTTCTAAGTTGGAAATCGTTTTCTGGCAATGCCAATGAGGGGAAGAAGAGACCCATTATTTTGGGTGTTGTTGAGTCCATTTTGGCCACGTTAGGGCCAAAACGTCATTGGAAAATGAATTGTTGTTAGGGAACTATTTTACCCATCCTAGAAATTCATTTTTGTTTCCCATACTGTTTTTCTTCAAACCTAGGAATCGTATTGTGTTGTGGGTGCATCCTTTGGCTTTGGCCGACATTGAATTGTGAGTGGAAATGGGGTCTGAGTTTGCTTGATAAACCTAGTGTGTGCAGGAGCCTCATAAATAGAGCTAGAGGGATAGCTTTCTTCTTTACACCCCCTGAATAGCATTGGAAGGGAAGGCATAGCCCGAGGGACTCTGTAGTAGAGAAGGGGATGCTTCCTTGTGTTGGGTGTGCGTGGATGTTTTAGAAGCCAAGCTAGTTTTGGTGTAGGTGTCCATAATTCTTTAGTGAGCCCACTATCTTAGTAGCCAGCTTTTCCAGCTCCTCGATGTCTTGATAAACCCAACTGTGTTGGCTTTGCTGATCAGTTGTGTATCCTTGGCTACGTGTGAGCCTGCTAGTTTCCCCTTATTCCTTGTAGAATCATGCCCAGTTCGGGGTGGTAGTGTTGCTGAGTGATTGATGAGCACACTGGCCTATGGTTGGGTGGAACGTTGCAGCGACATAGCTAGTTGTAGGACACACTTCTTCTAAGATAAGAATTCTTGTGTTTAAATCCTTGCAACTATGTTTGTTTTATAAATCAATATGAACATGTTAAATGCTGTGAATGAATAAAATTGCTTCCATTGTTTGATAATCATTTATGCATCTATGTATGCTTTTATTTCATTGCATTTTATATCATGTTTATGAGGCAAATTTGCCTATATAGCTAGTAGCTATGTTAGTCGCTTCCTTTCTGCCGAGTAGAGGTGTGGGGACATGACAATGACAAATTGTTGTTTGAGACATATAGGGCATCCTGTCATCCCCTTGGTAATGTAGTGTCTTATGTAAATGTTGCTTTCTTGATGCAAATTTCACCCAAAAACCCTGGGGGTAGCTTCGTTATTGACAGTGTTCGACTTGCCTTTGGTGCTTTTGGTGTGAGACATGCCGTAAGGGATAAGAATGTGGAGGAATTCTTAGTTGGGAAGGTACAATTATAACTTATGTTACTCTTTTGGAAGCAATTCAAAGGCTTAAAGTGTCTATTGTTCCTGTGGAAGGCACTCCAAAATCAGCTTACAGGAAAAGTGTAGCTGTTGGTTTCCTTTTTGACTTCCTTTTCCCTCTTGTAAAAGATTCAGTAATCCCCTCTAATACTTTCCACTCAAACAGTATGGATGAAATAAAAAGGTCTGTTAATTTGAATGATTCTCCAGAAGTGAGCAATGGCCAGAGTAGTATTGATCCCAATGAAATGATTTCGTGTTGTAAGACAAAATGTCTTACAGGTGGGAAATAGATGATGGAGTTTTACGATGATTATCATTTAGTAGGTCAGCCTTCTTAAAAAATTGGTGCTGAGCTCTAGGAATCAAGTAATTTCTTGCCCTTTTGAATCCTAGATTATAGATGCCACCTATCTTGATTCTACACCACTATGGCTCAATCCAGCTATTCCTTACCTACTTGGAAACATTTGGTCCCAACAATAGTGCACTTGTTCATATGCTTGTTAATTATTGTGAAGAATCTATAGCTTGTACGTGAGAAAGTTCCCTATGGAAGGAGGTGGGAGTACCGTAGGACACAAATCCTATAAGAAAGAGGTAGGAATCTAGGACGAATGCATTTCAACTAGGAGGCTATGGATGCTAGGAGCACCCTGACGGTCTATTCCTATGGAGGATTGCTAACAAATTACCAACAAGGTTAGTTGAGCTTAGGATGACTAGACTCGACAGGTTTTGGACTTGCCACTCAGTTTTTGGGGAAAACTGGGAAATCTCAGATACTTGAGTACATTCGGTTTCTTGGGAGATATACCCAATATAATAGTCATTTTTCTCAACTAGGTGTTGTACTCTTGTACACTCTGCCCTTGCTGCTGCTGGAAGTAATAGCGAGTAATCCATTGGTCCCCTTTGTACCTGTACCCAATAGGATAGAACTAGGACTTAATGAGGATTTTAAATTCATTCCACTTAGCTACCAAGGGATCATCATCAGGCCTAAGTGGCATCTAAGTCTGTTGTAAGATAACATAACGGAAATTCATGAAAATAAACAAATAATAACCCAATAATAAATATTACAAATGTAAAAAAAATCCAGTAAATTGGTCAGCCAACTTTTGTCTCTCTAAATCAGTAAGGTATCATCAGAACATGTGGAAGAAAACAAGTTAAGCTTCAGTCCATTGAAATGTCCACTAAAAAAATACCCTGGCTCCTAACTATTGTATTTTCAATGTCCATGTCATCATCTTAGTAAGGTATTATGCTACTATTTTAAATAGTTCTCTATGCTTGTTGTTGTTAATTTGAAAGGGTGTTAAATAATTTGTTGTTTACTTTAAATAGTTCTCTATACTTTTTTTTTTATGTCAAGGGAAAAGAAGAATTACTTTTTTCCTTCTTATCTAAAGTGTCTGTCCACATTTTTTGTAGACTTTCATATGAAATGGGTAGACAGAACATATGGGAGACTATGATGGGCCTAGAGGTGCAAGATCCCAATGACAAGACCATTTTTTCTGGTAAATATCTAATGTGGTTTGAAATTCATCGAAGGAATGGAACCACTGATCGGTTTTCCAAAATCATATCACATCGAGTTCCGCAGTTTATTAAAGGGGAAGAAATAAATCTCGATGCTCCTTGCATTTTCAATCGTATCCAAAGAAAATCTCCCAAAGCAAGGGATAGCATGGCCTTTTGTTATGAAGTGTTAGTGTTTCAAAATTTTATTGTTTGGAAGTATGTAATCATAGTACACTTATCACTTGTCATGTGTATTAATATTTCTATTTTATTTTTTGCAGACACACTTGCTCATATGGCCCGAACGATAAAAGGGGAGAAAAAACAACAAAACGAAGGGTCAATTCATTTGTGAAAAAAAGGGTTGTCAGTACCATTTTATTGTAAAGGTTATGGTCAATTCTCCCGAGATAGAAATATTGAACTATAACAATTATTAGCATAACGAAATGCAAGGACGGCCCTGTCATGGAATACATGACACTTCGGGTGACCCTAGATCAATGCATACGACAAGGATTTCAAGGGACATCATTTCCTTTGTGGAAATTTGTTTCTATTTTGATGTGCCAATTGATTCGGTGTGCAAAATGCACATCAACAAACATGTTGACATGGATGCGGCAGATTGAAATAGGGATTTTTTCTTGTCCAGGAAAGATGTTGCAAACATCTATGCTCGTTTGGGAAAGGGAAAATATCAGTTGCACCAAAAATATGAGATGAGCGTAAACCTTTGGTCTGAAAAGCATAAAGTTGATATTTTTTTCTATCAAAAGCTGAATGGTGGAGATGTCCCGTTTATAATTGGGATTCAAACAAAGTGGATGCTAGAGATCATGGTTAAGCTATCTCATAATAGATTAATAGCAATGGATTCTACATTCAGTACAAACAAATATGGGGTAAGTGTGATGCCCATGATTGATTTAGCATTGTCATTTGAGTTGTAGCAATTCAATGAGATTGATGACCTTGATTTAACTGCAATATGTTATGTGTATGGCAATATCAACTCTACACACTTGTCGCATTTGACAAGCAGCAGAGTGGGGTTCCATTTGCATGGGTTGTGGCTTCTCGGAATACTACTCAAGACATTGCACTGTGGTTGGATCAGATCATGCAAAGGTGTCACCAAGCTCATCCAAAGTGGAAAGTCAACGCCTTCATGGTTGATGATGCACTTGCTGAAATAATAGCTTTGAGGTGATTTCAATATTGTTATTTAGCAACGTAACTTATATTTACTCTATGATTGTAACATTTAGGCATATTACATAGCGCGGGTAGATCACATCTTCCAAAGTTATCCTATGTGTTTGGCACTTCAGAAGGGCATGGACAAAAAACGTGAACCGGTTGGTCATATGTCCAAACAAAGCAAACGAAATGATTAAGGACTTGGGTGATATCATGAAATTTTGTTCCAATGATGATGTTACTTCTGCAATTGATGGAATTTTCAGTAAATATGTAGACAAGGAAAATGTCGTGGACTATTTCCACAAGAATTGGATTTCTGGTGATAAAATTTGTAATTGTCCATACTCTTTTTTGTATTCTTTGTTTTTGTATCTTTTATAGATGGGATATATGCACTAAATTCTTTTTTTAATTGTAGGGATGTGGGTAAAAGGTTGCAGATATTTTTCCCATGCAAATCAAGAAACAAATAATGCAGTTGAGTCATACCACTGCTACTTGAAGACAAAGTTTCTTTTTGATAGAAGGAGGAAATGTTCCCATAGAATGGATTGGTTGATATATGTACTCCTAATAAATGTTGAGCCATCTTATCGGTTCAAAGAAATTTTGAGAAAAGAGGTATATTTGAACAATTATAGAAAAGACAAGCAACTTGAGACCTCAACTGAAAGAGAAAAAAGGATCCCAGATAGTGACTGTTTTCCCCACGAGAGCTTATCTTGTGATTATTGGGTGAGGAGTCAAGCCACTCCTGACAAGTGGTACCTTGTCACGTGGTATCGCCCAAATTTTATGGCGTGCGATTGCCCATGGTCTATTCATGGGAACATTTGTAAGCACAACATAAAGGTTGGTTGCTTGTATTTCTCCTTAAAGGATACATATAGGTTATTGGATGACGATGCAGCTCCTTGTTCATTCAATGCACATATTGAGATAACTATAGATGAACCATGCCACGATGTGGATGTTGAAAATACTATTATGGATACTGACAGTGTTGATGATGACGTTGATGCACTACAATTAGCTAGAGAGGAGTTGTATGGTTTCTTTCAGTTGATTCAAAATAGTCCTCCTGTCACTTTGAGAAAAAATGAACAAATGATTGGTCTTGTTAGAAAAATGTTGGATGAGGCCAACAACCTTCACATATTGGACTATGACTTTACCCTTGGATTGGGTGCATATGAGTCATCTTTGAAAAGGAAGAATAGATTCCTTAGTCCTAAAAAGAAAAAGAAAAAAAAAGAAAACAAAATAACAACTTGGATATTGATCTATATGTGCATCCATCAGAATACGAGCCATATCAGTTCCAATACCTCAATAAGCGAGGGCGTTCTCTATCCAGCAATGCATCCTGCATAACTCCAGGTGAGTTTCGTAGAATAAAAAGGTGCATGTGTTTAGGAAAATATAATTGAATGACCTCTTATTTTTGTTAATTTGTGGTGTTTGAATGTTTTCATAGGTACAACAATCCAATGTTATGGATCATCCAATCCAAGGAATTGGATAGATCTTTCTAGGTACCATTCATAATAGTCCATGACATAAACCCTATTAATGCTTCCTTAGTTTCCCTATCAATTTATTTTTATTACTTTATTGGTTGTTAATCACATGTTGTTGTGAGCACAATCTATATGGAAGTTGGTTGCAGGATGGGGGGAGAAGCATCATCTTCTACCATTCATGGGAAGAGCACACCATAACAAGGTAGTATTCTATTTCCATTTCCCTTGTATTTTTTCTTGGATGACTAGGGATTGTATAGCAGAGTAGGTATGTTTCTTGCTGCTATAAATGATCTTTGTGGAGGGAAGTTTTGAACAATGAAAAGGTATTTGGTGTGAGGCTCTTAACCCTTGAGGTAATATTTGGGGAACTTGCTACTGTAATAACGGATTTGGTATGCCACATGGTATGGCTTACTAATATTGTGAGATTGTATGTGATGATATGATATTTGATTGGAATGTTCATTCTTTAGAAGGTTGTCTTGCTTAATCCTTTTCACTACGATCCTATGTTTTGGTTGCTCCTTCACATTTGAGATTGCACATTATTTACTAGTTGCAAATACATGGTTGTGAAGGTGCATCTTCCATAAGGTCCCTCACTCACTATAACCTGAAAATTCACTTAGACTAATTAGGGAACATGATGGAAGAGCTTAACGATGTCTTCTCCATACTCATACAAAAATAATGATACCAATTTGTCAATAATAAACATGGGAGTTTTAGTACAATTTCCATTTTTTTCTTTAAAAAAAATAAAGTCATATTGATGACAACATTGATAACAACATATAGTTCTGTTTCAGTTACTATTCTATCTTAGCCTTCAGTTTGGTTTAGTTCAGAACACATGCATGAAGTATTTCTAGAGAAGGGCGTTCATGAATATGATTGATTACCATGCTGAATTTAGGTTTCATATGTTGTAGGGAACTTCTACAATGCTTGTTAAATATGCTCTCCAAAAGGAAACCTATTTAATCAGCAAATCTAAAGTTGTGTCCCTACGACATCTAGAAGAGGTGGTGGGATCATTCCATATAAAAACCAACATTCAGTGATACCAATTTCGTAGCATAATGGTTGTTTTGTTGTGGGTGGAGGATAAATCGTTTCGTTTTGTTTTTTATGAAGAAGAACTCTCATAAAATTATTGTGGTATAATGTAACCAATTATTCTCAAAAGATTCCTACTTTTCATTTGGAAAACATTGTAATACTGTAACTTGTTGTACTGTAACCTACTATTGATAAAATTATTGTTCTATATTGTAACCTGTGATAAGTGTTCTTTTCATTTATGGTTTCTGCGTGTTGGGTTCTTTTCATTTATGGTTGATACCAAATTTGCTTCCCACATGGCCAAGTCTACACAAGATTGCTCAGATTCAAGTTTGCTACTTGTTTCAAATTTTCAATCAATGTATAAGGTGTCGAGACACACAAATGACTGTCCATTTACTCTGCCATTGATGATCGTCATAGCATGAACCTCCTACAGGAACGATATGTATGACAAGAGGTATAGATTCTAACAAAAAATTCAACGATTCCATCTTTAAGGGACCTGCAACACTATTTCCAGATCTTGATACACTGCTACCTAGATCTATTAAAATGCCAAATATTACAACTTCCTCCTTTCCTAAGTTTTTGAGTCCTTATTATCTTCCTTCCTGGAACATACCCCAATAGTACCAAACTATCATGTCCTCATAAATTGATTAAAATGTCATCATAAGTGAAAAATATTCCTTGTCCTCATAAATTGATTAAAATGTCATCATAAGTGTATGATGAGAGTACTTTCTTGTTGATGATTTTCTCTTCTTGTCACTTGTTGGTTTTCTATCAGCTAGCTTAGTACTGTAAATTTGGCTAGAAGCAGGGGTGGATAATGGAATTCAGGAGGAAGATGTATGGGAGAGTCCCAACCTATCTTTTATGACACATTAGTTGGTTATTATCCTATACAAATGAAAATAGTGGAGGAGGTAATAAAACAAATGAAAAATCCTGTAACTTTCTTGAATGTCACAAATTTGATAGAATTTTAAAAAGATGGTCACCCCTCTATATATGGTATAGGATTGGTTGAAAATAAAACCATGAATTCTCAAGAGAATACTCAGGATTGTAGCCACTGGTGCCTTCCTGGAGTTCCTGATTCTTGGAACGAGTTACTGTATGCCCTTTTGGTTTTGAGAAAGAAATCCACTAATGGTTCATGAAATACAAAATATCTTTATCTTTACTAAAGATATGAGTGCATCCATGGAGTTGGGTTACACTTTTTGGCAAGCCACTTTCGGAAAAAACATAAAAAAACATACCTCGATCGAGTAATTTTTAAACCCTCGATCGAGGGTTTAAAAAAACCTTGATCTAGGTTTTAACAATACCTCGATCTAGGTTTTAAGACCTCGATATAGGTTTTAAAAGAACATTAATCTAGTTTTTAAGACCTTGATCTAGGTTTTAAAAAAAACTCGATCGAGGTTTTAAGGCTGCAATTGAGGTCCTTGTGTAAATAAAATAATAAAAAGAGGTTTAAACAGTAGCTCAATCGAGGGTTTATTAAAACCTCAATCAAGTTTATTTAAAAACCTTGATCGAGCTTATTTAAAAACCTCGATCAAGGGATGTTGAGACCTCGATTCAGGGCCTGAAAAACAGAGAATTAGCCCTCTTATAGGAAAATCAATGTTTCTCTTTGTCTTCTAGGGGTGTAAACCCTACCATTCATGGAACATAATTGAGCGGAGCTCATACCGATAGATTCATCACTGAATCCTCTATCCATTGAGGTATCATGCATGCGTTTTGGAATTCATATTTTTTTTTTAATTAGTTCTAAAACTTACACTTAAAAAACCTCACAACAACTGTCACATGCCCCAATTTGCAAAACAATTTAATGTTATTGAGGAACAATATGTTATATTTCACGCTAAGTTTGTAATTAATGACCAAGTGGGGTCAAGGATAATTAAGGTATTTCAAAATATTTTATTAATAAATAAATAAATGATGAGACAACAGCTTAGGGAAGCTGTTAAAAGAGTGTTAACTGGTCACTTGGTGGAGGAAACTGGGTGAAGAGTATACCGACAAGTGGTAGCATCCTCAAACTACTTCTAAGTGTTGCGGGTGGCAACTTCCCTATATTTGTGGTCATGATTCTCAAAGAAAGAGGAATTGGAGCAGGTGGCTCATTAAGTAAAAATTGACCCAGAAGACCTAGGCATTTGTTATAAAACTTCCCATTGAAGACAGCTGAGGCACCTCATTCTGGAAAGGTGATCATTCAGTGTGAATGAAGTGCACATGAGAAATTCGATGGAGGGGACTTATTGAAGGGAGTTTCAGGGGTTAACTGCTGAGAACTGAACTTATGCAGCTATTAGGCTGAAGTTCTTACTGCTATGAACAGGTTTATATTACTGCTATAATTTGACTAGTCAGGTGACAGAATGTCTTAAGGAGACATCCTTCACCCAGTACTCTACTAGGAGGACCAAGAAACATGCTCGGGGGTCCTGAGGAAGTGCAGACTAAGATTTCTCCAGGAGTTGGTTGGGAGGGACAACCTTCTTAAGCTGTTGTCACCTCATCATTTGATAGGTTATTTATAATTTATTTATTGTTTTCAGCAAATGTTTACTAGTTTTTCAAAGATATGCATGTGATTGTTTTGTTAGGGTTTATGTAGAAAAGGGCATGGTTTATTGATAAATTAGTGATTTGTAGATTGTGTTTAAAACAATAGTGTTATTGCTAAATGAAAAGTGAATAGAAATAAATTACCACACTGTATTTTTCCACGCCTTGTATAGGCAGTACTCTAGTACAGCTGGTTGATTAAGTAGATGTGATGATTTGTTTACCAACTCTAAATGAAAATTGCAAATGATTTCTTTTATAGATTCATATGATTTATTTACAATTTTTTTTGATGTACTTACTCTATCTACTGAAAGTATCTATACTATTTAATCATAGGAAAGGAATAGATTGTATATTAATTATTAGTAGTCCTACTATTCACAGAACTATTACTATTACTAATATTATTTTAAACGTAATAAATAAAGTTAAATAAACCAATATAGGAATAGTAAAAGATAGCATTTAGGGTTTGAACCTAGATAGTACTCAATGAGTTTTTATAATACTTTACTCCTAGTTCATATTTGCATTCTATACTGAAAAATAGATGTTTTTACTGTAACCCTCAATATTTACTTAGGGTTTACAAGAGGTAGGTTTTATCCCTAAAAGAGACTTTTACATTCTTAATCATAACATAAAATTTAACAGTTGTAAATAATTATTATGAAAGTAAAAATAGGAAACAGAACTAAAAACCATTTCTGTAAAAATCCATCTCATTTCAGAACTATAGGTTATCTACAAATAATGACAATTTTGAGAGAAACAGAGTACTGTATTCACCTAACAACACTGTAAAAATTTCAATAGCAAAAATACCTATAAATCATTTATGCTAAATGATTTTCTAAAATTTAATAACTCTATACACTTTTGATAGAATGAAATAAAATAAGGGTAATGGCCTATGGCCTTTTATAATTCCGGTTGAGGCTTAAGCTTGCTTAAAATGAAAATATACAACATAAAACAAACAGTAACAAAAAATGGTAATCAATACTTCCATGACCCTAAAATTTGTTTACAAGTCTCGTTAAGTAAATTGTTAGCAAAGACCACTTAAAAGTTATAGAAATCAAACATGGTCAAACTTGTATCATTACGGCTTAAGCCGAAAATATAACTTGAAGTTTTTATATCATTCCGGGCCTTATGGACTCTATTACAAACCCTTAAGTCTCGGCTGCTTTAGCCTTAAAAACTCTTTAATTTTAATACCCTTTAGGGTTTAATAATTTTACAAAAACAAAATGACTTGAAGAACAACTTAACAAGGAAAACCTAGGCTGAATCCATCACTAACACCAATGCAAGAGATAGTCCTCAGTGCAGCCAGGGCTTACCAGGTTTCGTGTGGCCATGTATGGGAGAGTTGTGCTACTAGCTAACCCCCTTTTTCCATGAGAAGAACCTGCATTAAAAACAAGTATTAGATACAGTCTTGTTTTTAAAGAAGATGTGTTAACATTGCTGAAAAATGAAAACTTGGTTTGGGTATTTACGTGACAGTATTTTTTTGTTTGGAGAAGTCGTGGAAATAACCCTCCAACAACAGCTTTTTGGAACTTCAGAGAGTAATGCAACACCAAAAAGGAATAAATCAATCTGAGGTAGAAGCACATGAACCATGCTTCAAAACTAAAATCTCAGTTCACAATCGGCGGCCAAAACTAATTTTTCTTTACACCTGAAGCCTTCACTACAGTTAACAAGCTTCAAAACCATCTTGTGTCCTCATAAAAACCAGCTCATGGTGTTTTGGTTGGAAGGCAGCTTGAAAATCAGAGGTGTTACAGGGTCACGGTGGCCATGAGCTCACAGTTGGGCCGCACCTGTCATGGAAACCCTCACTCTTTGTAAAATAAGATTAGGGAAAGACTAAAGTCAATTTAACCAATAACTTTGTCACCTCCACATGTCCTTCAAGATTTTTCATGAGCGTGGGTAGAAGTTCTAAAGTCACGGATGAAGTTTTTAATCTACATTTGAAATCATTACATATCAAATCCTTTAGTCATCAAGTCAATGCATTTTCTATGATTGCTAATAATGATTTAACTTTGAAATAATTCAATGCTTAACATATTAATTATAGGATTAAGACATGGACATTTTTTTCTAGGGTTTTATTTTATAAATCAATTTGTTTTACTAATTATGTTTGATATAGTTAAAATACATACGTTGTATATTAACTATATAAAAGGAGATCTAAAGGTAGCCATTTGATTTTGTTAGAATTGGGATGTAAAAGGTGAAATAAGACCAAGCAAAAATAAGATCTCTTATAGTATGATAATCAACAAACTTATCTCAAAAGTTTATTAAACAAACATGTAAAAAGGTATAGTTTATAACTAAAAGGTACACTAGGAATGAAAGTGTAAGATACAAGTAATAAGAACTCAAAGTGAAGGACAGTAAAAGTAATAAAGAAGAATTATTTCAGCTAGGAAGAGATTCTTGATCCAATTCTTTCGATGCAGTGTGTATTTGGGAATGTTAGTAAATGCAGTCCATAGACCCATATAAGAAATCTCAGTGTAATTCTAGCATCCAATTTTTGAGTAAACAAATAAAAGTAAAAAGTAGTTTTGGGGTAAAGGTGATAGACACAAAACATTGTTGAGTACTCTAAGCAATAAGTTACGAACTTTAATTCTTTCCATTTAAACTCTAGAATACAATTACTATAAGCAGGAATACAACTATTCTTTAGAATTTTTAATCATAATCATCGAAAGGATTTGATGTCTTTTGACAGTATTGCATCATGCAATTTAACCCATGCACATGTGGTTTGTTTTAACGTCATTACGGAGTTTTGACAGCAAAAATTAAGATCAACATTACCTCTTATGGAGACAAGCTCAATTTAAACATTCTAAGTCTAGCATCATAAACATGCTAAAGAAGTATCTTCTTGACTTGAATATAAATATTATTTTTACTGGAACATACGCTTACCTGCTAAAACCTGTAAGGAACCATCAGTCCCATTGTGTTAGATTAAAGCTAAGTAAGCCCTGATCACACATAAGAAACTTTCTCTACTTGAAAAAAGAAATCAAAAGTATATCTAGCATCAGTAAAATACAAGTTTCTTTTCTACTTCTGGAAGAATTACAACTGCTAAGTCGAAAACAACACTAACACAGCTTGTAAGGTTCAGCCTATAGATTATGCAAAATATTATAAAGAAGTAACTCTTTGTTTCTCTTACAAACTGTCTTATTATCTGCTAACCGTTAGTGGTACTTTAGCGGTGACATTAGACATTTTATGTCTCATGAAAATTTTTAAATTTTTATGAATTTTTGAGTGATTACATGTGGTATCAGAGCACGAGGTTCAGACACTAGGCCTAAATGTGGCTCAACTTGGATATGTGGAACAGTAAATTTAAACAAACATACTGATGTTATTTTTCTTTGAATGATATTCCTAGAGAATTTTATCTTTTGAGTTAATCACAGGTATGGATCGATTGGAAGAATATGTGGATGAGGAGTCTCCTTACACTGAACGAAATAATTTTCAAAAAGAACCTATACAAGAAGAGATAACTAATAATTCTTCTGAACTATTACAAACAGTTAAGGAAATAAAAACAGAGATGGAATCGGTTAAGAAATAAAATGAGAGGATTCTGAGAGCTCGGGAGGAGCTAAATCAGATTTTAATGGAAAGATTTCATACTGAGGGAAAAGATAAAATAATTGAGTTTGAAGATATGGGTTATCAACATAAATATAAAAAGAGTAAACAAGTTAAAAACAAAAGTAGCTCATCTTCTGAAGTATATGGTGATTCACATAAACAAAACTTCCATTATACTAGTGATAGTAGTGAAGATAATCACCATACTAGGAAGAGAAATTTTAAACCTTACGAAGAAATATCTGGGGAATTCAAGAAGATCAAGCCACCAACCTTTAATGGAGAAACTGAAAAAGGGGAAGAAGCAGAATCCTCGCTATCCGGGATGAAGAAATACTTCCAAATTTATAACTACTCTAATCAATTGAAGGCCAAGATGGCTATTTATAATCTTATGGGAAAAGCAGATATATGGTGGCAGGACTTAAAAAAAGTAAAAGGTACAAGGGAGAAAAATATAAATTGGAGTACATTTAAGAAATATTTCAAGAAGAAATTTTTATCTGAACAGAGTTATGAAGAAAGGGCTAAGGAATTTTACGAGCTAAAATTGGGAACAATGAATATGGAAGAGCTAAATAGTAAATTTCTAAGTCTACTCAAATATGTGTCGTATATTATGGACGAGAAACCTAAGGTACAATGGTTTCCTAGCTATTTACCTTATCATATAAAGGAAAAAATTGAGTATGACAATCCAAAAACTTTAGAAGAAGCAATGAGAAAAGTGAATTTCTGTTATGAACATAATCGTAAAAAGGAAAGTATGACCAACTGGAAGGCCAAAATGAATAATAACTTTGAACAGAAAAAGAAAGATTTTGTGCCTAATCGAAATTTTAAGAATAGTAACACTAGAAATTTTCCTAGTAAAAATTTCCAAGGGAACAAAAGTAATTCATAGACCAATCCAAATAATCAAAGGAATAAAGAATCTGCTAACAACCATAGTAACTATACAAAGAATTTTGAACGAAAGAAACCCATAAAGTGTTGGGAATGTAATGGTCTACATTATGCATAAGTTTTCCCCAATCGGAAGAAGACTGTTAGCAACATACACACAATACAAGAGGAGATGACCGTTGGTGATCTAGTGAGGACAATGCCCAGGATCAATGTAGCATTAGAGAACCGGCAAGTAGATTATCAAAATTCCCTGGTGGAAGTGGAAGGTAAGATAAATAAAATACCTATATCTATTTTAATTGATCCAGGAGCTAGTTTAAGCTATATTTCTCCTATTTTAGTAGAAAAGTGTAAGATTTCAATTGAAAAATTTGCAAGATCTTGGTTAGGTCAGCTAGGTATTGGTGCAAAGAGAAAAGTAATTAGCTTTGTTAAGAATTGTGTAGTAACTATGGATTAGTTTGAAACCTCTGTTAAGCTCAATGTGTTATCTTTAGGTTCATATGATATGTTAATTGGTATGGATTGGTTAGAACAGCATAGGGTGGTCCTGAATTGCTTTGATAAAACATTCACTTGCATAAATAGCGATGGAAAGTTAATAAATGTAAAGGGATCCCTAGGAAAACATCCACAACGTAGATTTATGCTTTGCGGCTTAAGAGAGATGTTAGGAAAGGTTGTACAGTTTTTGCCGTAACAGTAATTAATAAAGAAAATACTAACAATAGAGATAAATTAAAACTAGAAGATATTCTGATTCTAAGGGAATATTTAGATGTATTTCCGGAAGAAATTTCGGGACTGCCTTCGAAACGAAAATTAGATTTTACTATTGAGTTGGTACCTGGTGCAGTGCCCAGCTCAAAAGCCCCTTATCGGATGAATATACCGGAATTAAATGAACTTAAGTCGCAGTTAAAAGAACTCATTGATAAGAATTACATTAGACCTAGTGTGTCTCCCTGGGGGGAACCTGTCATCTTTGTTAAGAAGAAGGATGGAACTCTATGACTATGTATAGATTACCGTCAACTAAATAAAATGACTATCAAGAAAAGATACCTGTCACCTCGCATAGATGGTTTGTTTGATCAGCTACGTGGAGCCACGGTGTTTTCAAAGATTTATTTACAATCTGGAAACCACCAGTTCTGAATCAAGGATGAAGACATCTTTAAAACAACTTTTAGGACTCATCTTATGTCGTTATGCCATTCGGGCTTACTAATGCCCCAGTTGTTTTTATGTGTTTGATGAATAATGTAATGCACAAATATCTAGATAAATTTGTGGTCATATTTATTGACGACATCTTAATTTACTCAAAGTTTGAAGAGGAACATAAAAAACACTTAAAAATTTTCTTACAAGAGTTACGAGAACATCAACTATATGCAAAATTTAGTAAATGTGATTTCTTTAAAGATAAAATTCAGTATTTGGGTCATGTGGTGACTAAAGAAGGAATTTCTGTTGACCCCGAAAAGATAAAGGCAATCAAGGATTGACCAGTCCCAAAAGACGTAACTGACATATGATCATTCATGGGGATTACTGGTTATTATCGGAGATTCATCAAAGGGTTTTCAAGAATTGCAAATCCTATAACCTCTTTGTAGAAAAAAGTGAAGAAATTCGACTGGAATCAGAAATGTGAAGACAGTTTTAAAAAGTTAAAAACATTATTAACCACCATACCAATTCTAAGAATTGCTGACCATAATAAAGATTTTATAGTATGTATAGATGCATGCAATGACGGTTTAGGTGGAGTATTAACTCATGAAGGACACGTCATTGCTTATGAGTCTAGGAAGCTGAAGGTTCATGAGAAAAATTATGCAACCAATGACTTAGAGTTAGCTGCTATCATACATGCCTTAAAAATGTGGTGTCATCATTTACTAGGAAGGAAGTTTATATTAATAACAGATAATAAATGATTGAAATATCTGTTGGATCAACCTAACTTGAATGCTAGGCAAGCTAGGTGGCTAGCTTTTTTGAGTGAATACGATTTTGAAATTCAACATATTAAAGGAAAGGAGAATAAGGTTGTTGATGCATTAAGTAGAAATGAAAAGTTGAATTTTATAGCAGCCATCAGCACTTATAAGACAGATTTGGAAGAACAACTAGAAGATGGAATAGAACAAGATGAAAATTATCGAAAATTACAAGCAAAGGTAAGAGAAAATTTAATAGAAAGTCTAAGTACAGGATACAACTTGAATGAAAAAGGATTATTATTATATAAAGATAGATTATACGTACCTAATGTACCTAAGATTAAGCTATTAATTTTAAATGAAATTCATAAAACTCCTTATTCAGGGCATCCGGGTTATCAGGAAACCATAACCATGCTAAGAAAGGATTATTTCTGGCCAAACATGAAAAATGAATTGGTAGAATACATTGCTAGATGCTTTGAATGTCAGCAAGTTAAAACTGAACATCAGCATCCATCTCGGATACTTCAG
This sequence comes from Pseudotsuga menziesii, assembly GCA_001517045.1. Classification (NCBI taxonomy): domain Eukaryota; kingdom Viridiplantae; phylum Streptophyta; class Pinopsida; order Pinales; family Pinaceae; genus Pseudotsuga; species Pseudotsuga menziesii. Next base: position 61,925 of record LPNX010685524.1, read on the forward strand.
CCATTGCCTATTCCTAGCTAGAAATGGGACATAATTAGCCTTGATTTTATTACGGGACTACCTAGAAATCATAACTTAAATGACTCAATAATGGTAGTTGTTGATAAATTGAGTAAAGCAGCCCATTTTATACCTGTAAAAACTACTTATAAAGTTGCAAATATTGCTGATATTTTCTTAAAACAATTTTTTCGGTTGCATGGAATACCAAAGGTGATAATTTCAGACTGAGACCCTAAGTTTACAGGTAATTTTTGGAAATCTTTGTTTAAAGGGTTAAATACTACGTTAAAATTTAGTACCTCTTTCCATCCTCAAACTGATGGACAGACTGAAAGAGTAAATCAGGAGTTGGAGGATATACTCATAATGTATGTAAAGGAGCAGCGAGGTAAATGGGAAGATTATTTACACCTGGAAGAATTTGCTTACAATAATCATTATCAAGATTTAGCTAGGTATAGTCCTTTTGAAATTATGTATGGAAGGAAATGCAATACTCCCATCTCTTGGAGTAATCCAGTGGACAGGTTAGTATTAGGACCTGAATTACTAAAAGAGATGGAGCTAGATGCAAAACAGGTACAAGGTAATTTAAAAATTGTGCAAGATCGATAGAAAAGCCAAGCAGACCTTAAATGAACTCCAAAGCAGTTCCAGGTAGGTGAACATGTTTTTATCAAGGTGAGACCTAAAACGAGTTCTCTGAGGTTAGGTAGCTGTGATAAGCTAGCACCCCGATATTGTGGTCCTTTTGAAATACTGTCCAGGATAGGACAGGTAGCATATCAGTTAGCTCTCCCACCAAATCGAAGAGTTCACAATGTTTTTCATATTTCAGTATTAAAAAAATATGTACATGATGCTACTCATGTTATTAATTGGAATGATGTGCAGGTGTAACCCGAAGGATATTTTTTGGTGGAACCGGATTGTATCCTCGAAAGGAGGGAGATCTCACTTCGGAATCACACCATTGGTCAGGTGAAGGTGCAATGGAAGCACCTTAGTCCAGAAGAAGCCACTTGGGAATTGGAAAGTCATATGTGGGATGCATATCCAATTCTATTTCAGGGGAACTTTGAGGATGAGGAATAAATAATATCGAGGACGATGTTATAAATTAAGGGGGTGTGTATGTCACATGCCCCAATTTGCAAAACAATTTAATGTTATTGAGGAACAATATGTTATATTTTATGTTAAGTTTGTAATTGATGACCAAGTGGGGTCAAGGATAATTAATGTATTTTAGAATATTTTATTAATAAATAAATAAATGATGAGACAATAGCTTAGGAAAGATGTTAAAAGAGTGTTAACTGGTCACTTGGTGGAGGAAACTGGGTGAAGAGTTTACTGACAAGTGGCAACATCCTCAAACTACTTCTAATTATTGCAGGTGGAAACTTCCCTATATTTGTGGTCATGATTCCCCAAGAAAGGAGAATTAGAGCAAGTGGCTCATTAAGTAAAAACTAACCCAGAAGAACTAGGCATTTGTTATAAAACTTCCCATTAAAGATAGCTGAGGCGGCTCATTCTGGAAAGGTGATCATTCAGTGTGAATGAAGTGCACATGATAAATTCAATGGAGGGGACTTATTGAAGGGAGTTTCAGGGGTTAACTGCTGAGAACTGAACTTATGCATCTGTTAGGCTGAATTTCTTACTCATGTGAGCAGGTTTGGATTATTGCTGTAATTTGACCAGTTAGTTGACAGAAGGTCTTAAGGAGACATCCTTCACCTAGTACTCTACCAGGAGGACCAAGAAACAGGTTCGGGGGTCCTGAGGAAGTGCAGACTAAGCTTTCTCTAGGAGTTGGTTAGGAGGGATAGCCTCCCTAAGCTGTTGTCACCTCAACATTTGACAGGTTTTTATTTGTTCAAGTTATTTATAATTTATTTATTGTTTTCAGCAAATGTTTACTAGTTTTTCAAAGATATGCATGTGATTGTTTTGTTAGGGTTTATGCATAAAAGAGCATGGTTTGTTGATAAATTAGTGATTTGTAGATTATGTTTAAAACAGTAGTGTTATTGCTAAATGAAAAGTGAATAGAAATAAATTACCACACTGTATTTTTCCATGCCTTGTATAGGCAGTACTCTAGCACAGCTGGTTGATTAAGTAGATGTGATTATTTGTTTACCAACTCTCAATGAAAATTGCAAAAGATTTCTTTTATAGATTCATATGATTTATTTACAGAAATTTTTTATGTACTTACTCTATCTATTGAAAGTATTTATACTATTTAATCACAGGAAATGAATGGATTGTATATTAATTATTAGTAGTCCTACTATTCACAGAACTATTACTAGTACTAATATTATTATAAACGTAATAAATAAAGTTAAATAAACCAATATAGGAATAGTAAAAGATAGCATTTAGGGTTTGAACCTAGATAGTACTCAATGGGTCTTTATAATAATTTACTCCTAGTTCATATTTACATTCTGTACTGAAAAATAGATGTTGTTTTTACTGTAACCCTTGAGATTTACTTAGGGTTTACAAGAGGTAGATTTTATACCTAAAATAGAATTTTACATTCTTAATCACAACATACAATTTAACAGTTGTAAATAATTATTACTGAAAGTAAAAATAGGAAACAGAACTAAAAACCATTTCTATACAAATCCATCTCATTTTAGAACTATAGGTTATCTACAAATAATGACCATTATGAGAGAAACATAGTATTGTATTCACCTAACAACACTGTAAAAATTTCAATCGCAAAAATACCTATAAATCATTTATACTAAATGATTTTCTAAAATTTAACAACTCTATACACTTTTGATGGAACGAAATAAAATAAGGGTAATGTCCTGTGGCCTTTTATAATTCTGGTTGAGGCTTAAGCCTGCTTAAAATGAAACTTGTTGCTGCCGCAACCTTTTCCCCGATTTTAAACTTTTCACTTAAACTCTAGGACCCCTCCTTATCATTATTTGTTTGGATCGACTGTTGAAAGCTCGGCGTCTTTGAGCTTATCTCTGCGTTTGAAGTTGATTGCCCGCTTTTTTGATTGCTTCGTCTAGCTTAGCTTGAGTCACGTGGTCTGTTCTGGTACCCGTAGAGTATGATTTTTTTTGCCTTAAAGAAAGAATTCGATTTTGACCGTAATTGGGCCTTAGCGCTGTTAGTTTTTCTCTTTGGATCAGGCCTCTTTTGGAAGAAGTTGAGTCCTATCTCACCTGCTGTTGCGGCTCCTAGACCAAAGTTTCCGCCCGATTGAAGTGTCACCCGACGCCCGATTCGTGGTTGTTCAAATCGCTTCTCCCGAGTTTCTTCTTACCCGACGTTGCGGCTGGGGAGATGAAGTCAGCCGCCGACACGAGTTTCATCCGACGTCCGACCAGTCGTCCCTCACCCGAACTTTCTTCTCCCTCATCGCCTGTCTCTGACCTGCGGCCCATCCGCCGTTGCGGGTGACGGAGCATTCTATCCGCCAACCCACTCCTCTCCACCGTCCGATTTCCTTGGTCGCCTGCGTTGCCACTCGCCCGTTTCTTACGCTCCTTCGCCATTGCGGCTCCTGGAGCCTTCTCCCATCAGGTGTAGAAGCCTTGTCCCATTCGATCCGTGTATCACCCGACTGTCGATTTACCTATTTGTTGCCGTCCCGAGCCTGCGCATTTCCCCTCACCTGGATGAACCAGGCTAGCTCGTTGTGGATGTATCATTATAATTTAAAAATTATTGATGCCTAATGTCTTAATTTAGTGGATAATGCACCAAGTTTGTATGCAGAAATCATCCCATGAATCACTGAAGCAAAGCGCCGCGCAAAAAAGGACAACATAAACGTATGACAGAGGCACCGGTGGGGCATTTTTAGCAGTTACTGTCAGAAAATAAACGCCTGTGGAAATGATGGGGAAGGCGAAACGACCAGAAAAGCAACTGAATCGTGGAGGAACACTGAAAGGTCACACGCCGAGGGCAGCCCAGGAGACAGGATTTGTAGTTTAAATAACGGGAAGCCTGAGGAAAACAGGGGCTTTTTCCTGAGAAAATTTTGTAATCGTTGGCTTGTAAGAGGAACTATTTCGTTTTGCAAAGTGAACTGCAATTTTGTCTGTTGGAAAGAGTAAAGAAGTGGAATGTACCGAAGCATTCGATGAATAATGTTGAAGATGAACTATTTTGTTTTCAGCTGTATTTCATTTGCTGTAAGAATAGTTGATGTTTTGAACCTACGTTCCTGTTAACTATTTTTCAGTAGTTTCTGGGATGGAATTTCACTAAGAGCAATAAATGTTGTTATAGAATGATCGGCTATCTAGTTATTTGAATATTTGTAAGCTTTCATGTGTTGTGAGAGAAGCATCAGCTATCTATGATTTTTCTTACTGTGTATGATAATGTATTGCTCAGTCAAGATGATAACCTCGCTCCCTAGGGATAGTTTAGGTAGTTAGTTATTTCTGTTCGTATTTGGTTTGGTTGCTTGTGAGCACAAGACGAGAGGTAAGAACCTGCGCATCACTTTGTGACCACTCCCTGCATTTAGACCCACCTACATTTAGTTAGGCACGTGCATATCATTCATTTAAATCAAAATACAAAAAACTCGGTAGGCCGGGCCGCAACCAATAAAGCCTGTGTTTGTTACTTTGACCTACGGTAGCCGGACCGCAAACCGGACGGATTCCCTATACCAAATAGTCAGTGGGCTAATTGGGAACGCTGATTGGGGAGAATCCCTTACTGTTGCCGCCTGCGAATTTACAGGCCTCAACAGTTTTGGCGCTAGAAGGAGGGCCGCCAGTGCATGGCTGGCCGAGGAAACCCGTTTTACAGAGATCATTCCGCTGGTTACAATTCTGAAAGTAGTGGACCACGAAATCCAATTCCAGAAGAAGAAAATAAAGAACATCTATATCCTGTTCGCAACGAAATTGTAAATGATCTAAGAAGACATACCCGTGCTTATGTAAATAAGATCGGAGGTTTGCCAATTATCCCTGAGTTGCCTAGAAGAGAGTACAAGAAGAAAGACCGTCCTATAATAGAAGATTTGGTGTTGGTTGGAGACTGGCAAGAGCTTGTGGAGACTGCCTTACAAGAGATTGAATTTCCTTTGAACCAAGTAGGCCCAGACACTCCTTACAGCTCTCCTGTTCACACACCTGTTGGTTCACATCCAACCACCCCTGTTGTTTCACCTCCGCATTCTCCACCCCGACTCATGGCCGGTGTTAACGCCAATCAACCCCCACCTAATACTCCACCGCCCGCATGGAAGGCCAGATCACCTCTAAATTTGACCCCACCTTTGCACGACCTACCTCAAGCCTTCGAAAAGTTATTGCCTAAGTTTGATCCTAATGAGAAGATATTGGTAGACGATCACTTGCAGAGCTTTTACTTGGCTATAGAAGGATTAAGGGCAGGGGAGCATGAAGATGTGGTTTGTAGACTTTTCCCACACACCCTCAAAGGAGCTGCGGCTTTGTGGTATTTTGGATTGCCCGCTAATTCTATCCCAGACTGGGATACTTTCGAGAGAATGTTCAGGAGCAAATATACCGTCCAAAAAACTCATGCTGCCCTCATGAAAGGACTGTGTGCATTGAAGAAAGAGAAAAAAGAAAAAGTGCACAGCTTCACACAAAGGTTTGCAGCATATCTAAGAAATTTCTCTGAAACGGATAAGCCTTAAGATAAAGTGCTGATCGAATACTATACCTCAGCTTTGGGTCCTGATTTAGCCATGTTTGCAAAAGGCAGAGCCAAGCCTACATTGACAGAGACCTATGAAGAGGCAGAAGTGGTGGAAGCAGAGAGAGAAAGTGTGGAGGACTATCCGGAGCACTCAGGAGAGAGAAGTACGGGAAGAAAAACCTTACTATTCACCAAGCCGAAAGAAGAAAAGACACCAGACTATGAAAGTATGGATAAAATGATGCAAAAGCTGTCCAATAAGGTCATAGACTTGGAGAAGGAAAAAGAAGCACAAAAGTTTTTCAGGCCATATTATAAGAAAAGGGAGGATAGCAACCAGACACAAACTCCTCCTCAGAAAACTGCATCTATGAATCTGACAGAAATAGGGATGGAAAATTTCTGTACTTTCCATCAACAGCCCCATTCTGAAAAGAACTGTCCACAATGGATAAATTCGATGACATTGGTCATGAATCAGATGCTGGATTCAAGATTAACGGAAGAAGATGATGATGAAAGGAAAGAAAATGTTGCTTCAACGTATACAAAAGAACAGGAAGAAGAGACTATGGCCTTATGGAGCTCTATTTCAGTACTAGACGCAGAAGAAGAAAACACTCAGGGACGCAAAGATATCAGGGAGGCTAACGTCACAACTAGGAGCAAAGGGGAGGTTAGTGATGACAGTCTTCTACTCCCAAAGATTCGAAGGCTGCAAAGAAATATCAAAAAGAAATTTCAAGACAAATCCGTGGCTGATCAGATTCCGGAATTTACCATTACTAGCCAGGATCCAAGGCAATTTAGAACACCGCCTAAGCCAAGCGAAGAAAATGTAAGCGCTAATAAACCTCAGTCCACTAGACAACTAATCGAATATGACGTTGTTGAAGATTTAAGGAAGATAAAGGAAAACGTCCCGCTGTTTGAAATGTGCAAAATACCTCAGTAGAAAGAAACATTGTTGAAAGCACTGGAAACATCAGAAGAAAAGTTGCCCACTGACAATCAGCCGCAGTGAGAGGAAGAAATTGGGGAAGCTAGTAGTGGAGGTAAGTCAAAAACTAAACACCCACCTTTCCTCTTGACGTTTGAAATTTTTAATCATAACGTGCACAATTGTCTAGCGGACTCGGGAGCGTCAATTAATGTCATGCCCATATCTGTTTGTAAAAAAATAAATGGGCAGCCCAAGCTAACCATGTGGAAAGTGGTGCAGTTGGATAGGATGGACGTCAAAGTAGTTGGCGAGATGGAAGACGTGCTGATCTGCCTGTCATCCGATGATAGAGTGTGCCAAGTCATCAACATTGTAGTGGCTGACATACCAGATGCTTACGGCTTGGTCTTGAGCAGAGATTGGTCAGCCAAATTAAATGGGTATTTCACCACAGATTGGTCACATCTTTGGTTGCCATACAAAGGGAGTCCTAATCAGATCAAGGTTTTGAGAGAGCCTCATATGAAGTACAATGTCACTCATTGGATGGGAAGAATGTACCAGTTGAATCTGTATTGGGAAACTACTTTCTTGAACTAGAACTAGGGAATTATCAAGCGGAAGAGGCTAGCATCACTTCTAACACCCAGCCTGACCTCCTTCGTTTTTCTCAGGCTGATGAGATTGACTGTAAAATAGTAGATTTAGCTGTAGGAGTAGATTCATTTTAATTAGACAATGTTTGTTGGATTTTATATTTTGACGGCTCAAAAACATTAGAAGGATCAGGGGCCGGCTGCGTCCTTATTGATCCACAAAAAAATAAATACTTCCTGTCCTGTAGATTAGAGTTTGAATGTACTAACAATACAGCCGAGTATGAAGCGCTGCTGCAGGGACTCAAAAAAGCAATTGAGCTGAAGGTTAGTAATTTAAAAGTTTTTGGGGACTCAGAAATAGTTGTGAAACAAATAAAAAATCAAATACACTGTGTTTCCCCTCATTTGAAAGCTTACCAAAACGAGGTATGGGAATTGCTTAAATGTTTTCATGTGTTTAATATTGTTTCAATTCCAAGAATAAAAAATGCAGCTGCTGATCTTTTAGCCACATCAGCTGCCAGGCTGGTTCCCACTAATAATAAATGCTCTATTGAATTACTTTTCAGGCCTTCAGTGCCGGACATGATCACTAATCTGCGAGTATTTGATGATGATCAGCAGATAATCGAATGCTTGACAAATGATGAGACTTTTAAAGGAGCTATCATAGATGATGAGGAATATCAGGATGAAATGAAATATAATAATTTCATTCGCAAAGGTGTCAGGACGCTGGAGAAAATGTTTGACTTGAATGAGAAATTTAGGAGACCAGCTAACGTGAAGACACACAGCTCAACTTTAATGTTCGAGTTA
>LPNX010685544.1:0-20086 GCA_001517045.1 Pseudotsuga menziesii
TCCTCCTTTTTCCTCATTATTTTTATTCCTTTTCTTCCCTTTTGGGGATTTTTGCTATTTTTGGAGGAATTTTGGTTATTTTTGGAGGAAAAAAGGGGGTTTTGGGGCCTTTTGGAGGCATTTTAGGCCTTTTAGAGGCTTTTAGTGGGATTTTCAGGGAAATATGGTAGGTAAATGGACGAATGAGCCATGAAATGGGGTAGATGAGGTAGTTAACCATTTTTGGGTGTTAACAATACTGAAAAAAGGAGATAAAATCATGGAGGATGGGTTGGCAACAAAAGATAGTAGTTTCTTAGTTGCCTAGCTTTACCTTATCCACAAAAAAGCTGGATAAAATAAAAATAAGGAAGAATCTACAGGAAAGTGAGGTTACTAATTATAGAAATCAATAAAGTGGACAAGATCAAGCCAGAATTGGGATTAAAGCATTCCTTGGGTATACATGGAAAGCGTTGACTATGTGGTGCAAGTGGATGACAACTATATGGGCTAGTGGGTAGGAAATTAATCAAAATTGATTCAATATTTTATCCTAAGTTATGAAGTGGGTTTATTATATTCCCACTTGGATCTACTCATCATATGGCCACCATGGATATCATGAAACCCTAGAAAATGATATCACTAGTTGTGGGTAACTCATGGGTATCTTTGTCCAATTTAATAGAAAGATTAAATGTATAACATACATTTAAGTTTATAAAATTAACTTGTATTTTGAGTTGGTAAATGATATACAACATTAAATGATAGACTTATAATAACCTTGTCTCTTTCAATTTCTTATTTCGAGCAATATGGTGTTGTAATGATAGGAATTGAACTTTTCTTATATATTTTTTTAGATCATTTCTATTTGTTTTACTTTTTTCTGCCATTTCATATCTTTCCTTCATATCTTTTTTTCAATTATTTGTGGATTTGATGCAATCTAACTCAACATCATTTGATGCAACAAAACTCGAAAAAACTCAATATTATTTTAACATGTGTTTTTGAGGTTGTTTACCTATACACAATAGGGGGTGTTAGCTAGTTATTTTTCCGGGAGTGGATGTTGTCACATTATAAATTTTAAAATTTAGTTAGTGGTTTGGTGTTTCTGATGCTTCTTTCATTGGATAAATCATTAAAAATTTCCCAGGTTTGGTAAGAAAAAGGGTTATAGCAGTGTTTTGAGAAAAAAGAGACGGATTTGTTTACAATTGGGAAAAAAATTATCCATTTTGGATAAAGTTTACAAAATTAGTTCTATAATAAAAATATGGCTTTATGTTTTTGGGATAAAGCATATTTTTATAAAAAATAAAATCGAAGGTTCATTTTTATAAAAGGTATATTGGCCCAAGCCCAAGCTCAACATTGAGATATTTCATGACAATTATACACATCCCACATCAACACATACCAACCAAATCCTGCCATCAAAGTCCAAGTGCTGAGCTCAAAAGGAGTACTATATATATTTATGCCTTGATAAGATGAAATCACCAATGCATATAAACCATTGAAAAATTTAGCGCCCAGTGCGTGTCGGATAATATCTCTATCCAAAATACAAAAATATGTATGGTGAAGGAGGTTCAAGGTGGAAGAAGACACTTAGTTATTTTATGTAGGAAAGCTATATATGGAGCACTCAGTTTTGGATGTTGATCCAGTATCTTTTTGAAGAATAACTAGGGAGGAAATTGGTGAACAAACGATTGGTTTACATCCACACCATCGCCCAAAATATCGATGCATGGTTATTGCTCTCCCACTTAAATTCAGACACATAGCTTGCCAAAGATTGAACTTGACAGATTTCCTATATTGTCCCTCCACCAGAACCCGACAGACATATAAAATTGAAATCCAAGATGGCACTCAGTTGAGTTGACATTTTAGGCACGTTCTTGCAAAAATCGAGAATATCTCAAATTTCTAATATGGAAATATTACAAATTTAAACAAAATATGCTATATTATAAGCCACCTTGCAATTATACTCCAACCCAACCTAAGACCCCTTCCAATTGAAGACTTCAATGATAGCATCTACTTGCTCAATTCCAACATTATTGGCACTAATGGAATACATAATGGCGATATGGAGAAGAGGGGGTGGACTTTCAGGCCAAGCTTGTCTTGTATGAGGGAAATGGGAGGGATTCAAGGCAAGCCGAATTATCTGATGTCCCTTTTGGATCCCCAAGGGAAGAACATGATACCTCTCAACCATGTTGGTCCTTCTACATTTGAATGCTACAGAGTCCCCAAGGAGGGCAAAGATTCCCTCATAAAAGCCATTAGAAGTGGCAAACACAATGTCTATGCTCCAACAGTTGGCTTACCAAAAGCGTGAAGAGCAGTGGCAGAGTAATTTCTGTAGGATTTCCTTACAAACTACTTGAAAATGATGTATAATTAACCTATGGTTGTAGACAAGCCATGGATGTAACTGTTGCAAGATTTACAGACATTCTACAAGGATTCAAAGCAGAAATTTGATGAAGATGACGCCTTTAAGGAGAAAGCACAACAAGCTGTAGTTTGACTTCAAGGTGGAGAAGACAAATACTATAAAGCCGGGCAGAAAATTTATGATATTATCACGACAATAAATTAGTAGAGAGAGATGAGCATGATCATGATAGAGATATATTGGGAGGGTTAATGCACCTACACCCAATTAGAAATATGATCGCCTTACAAGAGTTTTAGCAGCGGGAACACCTTCAAGACTAGTCTTGTCTCTTCCATTGGAAAAATGATATTTGTTGGATCTACTACTATCCGTAATATGGTCATGGAAAGTACATCGATGTCACTACATAAAATCCCCCCCACAAACAGGCGCATTGTAAAAAATTTAAAATGGTAAACCCAAAATGAATTAACGGTGTTGATTCAAGTCATACATCATCCAAAGATTTGAAACCTTTCCTCTAAATAAGTTCCTGAGGAGTTGTTGGTAGGGGTTTGGGTAAGTGATTTGCACATCACCGTGGAGGCTGCGCAAGCTCACGCAACACCGCGCAAGTCAAATATAGCGTGACGGGTGGAAAACAAACCGCTTTTGAATATTTTATGCATATTTTTGTATTCACTGACCACATTTGGTGGATATAGGTAATTAGTGGTTAAATCAATTAGGAAGTTAGTTAGAAGTGGAACTTGACTGTAAAGGCACAAACCTATATATAGATTAGAATTTCAATTGTAAAAGACATCGAGATATAGAGATAGAGAGACACACTGAATTGTGATCTGGGAGCAACTCTGTGGATTGATCTTTCTCTTGCTGTCTGTGGAGAAAAATAACTGTTGTTTTGGATCTGTTGCGATGGAATTAATATAATATGATGGTTATTGAGGTGAATCATTGTCATCTTTGTTCCCTATCATATGTTGTTATGTATTTTTCTGTCTTTATATACTGCCATGATCCTGTTTTATGAATGAGGAATGCAATACTGTTGCGATGCCTTTTCCTATATTTAATTGTTGCGAAGGTTCTGTTTTACAAATGATGAATGCCATACTGCTGCTGCGATCTGTTAGATATGTGATTGAATGTCATACTGTTGTGATGAGTAGTTGAATGTTTTGATCTATTAGACCTGTGATTGAAAAGATAGATCTGTGATGAATACTGTGATATATGATAGATGGTTTTGCTAGATCTGATAGTTATGCTGATAAATCTTTGATGCCCCGATCCTCCTCCTTACTGCTGGAAACATGGTTTCGACAGCTCTCCCTTGAACATCTTGGGTGAGACTCCATCCACTCTATGGGTGTTGTTGGGTAGGTTAAAACCTTTATAGCCCGATGCTCAAGGAGATCACGCTGGTTGGGCATCGACAGAGTGGGAATCCCTGTCGGCGAGGATTTGTTGGTGGGTTTTTGCCAACAAATGGTTTCGACCTATTGGAAGGGGTTTGGGTAAGTGAGTTGCAGATCACCGTGGAGGCTACGCAAGCTCACATGACACCGTGCAAGTCAAAGATAGCATGACAGGCAGAAAACAAACCGCTTTTGAATATTTTATGCATATTTTTATATTGATTGACCACATTTGGTGGATATAGGTCATTAGTGGTTAAATCAGTTAGGAAGTTAGTTAGAAGTGGAGCTTGAATGTAAAGGCGCAAGCCTATATATAGATTAGAATTGCAATTGCAAAAGACAACGACATATAGAGATAGAGAGACGCACTGGATTGTGATCTAGGAGAAACTCTGTGGATTGATCTTTCTCTCGCTTTCTGTGGAGAAAAACAACTGTTGTTTTGGATCTGTTGCGATGCCTTTTTCTGAATTTATATATTGCCATGATCCTATTTTATGAATGAGGAATGCAATACCGCTGCGATGTCTTTTCCTGTCTTTAATTGTTGTGAAGGTTATGTTTTACGAATGATGAATTTCATACTGCTGCGATGAGTAGTTGAATGCTGAAATCTATTATACTTGTGATTGAAAAGATAGATCTATGATGAATATTGCAATATCTGATAGATGGTTTTGCTAGATCTGATAGTTATGCTAATAAATCTCTGATTCCCCGATCCTCCTCCTTACTGCCAAAAATGTGGTTCCGACAGCTCTCCCTCAAACGTCTCGAGTGATATTTCATCCGCTCAATGGGTGTTTCCAGGAAGGGTAAAACCTGTCTGGGCCGATTCTCAAAGAGATCATGCTCGTTGGGAGTTGATAGAGTGGGAACCCCTGTCGATGAGGCTTTGTTGGTGGGTTTTCGCTACAGATCATTTGGGATGTAGTTTTGAAAGTGGTCCCAGTTGCATATCATGTCAACCCACATGCGCATTGCCACATGCAATCAATGATGGAATGCTACAACCTATCTAGAGAGTTAGAAGACGATGATGAGTTGTGCAACATTAATATTCCAGAAACTGAAGGAAGTTGGGATGACGCAGCACCAGATGTGCCAAAGGATCCCATGACTTATCCGCTAAAGATTAAGAAAGTTAAAATTGGGATGGAGGAAAATCTGAAACTTGCCAATATTGGGGACTACTGGGATGAGGAAACTATGACAAAGATCACAAATCTATTGCATGAGTTTCAAGATTTGTTCCCGATGAAATTCTTAGAAATGAAGGGGATATTGGGTGACTTAGGGGAAATTAAAATCCAGTTAAAACCAAATGCAAAACCAGTGCAATAGAGTCCATACCGTTTGAATCTGCGATATAAAGAAAGGGTCAAGGCTAAACTTGATCGGATGCTAAATGCAAGGATTATTGAGCCTGTTGAAGAATCATAATGGATAATTCCTATGGTGGTTCAAGATAAAAAGACTGGGGAAATCCGAATTTGTGTTGATCTAAGGAAGCTGAATGATGCTTGCATGCACGATCCCTTTTTGACACCTTTAACGGATGAGGTTCTTGAGGGAGTAGGTGGTCAAGAAATGTATTCCTTCACAGATGGATTTTCTGGGTATCACCAGATCAGAATTGCAAAGGAAGACTGCCACAAAACCACATTTGTCACCGAATGGGGCTGCTTTCAGTACACAGTAATGCCCTTCAGGTTGAAGAATGCACCTACAGTATTCTCTCGAGTTGTCATCACTGCATTTAAAGAATTCATTCAGAAGTTTCTGCGAGTATATAAGGATGACTAGATAGTCTACGGATTGATCAAGGGTCACTTCGCAAACCTTTGCTTGATGTTGGAGATGTGTCGACAACATCCGATCGCATTGAATTCAAATAAGTGCATCTTCTTGTGCCATTCAAGATACTATTGGGACATATCATTTGTAAGCAAGGGATTTTGGTTGATCCAGTGAAGATTGCACTCATTCTGAGCCTTCTGCCACCTACTAATATGAATATGCTTCACGTGACCCTGGGGCATACTGGGTACTATCGCAATTTTATCTGTGGTTATGCTGCAATTACCATGCCCATGGAGAAACTATTAAAGAAGGATGCCGCATTCATGTGGATTCAGCACCTATACTTGTGTTCCTCGATTAGACCAAGGAGTTTCATGTCCATGTCGATGCCTTGTCCATTGTGCTGGGGGTGGTACTCACGCAACTAGGAGAAGGAGATTTGGATCATCTGATCGCCTTTGCTAGCAGAAAGTTATCCTTTGCAGAGAAAAATTAGATGACCATAGAAAGAGAGGGGTTGGCAATGGTATATGCGTTGCATAAATTCAGGCATTATCTCTTGGGCGGTCACTTCAAGATGTTCACTGACCATTCGGCTTTGAAGTATCTGGTCAATAAGCCTGTGTTGGGGGGGAAGATTTTCCGCTGGCTACTTCTCTTTTAGAAATTTGATTTCTAAATAATTGTGAAACCAGGACGCCTGAATGCTGGTCTCGATCATCTGTCCCGCATTGAAACAAGTAAAAATCCCACCAATATTGATGATGGATCTCTGGATGCACAGTTGTTTCGAGTTGATATCGTAGATGATCATTATGCACCGATAATTCAGTTCCTAGCAACCAGAGTTGCACTTGAGGAGATGACGACCAGTCAAAAGAAGCACTTGGTAGTGAAGGCTTCGGATTTCCAGCTGATCACGAGACATTTATATAATCTTGGACCTGATGAGATCTTGCGACGGTGTGTTCTACCTCATGAACACACTTTCATTTCCACCGCTTTGGGGTATACTAGTTAACTTTTAAATCGACTATTAGGTACAAGTATTTAGCTTAACTTCAACTCTAACAGTAGTTATATTAAATTAACTATTAGATAATTAAAATATATACATGTCCACTTATTCATAATATATTAATCTTATTAATATGGTTATTACTAGTAAAATATTTACAATAACAATTTTGAATAAATATAATCATAAGTCTGTAATTGTTGATAATAAAAAGACGAATAACCTTGTATAAAATACTGAAAAGCTCAATTAAATAATTTAATATTTATTTTAAATATAACAGCAACACATAAAATCAAATGATATTTTGGTTTAAACAATGAAATCCTATATCCATCGACAATAAAAAGGAATCGTGGTAATGCAGCCTAACCTCTACTAAATAATTTAATGTTTGCTTTAAACTGAAGATAGATATTGATGATTTAACATTGCTATATTGTTTTACGTCTTCTTTTAATATATGAAGTTTAATCTTTGACGGCTTCTTCTTTTAATATATGAAGTCTAATCTTTCACGGATTCTAAAGTCTAATCCACGGCTTTTTCTTTTAATATATGAAGTCAAATCCATAATTATATTGGTTTAATTGTTAATTTTTTTTATTCGATTATTTTATTTATTTTAATTATTAATTTTATTTATTTAATATATATAAAGTAATGACTTCCTTAGCTTACAGCCCCAACTACCCACCTTACTTTGGTTCCCCAGTCTCAACTACCAACATTATCACAACTACATTTAAATAGAATAGTAATTATGATTTTATTACCACCGGATACAGATATAAATTTGGAGCTATACAATATTTGATATGCCGTTTGATCTAATTCTATCCTTGCCGGACCGAGCTACCCTGAAATAACCAAATTAAAGTAAAATGCACCATACCTCACATGAGCATTTGTCATTAAGATTTCATATGAATTAAAATCTGTTATATATAAATTTAACTTTATCCACAATGATGAAAAGTTGTGAAAAATTACAGAAGACCAGACAGGAAAATTAAACTTGCCAAGGATTGAAAATGCACAAACCTTTGCACGCAACAAATGCTGGCGGTTGTAAAAGACTTAAGCTAAGAACACAACGATTTGCCCATGTTTTTTTTGCTAAATTTTGCCGATTTGCCCAGTTTGATGACAAAGTTTCTCTGGAACTTTGACCCTAAGAGTTTCAGCCCATTGTAAATTGACTTAGATGCTCCAAAAATGGAACAAATTTCTTGATCGACAGATTCAGACTAAAACATGCTTTAACCAACTTAGAATAAAAACTTAAAACATGACTCGACTTTCCTTTTTCTTGGACACACTTTTTAAGGACTTTTACCCTGATATTTTTTTACTTCTAGAGACACCCACTTGACTTCAACATGATTTTTAGGATAAACCTCCATACAACTTTATTGTGACAAGCTCACAATAACATTAAGGATTATTTACGTCTTTCACAAAGTAATTCTAGAGAAGATGTGCTGTATAAATAAGACATGCTTTCAACCATAAATTATGTGTTTGTGAATTATAAAGACATAACAAAAAAACTACAATCATATTTACATACTTGGAACTTTACTTGGATGTTTCACCTTTTACAGAGCTTGGGCTCTCAACTCATTTTCCTGGAATTCTTTTTCTTCTCCTTTCCTTCTTACTTTGTTCTTCGTCTCTCTATGTGCACTCTCTCTAACTGTTTTTCAGTCTTCTTCTTCTACATATACAAAGACTAAAAAATTGCTTCTCTTGGAAGCTACTGACTAATATTAAAGACTGTAATTAATTTCTACCAAGAAACTTAACTTCAAAAATACAATTCGGTTTCTTAAATATAGTGAGACATGAACTCCTCAACCTGACTGAGTGATTGACAACAGTGTACTTCTACGAACTCTGACTGAGTCAATTGGGACGTGATGTAGATCTGCAAGTAATTAATATTTCCAACACTTCCCCTTAATTATCAACAGATGGAGATCTTAAAACAAAATTTTACAAAATGTTTTAGAGTTGAAACTTGCTTTGTGCATGACAAAATTCACTAAGCAAAACTTGTCATTCCTAAATAACTTCGTATATTCTTGAACATATCCCTTGCCATTGGCTTTGTAAATATGTCTTTCAACTGGTCTTCAAACCTGCAAAATTCTAAACAAATCTTTTTGTTGATCACCAATTCTCTTATGAAATGATAGCTTGTGTCGATGTGCTTGGTTCTCTTGTGGAACACATGGCTCTTTGACAATGGGGTGGCTAAATTGTTTTCGCAGTAAATGGTTGTTAATTTTTTCTGGTTCTGTGATAGGTCTCTTAACATTCTCTGCATCTGAACAGTTTGACATGAAACGATTGTAGCTACGACATACTCTCCTTCTATTGAAGACAAAGTTATCATGGGTTGGTTGTTTGAAACCCATGACACAACACCTATGTACTAAAATGAAATGTGTACCGAGATGTGCTTTTCATGTCATCTGTATTTCCTCTATTGTCTTTGTTAGTGTATCAAATGAGTTTAAATTTTTTTGAGGTTGAATACATAATGCCAAGATCCTTTGATCCACTTACATACCTTAGAATTCTCTTACCTTCTTTCCAATAAGATTCTTTTGGTGAATCCATGAATCTTGAGATCATACTTACTCTATACATGATGTTTGTTCTTGTTGTAGTTAAATATATAAGGCTACCAACCATCCTTTAAACAACATAGGATATACAGTTGATCCATCAACATCCTTGCTCAATTTTAAACCTGTTATTACTAGTGTTGGGGCTGCCTTGCAATTAGACATATTGAATCTTTTAAAAACTTCACCTGCATACTTCGACTGTGATATAAGGGTGAGTGCACAAATTTGAGGCACCTTTTAGATGGAATGGTAGATTGAAGCCAATCGTTCAAGATCCATAAAACATAAATCATCCCAAGCAATGTTGACTCTGCCAAGCATAGTCCCAAGCCTATCAACATGCTTTCGAACTAGGATAGTTAAGTACAATGTGCACGCGTTATAGTGTACAAAAACATGATCACGTTATGTAAAAACTGATTTATGCTTAAAACAGGTCAAGCCAGTCATTTTCCCCACAACCACGTATAACAACATGTTTAGGCCAAGCAAAATGAGCAAGGGTGAACGTGCTTTCGGTGATAAAAGAAAAACAAACTCCACCTTGGGGATCAATCTCTTCCTTGTGAGGTACTTACTCCAAATCCTCTCATGTTAATTTCCCTATTTTCAATGATTTCTATGCACTAATAAGAATTGAAAGCAATTATTTATTTATTTATATGCCAATAAAGAAATTTATGGAAACCAAAACCCCAATTTTCTCATAAAAAACAAATTATTTTGACTATTTGCATATGTATATTCACAAGCATCCTTGTGAATCCAAGCCAAAATTCACAAATATGTAAAGTTTTTGTATATTGAAAGGTCGCATAAGAAATTTACATGTCAAATGGAAACCAAAACCCCAATTTACTCATAACAAACAAATCAATTTCACTATTTTTATATGCATATTCAGAAGCATCCTTGTGAATCCATACCAAAATTCGTAAATATGCAAAGTTTGTCAAGTATATTGCAAGTTTACATAAGAAATTTGCATGCCCAATGGAAACCAAAACCCCAATTTACTCATAAAAAACAAATCAATTTCACTATTTGCATATGTATATTCACAAGCATCCTTGTGAATCCAAACCAAAATTCACAAATATGCAAATTTTGTCAAGTATATTGCAAGGTTGTATACAACTAAAAAAAATTCAAGTATAGTTCATATCTTCCCTAAAATACATAAACAAACATGGTAAATCCCTTTCCTCTATCCGAAATATCAAACTTAGTCGTTCAAGAACATCAATAAACACCTTATAGTTTTCATGAAACTTCCTAATCCAAGTATTAAAATAAGGTATAGAAGCTTTCCATGCTTAACAAATATTTCCCCTTGGCTGAAGGGTACATTTTGGTTAAGGTCAGGGAAACAAGGTTCAACATTAGGCTATACGAACATCAAGATACATAGGGAGGTTGATGTGTTTGATTACATGCCAATCATATACTATCATACATGATAGAATCCAGTGGAAACCTTGCAACCATAAAAGACACTATACACAAATATGCAAAGTCTCTCACGGGTATATAGAAAGAGTGCATACAACTAAAATAACATCAAATGGAATCCATACATGGCCCAAATTACATATAAACAAAGATGCTAAATGGACTTTGGAGTCCAAAAAAATTCACGCTACAACAAATAATTACGTATCTATCAAAACCCTTTCCTATATTTGGATTTTATTCATCAATAGCACCTTCTTCCACCTCTTCTAGGCTCTATCCCTTGCGTCTACCTGCAATCTGGGAATTGGTCATGCAAGGGCATTAGTCAACACCTCACAATTTTTATGAAACTTCATAATCCAAGCCTTAAAATAATCTAGAGGAGTTTACCAATTAACATATGCACATAGGACATTTTATGTACATGCATCTGGAAATTGGAAATAATACAAATTTACGACATAAATTTAAGGTGAAAAAATGTTATATGCTTATTCTTTACAGTAAAATTCAAGATCAATTTTAAAATTTAAATTATAAATAGTTTATGTTGTTATTTGTCATACCTTAGTTTTACACTTTTCATTGCTTAGATATGTCATTATACCATGTGTTTATTTTTCTAATTATATTTTATTTGTATTTATGATTGCAGTGGCTACTATGGACCACAATGCAGGGATTTGGAGAGTTATTGGTCATTTGAGAGAAATTGGTTATGCTTGGAGGGGTGGAGATGAACTTTGGAGCTCCTTGTCAGCGTCATTTCTAACCATAGTGGATAGTACCATTTACAAATCAAATGATGCTTTGTATAACATAGCATATTACAGGGATACAAAAAGATAAGAATATGTTGATGGTTTGAGCTACAATGAGATTAAGAAGCTTAAAATAACAAAATAGCATATATATACACTATTTAGAGTGCTTGGGACAAATGACATTACAGAGAGTAGTAGACCACATATTTACATTGAATGGTGCATCTGTTAACCAATTAGAGACCATTAGATGGAAAGATGGTACATGGTTTTTGATATTCCCCCACACAACAATAGGGAAGTACCATTGTAGTTCCTCCGGAAACTTTATGTAGAGATTGTGATGGGAAAACATATCAACTATTTTGACATGTCGGGGTTCCAGGGTGGTGGTAGGGGGATTCCCCAAAACCGACTGAATGTTAGGCATAGAGATGCCAATTGACAGATACCTCCACCATGTGTCCAACTACCGAGGCCAGACATCCCTCCTGCACATGATATGATTACCCAGATATAGGAGGCATTTCTTATGCTAGCTGGGATGATTTCCTCTGGTGGAGTACAGCCACTAGCTTCCAGTGGTAGAGGACCATTTATTGGTGGGGGTAGTGTACCTGGTGTTGTCGTATCCGAGGCTCAAACTACCGACACCGAGGTAATATTTCAACATGTGTAATTTTTTTAATACATGTGTTGGTTAATTAATTTGTTAAATTGTCTAATATTTACAATTTTTGAAGTTGCAGGAACCGCATGTTTAACTACATGTCAGAGATATTGGTCTCAGTGAATCACCCCAAGTGGCTTTTATGATTACCTCAAGAAGGTAGGTACATGGTTAATGACTGAATATTGTTCAAATTATTTATTGATTATTGTATGCTCCTTTATATATTGCTAATATTTATAATTAATTAACTTGGAGGTGCTATCTAGCTCTGTAGAGGGGCAAGAAATTGCTAGAAGCAGTGCCTCCCATAGGCTTGATATGTCCCAGGAAGAGGTGAGTATATTACAACATGTTAGTTTTTCAGTACATATTATTCCATCCATTCATGTCCATGTCTAACTATGGTAACACTTTATGAATGTAGGCATCAATGCAAATCTGTGCACCACCTCTTTGATTTGTATCTCCCCATAGTCCTAATTTAGATAAGCGTGTTGTCTAAACCAGACAATCCTCTACCTTAAAAATAGTTGGTCTCCATGACGATGAACCTACTGATTCCATGATAATATACACACTTCCAATGACAGTTGATGGTTAGCTTTCAATTCAATTCAAAACTAGTTTTTCTTAATGTTATTTTTGCATGTTTACAGCATCAGGATGTAGAGTCATCCATGCCATACCTTAGCGAGCTTGTTGATGTTGCATTCAATGCTGCATCTATAATGGGGATAAGTCACATAGAGGTCTCTACTTGAATATTTGTACTTGTACAGTTCATTTGTATTATGCATGGACATACACGTTGTATAACTATTTTGCATTTGGTGAATGTAGCCACACCCTAGTCCATTAGTGTAGGCTCCTCTTGCTACTGAAGAAACCCAATGTCATGCCCTAGAACAAATTTTTTCGGTGAGATGTTCATTATTTACATAATTGTTTAGTACTTTATCATGAATGTACATGTTGATAATTGTTGAGATAATTGACATAGTTTTTTTTATTCACAAAGAAGCATTGCAGAGAGACTCTCTACAAGGAGGAGGACACCAGAGGCATCTATACCCTGGATGGATGCAGTGCATGTGTTTTTTATGTACAATTGAGTCGTATTTTAAATTTTCAAAATTTGTTAGTGCTGGGCAGTATTAGTTCAGTTACCTGATCAAGAAATACTATCCTGGATTTGCAGTCACCAGAGATGCGCAATGGTTGTGGAAAGAGGGGACAAGCATAAGAGTCAGGAAAACACAAGAGAAAGTTAGAGCTTTGATGTATTAGTCCAGGAAAAATATGTACTTTTATATAGAAAAGGAATTTAGATTTTAGGGGCGCGGTCTAAGACATATGCACTTTTTTTTGCATGTACATCAATGATGTTTTTGATACATGTACATTGATAGGCTATCTAAGGGCCTTTTATTTTTGTATTATAACTTTCATGATATAAAAAAAAATCATATCAAGGCTCTTGAGATCTTCGTAGTTCAATCTTATGTATGATCATACATGTGTGGCCAAGAATGTTTCTATGTGCAATGTTCCCAATTTTTAATAGATATTACGATTGCATAGAGACATCAGTTATAAATTTGAGAACAATGCACAATTACAATATTGTGTAATGAAAACATTGTACATTTAAATTGTTTTTTACCATGATTCAATTGCATATACAATGTTAAATTGTATTCACAAAAATGAAACATACATAACACACATAAGCACCCAACACACCTAAGAAACCAAATCAACTAAGTGGAATACAAAAGCAACTTACCTAGATAACAACCTAACAAACATTTAAAGGATGCACGAAGTTGACACACCTAAGCGATGCACCTCTGTGGTCTACACAAATGAAATTGGTCTACTCAAACCTAAAAGTAGCTGAGTATAAGGTTGATTCAAGATAATGGTTATTATTCTTCATTGTTGTATCTCCTGCACATTATTTTATCATTTTGTTACTATACACGGCATTTGATGAATCATCTCGAGGACCAACTTTAACGCAGTGACCAATGGAGTGTTAAAGTTGAAAGAGATGAAAATTATGTGTGATTTTATTATAGTTTAAATTGATTGGAGAAGTACTATTCTAAATCTTGTTTTACATTTATGTTTATGTATTGAAGTATATTTATTTACCTATGTCAAATGTGAACTAACCCTAAGCTTTAATATTATACCCAAAAAATAATTACAAATTAATTGAATACTTTAAAGGACCATTCTCGAGTCATTAATTAGTTGACATATTACTCATTGCTATTGTTCTACTTGTTTCTAAACTAAAAGTGTCAAACTTGAGTCCACAAATTTGTATTTGATTTACTTGGAGTTGAACACAGAGTTCTTATATCCAGGTATTGTATGGAAAAAGAATAGGAGCAACACCTTGGTGCTCTAACTCGACACTTTACATGAAGAATACCTTTGTGTGATGAATGTGACAAATAGAATGTGATAAAACTCTTGTTGATATAAAAATCAACCAATTAGGGAAGGTTGAGTTGATCCAGACTAATTGGTTGATTTTTATAGTACAAAGAGAAAGAGAGAAGATCAAAGAGCATGAGAGGGAGGAAAAGTCTCTAAAGATTAGAAGAGAAGATCTTGAACAAAATTTGCAGCTTTGTGCGCAGACAAAAGGTGCATCTATTTCCTCATGCCAGATGAAGAGCACCTTGTGGTTTTTTCCTGGATGGGTTTCCACGTTGCATGTTGTGTATATGTGTGAATCTTGAAGTAGCTTAGATATATTTGTGAATGTTGTGTTGAATGACTGGTTGATTATTGTGTTGCAAATGGATAAATGTATGACCGGCGTATTATTAATGAATATGCTTATGTTGTTTGGTCACTGTTTGTTTATGTAAATCGCATAAATAAGGGTTGGATGATAACACAGTATTGAAGTACTGTGCATACAAGTAACCCACCTTCTTGGTCTTCATTATAAACCTTGGTGCAGATCCAAGGTACTAAAACACCCTCTCGCACAAACTGCGGAAACGTGGTTCTCCCAGTTACCCATAAAACTAAGATATCTCAGGTGAGACGAAATCTATGTCACAGGTGTTGTCGGCTGAGCTATGCTCTGTTGGACCGATATCTTGGGCTTTGTTGTGTTAATGAAGAAAGGACTAAACCTGGGTCCAGGGAGAGACAGGGACAAAAGACACAAATGGTTTCATTGCCTAGACCCTGAAGTGTTGTGGTGAGGGATATGTTGTGGCATCATATGAAACCAGAGATCCAGGACTAGGTGGACCTCAAAGAGATAGAGTTTGCACAAAAAGAAAGCGAAGGATCTCGATGGAACCCAACAGAGTGGTTGGGATGGTACATTTATTCATACATTCATGAGATTTTCTTTATCAAGTCTCCCATCATGTTGTATGAGTGATTGTCTAATTTAGCAACCCAACAAAGGAATTTTCAAGGAGGAGAACTGAGAGAGTGGAGTCCTTTCTTGATTGAGCGATTGAAAAGAGTAAACAATCCTATATCAAGGGCTGTGGATTTTTCATTAGACAGTATCCTAGAAGGATATATTATCTAGTATCTGTTGACACAATAACCTCATACAGTGAGGCAGAGTGAATTTTTTTTCAAGGACCATGTAGCAGATACATAACATCTTTAAGGATATGGATAAAAATGTTTTTATGTGAAAAAGGAATTCTACAAATGCAAGAATGAATAGCACAAGGTGGCTATGTCTCAGCAGAACCATAGAGTGAGATGTTCCCAGGAGATAGTGGAACTAAACTAGAGCTAGGATTTTTAAGAAGCGAAAGAATATTCACGTTCGGTAAAAGATGAAAAACTCTTGTAAAACAAGGGAGTTGCAGCACAGATCGAAAAGAAGAAGAATACGAGTTTGCATCATACTTAGAAGAAGGTTCTTGTGATGAAGAAGAGGAATATAAGCCAATATCAGAAGGATATGAAGAGTCCAAAGAGTCGAGTGAATCTCCAGAACAAGAACATGCACACAACTCACCTACTGTACCAGAGGTAAGATCACGAGATCTGTCTCCAAGTATTTCTGTAAATACAAGTAGTACTAATGCTGTAAATAGCGGATAAGAAAGTCCGACTAGTCCAAATTTTGTTCTGACTGTACCAACATTCTATACAATAGCAGTCAATACAATGGTTGGAGGGGACATTAAGCTCCTAATATTCAATGGAAATGGGTAGGACTCGACCCAGAACAACATTGGTTTCTTTGTGACGATGTATGGATGGTATAATATATCCAGGATGAAAATATCAAGAAAGTGCAGATGATCATGATGCTACAAGGTCGTGCGCTAGACTGGTATATGAAATTTTCCATTGTACCAGTAAGGGTTGTCCCGAAAACACTCAACACAATTTGACTAGGGTTGATAGATGAATTCAAAAATATGAAGTTCATATCACAATGTGTTACTGGGATCAAAGAGATTAAGAAGCTAATGATAGAATCTGTTTGGGGCTTTAACCAACAATTTAAGCCATTAATGGCCAAAGTGAGTTTCTAAATGTTGGATGTGCAACACAAGGAATGGTTTATTGCTTCCTTGCTACCACATATCGGAACCTCGTTGATGCAACTGAAACTCCTGTCGTAGACAAAGGCTCTTGAAATTGCAATGAAGTTAAAACACCCTTCGGTTGGAGACACTGGCTCAGGAATGATGTAAATTTAGTCGTAGCTGGCCAATCTTACGCTGCAACTCTAGGACATTAAAAGAGGAAAGAGAATTCAAGAGGAACTATGGTGTACAAGTTGCAAAACAAATGGACACCATAAAGATAATTTACCGCCGCTAATGAACTATGTTGCTGAAGGTGCGCCGAACCCATTAAACACCCAAGGAATTCCTTGGTGTAGAATATGCCAGACTAGAGGTCACAAATCTAAGGAATGTCTTTACTTACAAAATATTGTAAGTGCACCCACTAGTCTGTATTGTAAATTTTGTAAATCAGTAGATCATGATGAGAAAGACTGCAGATCACTTCAACTAATGCAAGAAAAAACAATGGATACCTACTTAATGAAAAATGATGAGAAAATGTAAGCTGAACATGCGCACCCTTAGTATCATCTTGAGATATATCAACAACAATAATATCCTCAATCGTAATACCAACAGAATCAGTATTTGCAACAACAACAATACCTTTTGCAGAGGGGGGGTGGGAATTTTAGAGGCCGAGGACAGCAACAAGGAGGGGGATTTGGTCAAGGAAGAGGTTAAGTTGTATGTTATAATTGTGGGAAGCTAGGAAATTTTTCCTGATATTATCAAATTATGGTGAAAAATCGTACATATTGTAAAGCAATTGATCACACTGTCGAATAGTGTCTACAACTTATTGTGAAACGACATGTTAGAGCTGTCGTTAAACCCAAACCGGTACAGAATTTGAATCCTAACCCCAATCTGAATATTCAGATGATTTATGTCGAACCAAGACAACCCCACACTATTGTATTCATAAGAGGAGGTGCTACAACAGGAGCAGACCAAAATACACAGCAAGGAAAACCGTAGGTGAGACCTGCAGCACAAAATAAATCTCCGCTAGATGTCCAACAGGAGAAAGAAGTATTCTTGAAGGTGCGACAAGACTCTGTTGATACCAATAAACCATCAACATTTGGACAAGTTAGAGCTATGCCCGAAAGATTTGAAAAACTAATCAGGAAGCCACCAATGAAAAAGGTTAGTAAGCTTGAATATTTTTTCAAAATTTGTTTAGCACTAATCCATGATAGAGATGCTATCACTGAATTAACAACACTCATAGAAGAAACCACATAAGACCTATGACCTAAAAAAAGAGTTAATCATATCGTGAGGAAAGTGAAGATAGACTGAGAAATTCGAATGACTGCGTAGATAGGAGAATATGATATGGACTATATCATATTATATTTGTGCTCATATGTCAATAGATTGACAAGACAAACATGGGAGAGCATGAATAAGCTGCGACTAGACTGGTCTCCTATTCAGCTAAGGATTGCAAACTAGTCAAAGTTTCTAGCAATTGGTAGACTGACCCAAGTACCTATGGAGGTCTAAGGCTTAAAAACATATGCCGACTTTGAAGTTATTGACATTTTCGATGACACAAACCCATATCCTTCACTTCTAGGAATTGGTTGGGAAATAAACAACCAAACTATTATAAATTTCAAGAAAATGATCATGTCTTTCCAAGATTATGAAATAAGAGTGGTTGCGCTGATTGATTCGTTTGAAGGAAAACGACAAGTCGAGTCTGTGCATAGCAAAGGGAAGGACAATTATCTGTACCAGTTGTACAACATCATGTCTTCAAAGGAATACTATATTAACCCAAATGCTAACGAAAACCTGAGCTGGCATAGTGTAATCTCGTGCACGTTTGACTCAGGCGATGCCCTGAAAATTTGGCAAAACATACTACATGAAGTCTCCATGTGTAGATGTGCAAGAATCACAAGAGTTGTCCAAAGGGTAGGAGTCGAAGAAAGCGCGCTTCCTACATATGAAGGATTACCTAATCTTGCATATTTTTTGGAAGAATTTGAAGAAAAAAGTCACACAATCACAACGATTGTCCGCTTTGGACTATGTGCTGACAGCTACGCCTGCTAGATGGTGGGGAACACATAAACAATCTATCTTTGAATGGCCACAGTGTAGGATATTAATGTAGATCATATTTGGAGAAGAGATCAGATGCCCTAATCCAAAATATACATGATTAACAGATCCTAGGAAGCATATTTAGAATTGTCGCAGGATTTGGCAAGAATATCCGCGACAAGAATGGGTTCATCAATTCATCATGTAATATCCTGATTTTGACCCCATTGTATTAAAATTTCAAGTGATGTAAACATTAATATTCAATCATGGTGAGGAGCTCAACGCCAAAGCCCCACCATCGATTTAGTGTTTTATGTATCGGTAGTTAAAAGCGACGACGATGGTTCTCGTGCTAGCCAGACACATTATCACGGGGGGTTCACTCAGTGAACTTGTTACATAGCATGTTCATTCATAGGATATTAAAAAATATACCTAATTTCACTAAATATTGGAAAATACTTCCTAAAATTGTATTATTGAACCCCCCTCACAGTATACATTTGTAATTAAGAAAACCCCTAGTTTCACTAGATATTGTAGGTATCCATTTTATCAAACCATTTTTATCTCCGCCTTTATATCATATTGTGAAGTTGTAACAACAATATCCCTAATGCATCTTAGTATAAGCAAACTAGATGATAAATAAAATATAGTATAATGCTAGTAATGATCCCACCAAGATTGCAAGGGTGACCAATTCATTTGTAGCTTTGCATAGTGGAAGGACCAACGAAATAATAACGGGGAAGGAAAAACACGTAAAAGGAAACCCAATCCAGAGATCAATGTAACAAAGAATGTAAAATATTGATAGTCCAATAGTCAATGCAATGCTTAGAAAAGATGAGAATTGCACATGTTTCATACCAAAACCTGCTAATCTACGAATTTTATATAATGTAACTATAAGTATAGACATAGAGAGCTCATTTTTTCTATAATCTTAATAAATTAAACTCCATAAAATATTTTTAATTTAATATTAATAAATGTTTTCTATTTTTTTACAGCTATTTATATGTGATTTTTAATATATGCATAGTAAAATATGGTAAAATAACACTCCTATTGTTTGGATAAATCATGTGCAGATATCTTCTTATGCTGAAAGTATTTCGAGTTTAGTGAACATAGATTCTGCCACAACAAATGAATCTCATTTCTATATCTATACAAGATCAAAATTATTCGAAAAATAGAGCATATTCTCTTTATTTCCTATTTAAAATCTTAAAATACAT
>LPNX010685572.1:10582-58314 GCA_001517045.1 Pseudotsuga menziesii
ATTTTAGGCCTTTTGGAGGTTTTTTAGATGGTTTTATGGCCTTTTGGAGGCATTTTAGGCCTTTTGGAGGCTTTTTAGTGGGATTTTCAGGGAAATATGGTAGGAAAATGGACAAATGAGCCATGTAGTGGGGTAGATGAGGTAGTTAACCATTTTTGGGTGTTAACAGTGCTCACTTTCCTTATTCTTGCAAAATTGACCTCAAGTTTTTAAGGCTGGATGGATGAATGCAGTTTTATGATTAATTTAACAGAAGGAATTCTCCTAAAACAAAACATAGGTTTCTTCATATTTAATACATATTTATTAGTAACCAAATATAATGCAAATCTAAAAAGGTGATCATTATCCTTGCTATAACAGTAATCATACAGAAAGCATAACAATGCATCCTAGTCATTTCAACATCACCACAGTAATTTCAGATATGTATAAATTTATAAACTATAAAACTGTAAGTAAAGCTTAAATCTAGATTAAAATATAAAAATGTAGTAAAGCTTATAGATCTAGCTAATATCTTAAACTTAAAAATAAACTTATATTTCATATTATCTGTAGTTTACTATAAAATGACAACAAAAAATCCATGATAAATAACCAATACCTTTGAGCAACCTCTTTGCGCATAGTTTAACGAATCTTCTTATCAAAACAACGTTCGATACGCTTTTCTCAAAATCTTGTAAGAGATGCAAGTATTCGTGGTTGATTTAAACAATGTGAAACATCTAACAAGCCCTAGTCATGAGGTCCCACCAGACAACACAAAGCAATCAACTGGCTAAACAGAAGAATAAACTGACCTATTGATAAATATTAGATAATATCCATTGTGTAAGGTTACCAAAAAGGGAATGATTCTAGAGGCAAACCTTCTGATGATGTATGCTAGAAATGGGCATGCCAGCCATTCTATTTGACATTTCCTGACCACCCAACAATAGAAGCACTTGTTGTACCTGAATCCATGTTACAATATAAAATGGGTGACACATATGGACAGTACATAAACAACGATCTATATAAATCTTGATTAGATAAAATAAAAAGGTACCTAACATTTATGAGCTACATCAACATTTTGTGAGAAGTGTGGACTTGGCTAAGAAATAAATAAATAAATTTTTCGATTGTCCTCAAATGACCAAAGTAGGTCAATGCGACTCACAATTGCATCCAGTAGAATAGAAAAGAACTAGGATGGAAATCCTAAGTGAAAAGCAGCTAAACATTAAGATGTTAAAATAATGGGAACAAAGTGAATATTATAAACATGGTGGGAGGAGGTAAAACTAATTTCCTAAACAACAAGACCCAAGTACATATACAAATTTCTTCAAGGGGAATGAAAATAAAATCTAGAAACCTAGATAAAATATCAAAACTGTGACATAACTATATCAAATCTTAAGCCCAAGGG
Organism: Pseudotsuga menziesii; assembly: GCA_001517045.1. NCBI lineage: Eukaryota > Viridiplantae > Streptophyta > Pinopsida > Pinales > Pinaceae > Pseudotsuga > Pseudotsuga menziesii. Next base: position 12,006 of record LPNX010685572.1, read on the forward strand.
GTTAGTTCACACAATATAATTTGATCCCAAAATATGACGGACACCATGTCTAAAATTTGATAGACACCTTTTTGTTATTCGACAACAACATTTTTTTTTCATCGATGGGAATTCGTCGGATATTCGACCCCATGTCAAACCCCATCGAATTTTCGACAGAGTATGAATCTAATATGCCGAAGTCTTTCACCACTAAGTCGCCGAATTTTTTACTCCTATGTTGTCGGAAATCTGGCTTTGCCTTGTCAAAGGTGAGCCACCTTCCTTGTAGAATTTATGACATTTCCCATCGAATTTGAGATGACTCAGGTGTCATATTTCCAACTTATTCTTGTCAAAGGTGGCCCACCTCCTTTGTACAATTTCTGACTTAACCCGTAAAATTTTTGATAACCCTATAGTCAGATTTCCAATTTGTCCTTGTCGAATTTGGGACGACCCTGTAGTCAGATTTCTGACTTGTCCATGTCGAATTTGTGACAACCCACTAGTCATATTTTCGGCTTGTCCTTGTCGAATTGGCAACGACCTTATATTCATATTTTTGACGTTTCTCTTCTAATGTCCTATGATGTCTTGTCGAATCACCCTTTTTGGAGCCATGGAAACTTCATCGGATGAGGGCCACAAGATGTCGGATAACCAACGGTGTACCGTATATTTAAAAAAATTTCTTCAGTGAATTACATTGAGGGCCACACTTGTAATTTTCTACAATGCATATGAATGACACTGTTAAACACCTCGATCTTCAAAATTCTTCTAAGCTTGTCCTCCAATCGATGATCTTCCACATGCAAGCAAACATAGTTTTCAATATTTTCGACCCCTCCAGTGAAATTTGTGAAATGTGCATCGAATTATTTGACATAGCCTAAACAATCACACCCCTAATATCACCAACAATGTTGACTTTTCAAAGCATTCTAGAATTAATGAAAATACATAAATCAACTCTAATTCTACTACTGGAATGACATAAAGGAAAGGCTATATATATACATTATAAAAGTACTCTCTTGGACTTCCTGGCCTACAAATACATTAGATCTATTTTTAAAAATATTTGTGAAAAGACTGGATTCTACAACTTACTAACTCGTAAAAATCAGAAGTATATTTTCCAAGTTATTCAATCATAGAAACAACTTGATAAATAAAACTAATTAAGTTAAGTTTATAGATTAGATAGAACAAAGTTAGCATGAATGTATGGTAATCATCATCATCAACTAAATGTACATGTGTGCACATGCATAAATACCTAATACATAGTTCAATCAAATAAAGGAAAACATAATGATACTGGGTATAACATGATACCTTCTTAAATAATGATCATTTTTTCCCAGACCATCCTCCCCAGCATAAAATGCATTTTTACCATAAGTAGAGCATTTGGATCCCCATAAGGTACAACAATCTCCATAAAAATTAGGTGGTGGGCCACAAATCTTTGACCTATGCTTCCATCATCATATGCAACATAATAGATCACGAGTCCATCCCTTGGACTAAAACCAATCTGAAAATTCCACTGCTCATGACCAAGGAAATAAATGTCAAACAATTTAATTATGGATCTCATAGTAAATTTTATCACTGTATATATCTATATATCTATATGGTTTTAATCTATTATGAAGGAAAAACAAAACAACCTTTTGCCACTCTATATGGTAACCTTAACATGAAAATGAGGTCCTTCTGGTTGAATTATTTGTAGTGGCTTGACATCACTCCTATCCACTACACCACGTTTTTATCCTACAATATAGTTTATGAGGGGATCTATAGGTGGAAAGGGAATTAGCTATTGATGTTAAAACTCCACTACTTCCATTTTTTGCATATCAAGAAGAACATGTATGCCTTCAACTGGACGAGCATATCCATTTTCCATTGAACAATCACTTTCAGTTCTGTAGCATATAAGTGGTCTAGCTAGTGTTCAAATAAGAGCATACTATTCGATATGATAACCAACACACTTGAGAAGACCCACATGCCATTTCAAATAAGTTTTTGTATTGAACTGCCAGAAATTGCAACCCTCCTAATAATCATGGTAAAATTTATATCATAAAATATATTGAACAAAGAAGATAATAAGTTATACAACTTACCATGGATCAACCATCACCAAATCCATATAATCATTTCCCCTCTTTTTCATTCCCTCCTTGAAAGGGGGACAATCTTTGACAACAGATTCACAACCAACATACTCCATTGCATCTTCTACCACAATAACATTTAATAGACTTAAAAATATGACTATTTTCTAAGTGAAACACTAATTAATTGCAACGATAAATATTTTATATGCAATATGTCCTTGTATGTTAAAAATATACTCAGAGACATTTATTATGCAAATTAAATAAGAAAAATAGTGGCAAATCAAATAACACACAAAACACAAGCTAGGGCCTAGAACAAAGACCTAATATTTCTAAAGATCCAAACAAATGAACACATGTGAGGTTAAATAGGAGATCCATATACTACAAATATAATACAGATAATAATAGGTAAAATAATATATAAAGACGGATTTGATTTGGCCACAATTAAATATGAATAGGTAAATCAGTTTCTCATAATTTGTTGTGATCACATTAGCTTTGTATAGTATATGCACTAGGTAAAACATGTGTCATAGTACTGCTCTAAGGAAACACAATTTAAAATATCTCACCGAAGGCTTCTACTAAAAAATTTGGGGGAATTGAAAAAGAAACATCCAACATGATGATCATTTAAGAAAAATAATCTTTGCTTATACATATATAAGCAATTACAATAAAGTTCAATGAATATGGAGTTTCCTTCGAAACATCATTGTTTTGTGTCTCCAAAAAATGATAATACTTTTGGAAGCACACCCATATTGACAATCTAATGATTAAAGAAACCCACCCACTATATCCTTCATTCGCAGATCCTAGAGGCAAAACCATAGATCAATATCAAAGTAGTCACTATTTAGAAATGTACTCTATTTTAATTGGTCAAAGGACACAAATGAAAATCAAACAAACTGTATCAAAAGGAGAAAGTTTAGAAACAATGCATATTGTCCCTAGTCCAATTGTCACAAACACTAAAAGGTAAAATGAAAAATGCATAATATATATCAATAAACATTACCATTATACACTATGTCAAAATAGTAAAGTGCATCGTAAAATTTCATCCTTTTAATACTTAGGAAAAGTTAGTCATGAAGAAAGGTACCTCAAAAGGTTAAATTAAGCATTGAAGTAAACAGAATAATGGCTAAATATCAGTTCTAAACTTTCTTCAAATTTGGTTTAAATTAAGATCACATATTTTTTAATTCCACATAATTCAATATCACCATGATGAAGAGATGGTGTAACTACATTTCTTAAGCATGCACTGATCTATTTGAAAATGGATATCCACTTACTCTCATGTCATTTAACTCTTACTCTCCAAATTTTGATTAAGTCAAATGACATATTTCAGGGTCAGCATTTCATAGTACATACTTCATCAAACATATCTAAGGCATTCCACCTCTAACTTACACTTTTGAATTATATATGGAATTTCACACTTGCTCCAATGATACAAATATTCAAAACTATTCACATCCTATTAACTTGATCATATCCAAATAAATGCAAACATATAGAAATATATCATTTTATACTCAGTATCCCAATCTGAACATGGCAATTGGAATGTGTTCTAGACAAAGTTTACAAAACAGGATAATCTTGCACCTGCATATTTTGCAAGGCTCTTTTGTGACTCTAAAGAAGATCAAATATATAGTTGTGCTTCATCCTTGAGACCATTGAAACCTAAATACCAAGATAGTGTCCAAAGAGGCACATATGGAATGAGAGATACAAATCCAAATAGAAGTTGAAAAATAGAAACCAAGAAAACATAAAGTTATCTCTAAAATATTATGGAAGCAAATATTAACTTCTATGTTTAAAAACTTCTAAATAATACAAATGCTTAAACATTATTTCTTGCGTTTGCAGGCCAATGTTAATATATAATACCTGAGTTAAAAAATCAATTTTTTCCTCTGGCTAGTTGTTGACATCCAATTTCTTGATTTTTGTAGGATGATAATCTCTTAACATTGCACAGTAAACTCTTCCATAGGAGCCCTCCCCAATCAAAGTCTTTGCCCCAAAGTTATAAGTTGATTCCTTTAGTTCGTCTAATGACAAAGCGGGTGCTTCAATAGGTTATAGTTTATGTGGCGGAACACTCTTTCCAACTTCAAACACCTTATAGTCTCCCTGCAACCCTGGCATACAAAACTAGTTGTTGAAATTAAGGATTTTACATAACTAATTGTTTAACTTGTATTTAAACGCAAATTTAAGCTACAAAATAATAATGAAGTAAAAGTACAATAGTAGTAAAATATAGTCAATAAATTTTCATCTATTTCAAATTCAACACTCACTAAGGATCAATGTGTTAAATTTAAGGTTTGATACATAAAATTTAACAACTGCACTAATAAAATAGTCTATACAAAGCTAAAACATAAGACCAAACAAAAATCTTTGTAACAACATACACAACTCTAATGGTTTTAGAATTGTCTTAAGACAGTCTAGATTCATGAGATAGTGTAGGATTATGGAAAGCAAGAAAAAAACCCATCCATTCAAAATAGTAGGATATGTGAACAATATTGACTCAAAAAGAAGAGTGAAAATAAAGCCACAATCCTGAAAATTAGGTGGGGTTGAGGAATCTAAAAATGCATGGTAAATTTTGGGGATACTTTCTATTCTTGATTGAATACAAACAAGTGGTTAAACAATTTGAAGACTACTCTTGAATATGGTGACTTAAGGGTGCTCATGGTGTAGTTACAAACATGATTCGAGGGAAATCTGAACTAGGAGAATAGAAGTTAGAACACTTGTATTTAGGGCATCTATCCCAAACCAAATTAAAGCACCAACTATAAAAGGTTATAAACCTTCAAAACACAAAATATGTTCCAACATTCATGTTCAAACCCAACTTTGGGTGGCTTCTGAGTGCTTAGGAATTTAATCTTTTTTTTTGTTTTCATTAAAGTTCTCTTATCACGTTAGTTTAGGTGGATTCCTGATGTTTAGAAATTTAATCATATTGCAAATAATTTTTTGGAAGTTTTCATTATGTTTATACTTTAAAGTTTTCTTATCATGTTCCTATTTGCATTTAACCAATCCTTTCATGCACATAGCTTAGAGAGAAGAATTATAGGATGGATCTTGTCAAATTTTCTGAATAATCATGTAAGGACCATATATGAGCAACTTGATATTCCTTTCTTTCATCTTCAAGTTGTCCTTTTGAAGGTAAACCTAGAACTTGTATCCTGTGAAAAGATGATGATCGACATGGTGGTGATCACGTACAACCTTGTTATTTTGTTGACTCTTGTGCAAGGTCTCTCAAAATTGATAATATATATTTCATATGTGTCTCATAAAAATTATCACATGCCCATGTGCAACAAGTTCCTTCCTTTGTTGTTTCTTGAGGATAGTAGCCACAACTCTACACTTTATCTCTTATAGCTCTCTTTTGTACAACACGCCAATTGAAACTAATCTAGTCATGGTAAATTAGTTACGAGGATGTGGAACATGGGAAATTGTACAATGAACTTTAGGAGATAATTGGCCATCCCCATTGTTATCTCCTGAAATGGTCGTTTGAGGAATTAAACTCAAAGGATTTCAAATGAATAGGTTAGGAAGGTGCCTTTGTCACAGATACACTCGCTTTCACTTCTAAGTAATATTTTAAAGATACCTTCATTGGCGAGATGGAGGAAAAATAAATATATATGAAGAATATTAGTAGGGGTCTGGAAACATTGTGTCCTACCAACAAAAGATTCTCAAATATGAACCTTATGCCTAGTGAGAGTAATCAACTTTGAAATAGTTCTCACAACAATAGTTTTTTTATTGAAAGCCAACAATATATAAATTCTTTGTTAAATAGTCAAGTACATAGTCTAAATACTTCAAGTCAAAATTTATCTTTTTCAAAGAGCCTAGGGGAAATGACATGAGTTACTATTCAAACTCCTACCCCTTCATTCCTAGAGATACAATCTATAAAAAAAGTGTGGAATACTTCACTTCAAGAAACCCCAGATTATGACATAATGACTCAACATATGAGATAAAGTAAACAAAGAATATGTACGGTAGAAGAATGGAACATGAGCATCAGTTTGAGTTGAGAGTAAGATCCATTGAGATATGGACTCATTGATGTGAAATTTTTTAAGAGAACAAGTTGTGTAAATTCAATATAACGCTTGTTGGTTGAGACAACCATTTTCTAACATTCTAATCATTAAATTTGATGAATTTAGTTTGGAAATATGAACTACCAATGAAGACATTGTGGCCTTGTTGTGTAAGGGTCTCATATAAGAGTGAGCATGCTCATGCATATAAATTTCCTTTCCATGCATCATGTTGCTTTAATGATATTTTATGTCTACATGTTATTGTTCTCTAATAAAATATAGTCCCAACATAAGGTATGTCAAAAAGCACATAAATAGAGAAAAACATCTTTGAAAATTTTCATATATAGGTTGGAGCCATTCTCTCTATGCCTATATTTCAATCATATTCAATAAAATAAATTATTTAAAACCTTGAGCAATAGATAGAAAATATAGATGATGAGCTGGAATTATGGGATTATTTCAAGATGGTTATGGGATTATGGGATTACATCAGTCCTGGTAATCAGTCAAATGAAAAGTTTATAGGGAGTTGTTTTGACTTTAAAAGAAACATACCTCTCTTTGACATAATGGACCCCAAATTATGAAAGAGAAACCTATGACCAATAGTAAGATATTAAATTATTGTCTTCACAATATCTATTGGATGCAAGTGCAACCAAAGGCTTACAAACATTCCAGCCAGTGCACCTACCAGAAACCCTAGGGATAATTCAAGTGGTTTGAATTTCCATGCCTAAGTCAGAAGGAGGTCATAAGATCGAATCCATGAGGCCCTTGGGGTCAGGCATACATGTTTGCCGACAACATTTACCCTAGGATCCATGCCTAGAATGTGAAGAACGAACTAGAGGTTTTACCCAAGGAAATTTTCAATGGAAAACTATATATATATATATCATTTTGGTTTGAAATTATTTTTGTTGTGGAAGTTGTTATCCTTGTTAAATAACAAGAATTTCCATGAATATATGTTGTTGTCCCTACTTTAGATCTACCAGGACCTGAGTAATGTTGGAGTTCTCAAAATATTTGGAGTCACTAGGGGACTTGCAGAGAGCCATAGATAAATGGGGGATGCAAGAATAGATTTTTTTTCACCAAGAAATATTAAATTGCAGATTACAAATGCATAATGGGCCTATGCAACAACGAAAAATTTGTTTTTTGAACCATTATGTAGGTTTGATCAATGAAATGGCCCCTTTTCATGGATTTAATTGGAAAAATTGGACATAATAGCAAGGGAATGGACATACACCAACAAAAAAGGTAGAAAAATAACATAAATAAACTATAGAGAAGTAAAAATGAGAATAGTAGTCTAACCAAAGATAGTTTTACTGAGTGTTGATGCACTACAATAAAAAAAGAAGGGTGTCAACACACCTATAGATTTCTCGAACCTCTTGGAGTTGAGTTCAAGGAGAATTCTAGGATGGAAAAATATCCCCAAGAAGGAAGAATCATAGCACCCTAAATAGACCCTAATATTAAGAATTTGACACCAAATTATTTGAGCACATGAAAAAAATAAGATACATGGCTACTTGAAGCCTAAACTCAAAAATAAAAATCCTAACATCGTTCCCTCTCAAATTCCTTATATAATTCTAGAAACACTCTCAATTCCTATTGCTTTATCTTGGAATCTGTCAATTGTTTTCAATCTAAGATTTGTAGGAAATATAATGTAAATATTTGATGTTGGATTTTCCTTTTACTTAAGACTCCCCTTTGCATTCTCAAGAATGGAGTTGCATTAGGAGGAATTGCAGGGCTGCATTTTCTAATGGTGATCATTGCACATGTGATGGATATATTGCTACATGTGGCTACAAATGATTATTTATTTGCATTAGCAAAGTATTCTTTGCAATATTCCATGTTTTCTTAGTGTAGAATGAAAAGGAAATTTTATAAGTAAAGTGGTGATAAACTCAGTATTTTTCAAAAGTTAATGGTTTTTTCTGTTAGGTTTCAACTGCAAGTCCAACTTGAATGTGAATGGCGTATTTGTCATATAACTATATATATTTCCATCTTGTTATTATATTGGAACATTGGCACCTTTTTCTACTCTTCCAACCTTGTCCTATTAAATTCCTTAAATAAACCTATTATGTGATATCCTTAGAACCCCATACATCCACACTAAACAACCCGATATCCTTGAGCAAGTATGAAATAAAAATCAAATTAACAGAAGCAAAATACGTATGAGAATTAGGAATATGTTTCCTATACTATTTATAGTTTTTTTTGTTACTAATTACCTTGATTTGTGGAGCTTCGCACTGTCTTCTTCTACTTTAGCTTTCAAAACATCATTCAACATACTTCAATTTTTTTCCTATTGTAATAATTTAATGTTAGGACCCATCAAATAAATATTTTCCTGTTTATGAAAATAACAAAACTAATCTAAAAAAATACAATGCTATTACAATGTAAATTACAATACTATTACAATGTAAATTACAATACTATTCAACTATTCAAGTAAATTAATAGTTAATAAGAGATCACCTAAGAAAACATGGATAACCAAAACACTATGTATATAAGGCCATTGATCACATCAAAACGCCATTTTTTGCCTCTTAACTATGAAAATGTTTCTCAACACTATCTGTAACAAGTTCCAATGGATGAGTCAAATAACAATAGTAAAATTTAAACACTACAATATATAAATAACTTTTTTTAATGTATACTTCCTTACCATTGATTGAGCTCCTTTCTGTTTCAAGAATACTTTAATATTCTCTACTAAACAGGACCAACCACGTGAAGGTGGAAGCTCGTATGCCCCCCCCCCCCTCACATCACTCTCAATTCCCCAAATCCAATGCATCTACTTGCAAATAACAATTTACTGCAAATTATTTCACTCAATAGCTGAAAAAAGCTTTCATTAAACCATTCATTAAATCATTCAATAAACCATTCAATCATTCAATATCTGAAAAAAAATCATTAAAACATTCATTAAATCATTCATCAAAGCATTCATTTAGTAAATAGACGATAAGAACATTCAGTAAAACATTCATTAAAGCATTCATTTAACCATTCATTCATGAAATAGAGGAAAAAACCATGTAAAGTTTTTTATTATAAATAAGAATTACTCAAAATTTCTTCAGTCACTTCCTTTTTAATTTTCTTCTCTTTACATATTTAGCAAGAAACACATCTTCCAGAATATGCTCATCGGTCTCCGTAGTAGACTACTAGCAAGGTTGAACTTGCGACGAGGGGATCTGAATTTCTGCAATAATGTCAAAATGCTTCATCAATTTATTTTTATTTTTATAAATACAAGTAATTCATTTAAAAAAAAATTACAAAGGTGTTTTTTTACCTGGCATGGGCACATCAACATGTTCATCATTATCCTGTACAAGCTCAACCTACTTAGTGTTATCTGCATCTACATGCTCTGCAGTTAAATTGTGGAGAATGAGAATTAATGTTCATCATCTGCAATTATCTATACAAAACATTATCATATTAATAAATTCATTACCAGGAATCAAAGCATGATCTTCATCTGGTTGGTGTACATCCTTGACATTAACGGGATCGTTACTTTTCTGCTCAAAACAGAATAAATAATTTATGTTCATTTTTTGCAACGAATAAATTGCATGAGAATTAATAAATTTTCATTAAACTATATAGTTTTTATATACCTGTGCACCAGATGGATCAACAAAAGATCATGCAATATTCCCAGACAAGCTTCTTCGGTGTTCAACAACAACTTCAAAGCCGTGTTGGAAGCCAAGCTTCATGTCTTCCTCAATGAGAAATTCTTTGAATCGGTCAGTCTGCATATTTGCATGACGTCATTAATTTTACATTTTTTGCCAGAATAAAACGAAAATAATTTTCTATATATTATTTGGATGCAGTATCGGGTTTTCAAGACTTACAATTCGGGCTTCCAAATTCAAATAACTACCAAGCCCAAGCTTGTGTTGACCATTTTTTTCTAGTCTTTCCTTGATTCCCTTTGTTGTGTCCTACAGCCTAATCAAGTGTTGAATTACGTTAGTCGATGTTCCAATTTCGATAAATTAATAATAATAAGGATTACCATTACATTGTGGAATGTATTGCATACCTCCCTGTTCCTGGTGGTATCTTTCCTGCTTTTCTCAAACCCTTCTCTTTTCCATATTCCACTAGGGATTTCCACTCCCTTGATGGAATCATCAGAGGATGCTTATACCTAGGGTTATTTTCTAGGTGAACCCTATATTGGTCTCAGACAATATTTAGATGGTGTCCAGCCTTCTGTAGGACCTTTGATGTATCGAAGGTATCTTTTTCGAATAGATCAACCAACCGATTAGTCAAGTCGTCCTTTAAATATTTTTCTTGTCTGTCCCACCTTGTGCGGATGGTGGGCCCAAATATATCCAAGGCCAAATCATTTTTATTTTTATAAAATACATCATTTCCTACAAAAAAATCACGCCATCATTAGTCAACATTAAAAAAATTATCGGTATATTAGAAACAAATTATAAAAACTAAATAGAACAATCTATAATTACCTGGAATCTTCTCTATATTTATTGGAACAAGTTCATCATTCACCAAAAACGTTGTTACTATTGAACCAGTGCTAGTGACACGAGAAGATCCATGAAATGCTGCTTCATCATCAGCATTAGTATCAAACCCTGCATCCACCCCTTCTTTTGTGGCATATGTTGTGGGTTGGTCAGCATCGGCTGCACCCTCTGCTGGCCTTGGGGGTGTCGTAGAGCATTTTGCTGAATGTTCAGTGGAAAAAAGGGTGCAGTATGTGGTGTACGTGGAGTGGTTTGGTCACTGGGACCAATAACGCCTTCACCACCAGTGTTGAATTGTAGAATTTCTTGTAAACACAAACCATTGTATTATAAGTTCAATATCATATAAAATAAAAAATTATAAAGTTCTAAATGAATTTATATTATTATTCTGCAACTTACTTTCAATTGTCGACATCTCTAGATCAACAATTGAATCTTTGTTTTGATCTCATCTGTTTGTGGAACTATCAATGCCAGATGAACCAGTTCCTCATTTTTTTCCATGGTCTTTTGTAGCACCTTCAACGGTTCTATAGATGTACCAATTTCATTATATTTCAACAACTAGTAGACATCAAACTCTAAATATTGCCGAGTTGGTGTTTCATAAAGCACATCCCCTGTCTGCAACATAAATATATAAAACATTGCTTAGTCTTTGAAGCAATAGTCTGCACAAAAAAATATATTAACAAAAATTGTCTATCATGATAGATTCCTAGAATTACATCTAGGTTTACCTGATGCCTAGATGAGGGTGTGGTCTGATCAACAGCTGGGAACTTTCCCCGATCATCCACCTGTAAAAAAAGTATAGAACATTATCATAATGAACACAATATGTAAAAACTAAAAAATACATATAAAAAATAAAAATTATGCTACATGTTTTATATGTGTACAATTTTGAAGTACTTAGAATGTATAATTACATTTAGTTTACCTATTCTCCTGAGGCTCTAGTCGTTTGATCAACAACTGAGGACTTTCCCCAATCATCAACCTGCCAAAAAAGTAGACAACATTATCATAATGAACGCAAACATAAAAACGAAAAAATACATAACAAAATAAACATTATGCTACACGATATACATGTGTACAATTTTAAAGTATTTAAAATGTAGAATTACATTCATGTTTATTTGTTTCCCTGATGTTGTAGTCTTCTGCTCAATTGTTGGTTGGCTTCCCTAATTAACACTCTGCATGGAAAATACATAAGATTATATAAATGAACTGAATATACTAATTAAAATACATAACAATAGATATGTTTGTCCATCCTAATTTTATACAATGGCAATATCGATGTATACCTACTGCCTTGAGGCAGGTCTACTAACATCTAATGTGAGGGAGGTTCCCTTGAAAGATCACTACATCAAAAACACACTAAAAATTACCTAATGAAACCAAAATAGTCACTAATTTTTTTTTAAAACATAACATTTTGATGTATACCTATTGCCTCACGGATCGTGTACTCCTCTCACCTTCTGCTGGGGTGATCCACCCCCCATCACCTCCCTACGAAGTCAACATAGGAAATTTAATAAAAAAGTATAATTATATGCTGACGAAAAATCCTAAAGATGTTAAAATAATTAATAAAAGGTTGGGTAAATTGTTGGATGTACCACATCCATACTAGCTGTGTTTGTATCTACACGATTTAAATTGTAATTAATAAGGAGTTATTCCCTAGTAGCTATTGATTTAATGGCACCTACAAAGAAATGGCTTCCTTCACGCACCTCAAATATGTAGTTGGGTTGCTTAAGTGTAGACCCTGGTTGTGTACTATTTATAAACCCTACAATATTCCCAGTTAGTTTTGGCCTTCCGTCAATGTATAACGTTGCTCCTTTATTTTGATTTTTTTCTTTCAGTTGTAAATAATTTGCTGACAACCCATATCTACGCGTACTTCGTGTATAGTGGACTAGGCGCATCCAATCATTGTAGTTGTAAGAGGTTCCAACATACTCCATCAATTTTGTACATCTACAGTATCCAACCTTTATGCCATCCATGCAAAAATAACCCAATCCATGTAATGACGACGGTGAAATTCTATATATCCTCTCATTTGCACAAAATTCAGTTTTGACTTGAGGAAGATCCCTAGGTACCCATTGTTTCAGTAGGTGTTTGTAAATTAAGGGAACCTCAATGTCTCCTAGTGTCTCATCATCATAGGAATATGACCCCCCTCCTCTGAGAAAAAATTCCATGCATTTATTGAATTTTCTTATGATCTTATAATTTTTTGTTGATCTAGCCCTTGTAGACCTACTGACTGTCTCACTTTCCTCTATCCTTCCCAAAATCCCATTGCTAGAGGATGACAGGTCTGACAAATACCTATTTGGTTTTACCTGCACCATGGCCAAACAAACAATAGGAAAATAATAACAAAATACCAGCAAAAAACTTAGAAAGAAATATAAGCATGACATAATGGTGATATAATTATCCTAAATAATATGAATAATTCCCTAGTATAATAGTTCATCACGTATTCCTTTAACACGATATAGATAACAAGTCATTCCATAGCAAATGCTTCAGCCAAATTATCTCAAAATACAAACTATGTTTTTTACAATATTCTTAGGTGTACCTATTTTAATTTAGTTTGTTTCCTAACCCAAAAATATTAAAGACTCAGTTTACAGATCTCAATATATGTAATAAATTCATTTGCAAATATTTCGTAACATTTTTTCAGAAGAAAAAGAGGTGTTCCTTGATATTCAATAGTGAATCAAAGGTAACTTTTACATAGTCTTGACAATAAGTCAGTCTAGTAACAAGTGGAGATCATAAGTATCAAAAAATTTCCCAAGGGGAGGCATGAAACCCACAATCCCAAGATGACTGAAGTAGAAGTACCACATGGATAACATAAGGAGACCAAACATCTTATCTAAGGAGGCATCAAGGGTGGATAAAACACACCCCTGAGGAGATGAAAACAAACTCTATATCCCCATCTAAAAAAGGAAATATGTTTATGTATCCCATAGTAGAAAGAACCAAAAAAGACTATGCCACATAAATAAAAAATCTCTTAAATTAACTGTATCATGCCTTCCTCAATGATTTCTCCTTCTAAAGTCATATAACAAACGAATTGAAGAAGCTGATAGTTATCATATATATCGGATATCCGATGAAATGCATTACTTTCTCCAACCTCTATAGATGAGTTCACATTCTGAGAGCTTCTATCACTACACTGACATGATCACACAACTTCTAGGTCACTTCTCCACTCTAGATTGGCCTGATTATTCATTTTCTTGGCCACTCATCTCTCCTTACTCTACACCTATAGGATTACATATACCTTAGATAAACTTCCAACTCATCACAACAAAGTCCTAAACTAAATGTTATAAAATTGTAAAAAATGTTTAATAATAGATTCAACCCCTGTATCCAATGAACTGAATAAATCAATCCTTATCTATTCATTTTGTCCCCATTAACTATTTTCTTGATATTTACACAAGTGTCTAAGAAGATCATATATTTATGCATGGCTTTACGCTTCCTGGTTTTAGTTTTTACTGCTGTATCAAATGAACTGGATAACTCAATTCACATGTCTCAAATGTTACTCAGTTCACATGTCTCAAGCATGATCATTTTCAGTCATTGAAGAACAATTTTTAAATAAGGGTACTTAATAATGTTAAACAAATCCTTCATATGGTAGATGTGGATCTTCAAGGATGAACACTTGTTTAAAAAAAACTAAGGTTTTACGTTGATCTACAACTTGTACAAGTGAGACCCGGGTTAGGAGGCGAAGGGAGGCCTTTAGATTTAGACATTGTATCTACCAAACCTTAAGTCGAGGTCCCGTGATTTTAACAAATAAACCCAAATTTGAGGTCCTGAATTAAATTGAAACTTCTAGAACGAGCACCGAAGGGTTTAGGAACAATGGCTCTAGAAGATATGGGATGTGTTTTGTTGGGTAAAATTATCATTGTTTAATTTACCTTCAATTAATTGTCAACCAGGGTACGTATACTTTGAGCTGCTACACTATATGTGCGGGCAAAGTAGTCTCAATGCTCATACTTCAAGAAATTCTAGTCTATTCACAAACAAAAATGAAATTGACGAAGCTATTACTGTATTGAATGATCAATTCTACGAGTTCCTAGGTCTGTCATAAATAAAAGGATATCAATTTGCTGACCCCTGTCTTACTGTCAAACTCAATATAAACTACAATAACCTACAGCAATCTTTCAAATCAATACTAATCTTCCAAAGAAATACTAACTACAGCAATATTCCAAAACAATACTAAACTATAGCAATCTTAAGCTACAGCAATTATGGTTTACTCTTCAAAACAAACAGCCTGCTAAGAAAAGAACTTACCTACCAAATGAGCATGCTCAATCAATCTTAGTGACCTTGTTTTATATCTAAAACTTCCAACCATTAACCTTACAAAGTCTGATGCTAAATTCTACACAAATACTTCTCAAATAATTACTGAAATGCAACCTGTTTCCTCTCAGCCCTAAATTGTCCACAAACAGCTTAACAAAAGGAAGTTTGGCTTGCTGCTACTGTTGAAATATACCCTGCCTATGTTTTGTGCATACAAATGCACACAAAAGAATGCTGAGATTATTCAGAAAATACACACCAATGAATGTTAGAACTGTTCAAGAAATATTTACTCATTCTCATCTATACGTAGATTATGAGATTGGTGTTCAATCCTAGGAAACAGTGCTGTAAATTATGATACTTTCCTAATTTCATTCAATACCAAGAAAACATGATCCCAACTCCTATCTAGCCAATGCAAAATGTTGTTTGAAAAGCCCTAAGTATTCTATAAACTAAAGTCTTCAAATATTCTGCTAACTTCACAAATGCTACAAATTCTTTTGAAACCCACACAACACAATCAGAAGATACCCTACAGTTTTGTGAACTCAAAAGTCAAAAGGATTAAACCACTATTGGAGCTATTCACTAGTCACTATAACGCTAACAGCAAAAGGAAACATGAAAATCAATCTGTTTTTAATCCTTCATTAAATCGATTCTGCAACAAATCCAAATCAAATTATTCACATAGTTTATCAATGCTATAACCCTGAACAGAGTCTTTGAACAATAATCATAACCATCAATAAGCAATCCACGCTGAAAACCAAAGAGGGTTTTAAATACAAACTATTCCTGAATCTATTCTACAGGCTAGATCGAACGCAAATGATATTCATTAATATTCTGCAGACATACATTCCATTTCAACACTCCAATGAACAAGACCATTAACATTCCATAAAAACAGTGTCAAAGGATAAAAACATTACTCTACTTACTGCAAAACAAACAATGCTGAGGTACAAAGGTTTGGTGTTGAAGGTGGGCCCTGCCCTCAACGCCTACCAGTATTAAATTGAAGCTTTAAAGAAGATAAACGATGGATCTATTGATAAAAATAGAGTTTTACAGTCTTCTCCTTCTATGCATCTCCTTCTTAGGCTTTATTTATACATGAACAGATGGACAAGACCCATCCCAAATATCTGAAATTCGTGCAACTACCCAACAAACGACCAACACCAAATCTTGCAAAACCACGTCTGTTCCAGAAAGGATTTCTCCACATTTGTTAAGAAATTCTGAAAATTGCTCGCAATTAGGGGTAAATGGGGCCATTTGTGAAGTGGGTTTCAAACCGTTTTGAGCAATTCTCAACCGATTGTTCAGAAATTGAGCCTTAAATCGGGTTCCTGATCAAGGACAAGAATGCCACTTTGAGCAAATGACATCCTCAGAACAGCACTGGATAATCTTCATAAGCATCTGGAAGGTGATGTAAATCCAAGAGAAACATCTCCACTATGGAAAGAATCCCCCAAACCGCTGGTTCAACATATCTTCTGAGCGCCGATACCACTACATAGAAGAAACGAAGATTCATTAGTTGACCAAGTATTTAAATGGAAACTTAAAGGTTGCATTATACACATAAAAATAAAGCAAAGTAATGAATAAGCAATTAAAAAGTCACTTACCAAAACCTAGCAATGTTGATCTTCAAAAAGGCATAATCATGTACAAAACAAAATTAAATAAGGCTGACTAGCACTTGATCTCATGTGACTTGAAACTAGAAATATGATGCTGAATAGTCAAAATAGGAAGCCAACATCTCCCCCAGACTGAAGATATTGCATGACCCTATGCAAGAAAGTTTCATACAAACAAAATTTGAAACTTATAATAGATGATCAAGCCTTGGATTACACCCCAGAAACTGAGGCCGAAGTATTAAATAGAACTTGAACCTGAGGAGGAGATGGAGCAGTGTGTTGTTGTACACTAATCAACTTCTCAAATTGTTTATCCTTTTTCTTCAACTGTTTTCTAAGACTGCGATTAGACCCTATGATATCATCAACTAAAGTCTTGTAAAGAGGCTACCTTAGCCTTCAAAATGGCATTTTCCTGCTTAATATAGCGGTCCAATCTCACATACTCTTGCTATTGTTGTGTCAGTTTAAAATTCCTCTGCCTAAAATAATCAATTCCCTGTGCTGAAGTATCTGATTTATGAGATTTAGCAGAATTTGGACCTAACTTGGAAGGTGATGCTGGCAGCAAAGGTTCACTGACAAGACTTGGCATTGAAGAATGGTGATGAGAACCATGGGAATCAGAGTTATCATGGCAAAAGAAGCAGTGGAGGAGGACAATTCAACATGGACAGGCTCTTTACCTTTGGATTCCCTTTTTCCTTCTTTAATAGCCATGCTGCGGGTAAATCTTCGATTAGCTGAGGCCAACAAGTTTGCATGACCCTTATCTTCTCCCCTAGACCGAGAGCTGACACGCTGTCCCTTAGATATTGGAGACTTCTTAGTATGGAATGGGGAAATTTTCTTACAACTTTTATCAGCTGGTTCATGAGGGTGACTATTTTGGTGCACAGAAATGTTTGCAGAGGAGGCTTTATCCACTAAATCAGGGTTACAAGGATCACCTAGTTCATTCCCCAAGGATGATTTAAGATGAGAATTAGACAGCTCATATGCGAATTGTTCCCAACCCCGGTCCTTTTTCTTTAATTCAGCTAACACGAGTATTTTAATAATCCCATGATGGTAAAGACTGTGAGTTGGATGCTCTAGGTTCTTTCTAACTTGTGAAGCCATCTTACTCAAGCTCTTCCAAAAATAACAGGGAAAGTTAAGAAGATGCGAATTAACAGAGAGCATGCAATTAATTCACAGACAATTAGAACACTTCATCAATGTTCTCCCATGGTAGAGATAAAAACTGGAAACAGCCCGAAAAATAATGATAAGGAATGGTGATGATAATCAGTGAACATGGTAAAGAACATCATTGCAAGCTGAGGCATGTACTGCCCATGTTGCAGGGCATTATGACCATATTATAACACGTTTTGATCAACCGTAACCTTAAGACATTTTTACCATGGCGTTTAAGAATTCCAATTGAAATATATCAATGACATAAATTATATTAAAGATGGCACATTAATAATAAAGAAATGAAATATTACCAGAGGTTAATGCCATAAAATGATTTACAAATAAATGGTGGTGTATCAACTAAATAAATGCCAAGGTTATATGGTAAATCCACAGTTCATCAAACTTTATATTAAAGGAAAAAACACTTGGTTTATAACAATTAAGGCTTATCTCGGCATTCATTACCTTACCACGTAACATATCAATTTCCCAGTTTTCATTCCGGTATCTCATCTGGCACCTCAGCCAGTGTAAGATACAAAGGTATTTGCAAACTAACAAGGGTGAAAAATAATTATCAGCATAGCAGTGATGATGTTATCATCAAGGGCAAATAACTGTCTTTCTTCAAAATGTCCAACTTTTGTGAATTGAAAAAAAAACAAATTAAAACTACCTGAAAAATTAAATATCTGCCTGAAAAATTAAATAACTGCCTGAAAATTTGTTTTATCCAGCAGGCTCCTTACCTTGATTACCAGCATATGTTGAAGGACTGATAATTACCAGCATCTTTAAAAGTTGCAGTGATATTAAAGCAAATGTACTCAAAGCAGCGATGTTAAAGCAATTGGCTTTCCCAAAATACACCACTTGTATAAGTGGAAAAGGCAAGTAAAATTGAAAATTTGTTTTACCCCAACAATCTTGTGGCACAATTACCTCATTTTCAAGGTTGCTGCTTCACCTGATTACACAAGAAACTGAGCTGTGTTATGAAACCAATTTTTATAAATAATACAAAAAAAACAAAAGTAACTATAATTCACAAAAAATCAACCTTACTCCTATATTCCACACTTGAATCATGAACACAGACTTCATTCTCGTCATTCATACAGAACTTTTTCCACCAGGACATGTGCCACAAGATAAGAGGAATATGAAAAGAAACCAATGATGTACTGGTCCACTTTGACTCAGCTTCACACAGGACAGTTTGAGTAGTGCAAAGAAAAACCAGTACTGAAATTCTCAGCCATGTTCAGGACTCAGAAAATATCAGGCATAAGCCTTTTTCACAAGAATCAGGTAACCCAAATTCAGAGCAGTTGGAGATGATTATCAACTGGCTATCAACTGATTTTTACAGACAGTCTCCTTAAATTTTATTTAACCAAACATATGACCTCTCTTTTACCTTTACATAGGTACATTGTTCATACAGAGAAGTATAGATAAGGATTTTAAAGGATATATTAGAGTCAGAACCCACTGCCAGCGAGCCCGTTCAGTACTCCGGTGGGGTAACTGTAACATCTAAGAAGCTTCTTCCCTAGGCAGATGCCCCATTGCCAACAGGCCTGTTCAGTACCCTTATGGGTTTTCCTATTCATACCACAGGTCAGTACCCGTTGCCAGCGGACTTGTTCAGTATCCCGGCGGGTTAACCTCTTACACCCGTTTTCTATCAGAGGCCCTTGTCCCAAATTTATCTTAAAGATAAAGTTTATGATTTTCTCATGCATAGATGAGTGGGGGAGCAAATCTGAAAACCATCTAGGTGTGGGATGGTATCAAAATTGGAAGAGTATTCTTTGTACATGCCTGTAAAGATTTTCCCAAATGAACAACTAACCTTTGCAACTGTATGAAGTGAAAGTCATAAAGTGGATGCACAAAATGTATATATATATATATATATATATGTATTTGACATTATAGGAACCAATAGATAATAACCAACAGACTGCTCAATCCTGGAGACCTTTTTCCAAAATGGTGCCTGACTTAAAAATAACCCGATGCCCATAGCTATTACTAAAAACAATTTCCTCGCTCCATCTAGTGTGAAACCAAGTCAAATGGCCCTAGCAACCCATAAGTTCATAAGTAAAAACCACTTTCGAAGCTTAAATCATTGATGGAGGCAATTCCAGGTGGATAAGTACTCATATGAATAAATAGAACAAGTCTGAAAAAAACTAGCAGCACACATGTATTAACTTGATACAAACATTCTAATCACCAGTGAAACTCAGAAATTTAATCCAAATTAACACAGTCCTTTGCAAGAATAGTCAATGGATGGAAATAGAAATAGTAACAAAAAGACTTCCCTTTTGTTTTAAAACATTCTGAGCTTCACCGAAGAGAAATCTGCATCCTTCAAAAAGAAACCTATTAATAAAAAAAAAACTCCTGTACATATATACAAAAAAAAAACAATTTCATTGAATGTTACTGTGAGAGAGTAGGGGATGAAGAAATCATTTCTTCACCTACCAGCTCTAGTTCATATTGATGACTCATGTTATGAATGAACTCTTGCTTAGAAAGAGGTTTGTGATATACCTTTAACTGATGTCCATTACCACAAATGTAACATGTCCATCACCAATTGGTCTTATGTTTACAGAACAGTCACAATTTCATATTACCCTCTAGCATTTTTCCTTGCTATGGGCTGCTGTTATAATAAATTTTATGAAAGTATGGACTGTAGAGAAGGTATAAATTCTAGTTAAAGATCTTATCATTTTATTGAAAAGAAAGAAAAACAACGATGTTGCATTAATTTCTAAACTAAACATGCGACTTTTTATTTATATACATATTTTCCTATTTTACCTAAGAAGAAAGAAAATATTTCTATTCAAGTATAGTAATTCTTCCAATGTAACCAAGTGCGAAGTAAAATTAAAAATATACCTTTATCCACATATGAAAGGGTTGTTGCAATGATTACCTGGATACGGAGAACCAACCGACTTACTTGCTTCTGCAACAAAAGGTGTTGAAGGAGGAAATGGTGTTGTAGTCTGGTTGCCTCTTGGAACCAACTTTCAAAGTAGTCTTGGTACTCACCTTCCTTCCTCATATCATGTAGATCCCCTTCTTTTGATTGATTAATTTCGGAAGCACATAGAGGATTTGTTGATACCTCCTCAATTTTCAGCTGCTTTCCATTGGATGTAACACCCAAGTTGTCAATTTCCTTTGCAATTTGGCAAGGAATGTCTTTTTGTGGCTCTTAGGACTTTGGTTCATTTGTTATGTAAGGAGAGGTAGATAAACTCTTAACTGCTATCAGTATGTGTTCTACTTGATAAGAAGAACTCCCAACTGCAGCTAGGATTTGAGAAAGTTTTCCCAAATTGATGGTTACTTCTGCATCCATTTCTGTCGGTTGTTTTGTTCATGTCTCGCACAAAGATCAGTGTCTGGGGTTCTTACAGCACCCAAGTTTTTATTTTTATTTGGTTTATATGTGTTTTAAATGATTCTAATCAAGACTATCTACCAGGAAAAACATATTTACACCAATCAAACACACGCTGCTCTGGCATAAAATAAAACATTCTTGAAATTAAATTGCGGAAAGTAAACACACCCAAACTTGCAAAAAGAAAAACGCACTTGCATGAAATTAAATTGCAAGAAAGTAAACATGCCTTACAGGAAAGGTAAGCACACTTTTACAGCAATATAAATCAAACATGTGAAAAAGAAAACACACTTATGAGAATGAAACAACATGGATTTGGGGAAACCCACTAAAGTGGATGCGTCAGGCTGTTACACCATGGGAATCCCGTAGTGAATTCGTCTTTGTGTCTTATCGTTTCCCCTCCACCTTGTTGTGTAATGTAAAGGAAACCTATCTACCCCTATCTACCTGAACTTCACAGCCAACAAATTCGTAGAAAATGAGCAAAATACTAGCTTACCTTGGAGCAAATCCCCGGCAACGGCGCCAAAATGTTGGGTAAAATTATCATCGATTAATTTACCTTCAATTAATTGTCAACCAGGGTACGTATACTTTGAGCTGCTACACTATATGTGCGGGCAAAGTAGTCTCAATGCTCATACTTCAAGAAATTCTAGTCTATTCACAAACAAAAATGAAATTGACGAAGCTATTACTGTATTGAATGATCAATGCTACGAGTTCCTAGGTCTGTCATAAAGAAAAGGATATCAATTTTCTGACCCCTGTCTTACTACCAAACTCAATATAACCTACCATAACCTGCAGCAATCTTCCAAAGCAATACTAATCTTCCAAAGAAATACTAACTACAACAATCTTCCAAAACGATACTAAACTACAGCAATCTTAAGCTACAGCAATTATGGTTTACTCTTCAAAACAAATAGCCTGCTAAGAAAAGAACTTACCTACCAAATGAGCATGCTCAATCAATCTTAGTGAGCTTGTTTTATATCTAAAACTTCCAACCATTAACCTTACAAAGTCTGATGCTAAAATCTACACAAATACTTCTCAAATAATTACTGAAATGCAACCTGTTTCCTCTCAGCCCTAAATTGTCCACAAACAGCTTAACAAAAGGAAGTTTGGCTTGCTGCTACTATTGAAATATACCCTACCTGCGTTTTGTGCATACAAATGCACACAAAAGAATGCTGAGATTATTCAGAAAATACACACCAATGAATGTTTTAATTGTTCAAGAAATATTTACTCATTCTCATCTATACGTAGATTATGAGATTGGTGTTCAATCCTAGGAAACAGTGCTGTAAATTATGATACTTTCCTAATTTCATTCAATACCAAGAAAACATGATCCCAACTCCTATCTGGCCAATGCAAAATGTTGTTTGAAAATCCCTAAGTATTCTATAAACTAAAGTCTTCAAATCTTCTGCTAACTTCACAAATGCTGCAAATTATTTTGAAATCCACACAACACAATCAGAAAATACGCTACAGTTTTGTGAACTCAAAAGTCAAAAGGATTAAACCACTATTGGAGCTATTCACTAGTCACTATAACACTAACAACAAAAGGAAACATGGAAATCAATCTGTTTTTAATCCTTCATTAAATCGATTCTGCAACAAATCCAAATCAAATTCTTCACACAATTTATCAATGCTATAACCCTGAACAGAGTCTTTGAACAATAATCATAACCATCAATAAGCAATCCACGCTGAAAACCAAAGAGGGTTTTAAATACAAACTATTCCTGAATCTATTCTACAGGCTAGATCGAACGCAAATGATATTCATTAATATTCTGCAGACATACATTCCATTTCAACACACCAATCAACAAGACCATTAACATTCCATAAAAACAGTTTCAAAGGATAAAAACATTACTCTACTTACTGCAAAACAAACAATGCTGAAGTACAAAGGTTTGGTGTTGAAGGTGGGCCCTGCCCTCAACGCCTGCCAGTCTTAAATCGAAGCTTTAAAGAAGATAAATGTTGGATCTATTGATAAAAATAGAGTTTTACAGTCTTCTCCTTCTGTGCATCTCCTTCTCGGGCTTTATTTATACATGAACAGATGGACAAAACCCATCCCAAATATCTGAGATTCGTGCAACTACCCATAAAACGACCAACACCAAATATGGCAAAACCACATCTGTTCCGGAAAGGATTTCTCCACATTCGTTCAAAAATTTTGAAAACTGCCCATGGTTATGGGTAAATGGGGCCATTTTTGAAGTGGGTTTCAAACCGTTTTGAGCAGTTCTCAACCAATTGTTCGGGAATTTAGCCTGAAATCAGGTTCCTGATCAAGGACGGGAATGCCACTTTGAGCAAATGACATCCTCAGAACAGCACTGGATAATATTCATAAGCATCTGGAAGGTGATGTGAATCCAAGTGAAACATCTCCACTGTTGACAGAATCCCCCAAATCGTTGGTTCAACATATCTTCTGAGCGCCGATACCACTACATGGAAGAAACGAAGACTCATTAGTTGACCAAGTATTTAAATGGAAACTTAAAGGTTGCATTATACACATAAAAACAAAGCAAAGTAATGAATAAGCAATTAAAAAGTCACTTACCAAAACCTAGCAATGTTGATCTTCAAAAAGGCATAATCATGTACAAAAAAACATTAAATAAGGCTGACTAGCACTTGATCTCATGTGGCTTGAAACTAGAAATATGATGCTGAATAGTCAAAATAGGAAGTCAACATGTTTCTCCACTGCAAACATAATTCAAGCACCATTATCTGCTCTGCTGTAGTATACAGGGATTTTGAGGGGTCGACCACATTATCATGAAATTGAGGGTATAGGTGGGGGCTTTGTTAAAGAGATTGATCTTTGCTAGGAAATATTGAAATGAAAATATAAGCATTGGTGCTCAAGCATTGAAATAAATGCATACCCCTTTTTTATTTGCTGTTGGGAAGTGGGTCTCATGTTGAATGCAGGGCTTGTGAATTTGACACCCATACATGTATTTTTTATTTTGTGCAACAAGGACATAATTTAAGGCAATCATCATCATCAATGTAAATTGAAAATAATCATCATAAGAAAACATGCTGCAATCTACATCACAAGATCATGAGCATGCACAATATCATCATACATTTAACATGCATGGCAAGTCTTCCCACAAGCCTCTTCCATCCAATATTGGATAGGGCTTGTATAAAGTTTAAACATAATCAACATGAGGTTCCTACTTGCAAAATTATTAACAATATCTTCAAGAGAGAGATGTAGGCTCCTCCATCATTGCAATATTCTCAACTTGTCACGAAGAAAAATGTTTAAACAAGGAAATTGAATTTTGCCTCAAGTTACATTGCTAGAAATGACTGATTTGTTTATCTTGTTGTTCAACAACATTTCCATAATGCAAAAACAAATATATGTGTGCAAAACTAGATGAAATTTCCAAAATTAGAAATGGTGAAGATGGCTGGGAAAATCAATAACAAAACTTTGTTGTACTATCTCAATTCCAGCCTAAAAAATGGCTCAAAAGTTGATCTTTTACCCACACATGCTTTTAAAAATATGGGGTTTCTTGGCTGGAATTATTTTGCAATGACATCAAAATGAAATTGCCTCAAGTTACATGGCTGAAAATGAATGATTTGTTTATCTTGTTGTTCAACAACATTTCCATAATGCAAAAAAATATATATGTGTGCAAAACTAGATGAAATTTCCAAAATTTGAGATGGTGAAGATGGATGGGAAAATCAGTGACAAAACTTTGTTGTACTATCTCATTTCCAGCCTAAAAATGGCTCAAGAGCTGATCCTTTACCCACACATGCATCTAAAAATATAGGGTTTCTTGGCTGGAATTATTTTGCAATGACATCAAAATGAAACTGCCTCAAGTTACATTGATGGAAATGACTGATTTGTTTATCTTGTTGTTCAACAACATTTCCATAATGCAAAAACAAATATCTGTGTGCAAAACTAGATGAAATTTCCAAAATTTGAGATGGTGAAGATTACTGGGAAAATCAGCGACAAAACTTTGTTGTACTATCTCATTTCTAGCCTAAAAAATGGCTCAAGAGCTGATCCTTTACCCACATGTATCTAAAAATATAGGGTTTCTTGGATGGAATTATTTTGCAATGACATCAAAATGAAACTGCCTCAAGTTACATTGCTGTAAATGACTTATTTGTTAATCTTGTTGTTCAACAACATTTCCATAATGCAAAAACAAATATCTGTGTGCAAGACTAGATGAAATTTCCAAAATTTGAGATGGTCAAGATGGGTGGGAAAATGAGTGAGAAAATTTTGTTGTACTATCTCATTTCCAGCCTAAAAAATGGCTCAAGAGATAATCCTTTACCCACACATGCATCTAAGAATATAGGGTTTCTTTGCTGGAATTATTTTTCAATGACATCAAAATGAAACTGCCTCAAGTTACATTGCTGGAAATGACTGATTTGTTTATCTTGTTGTTCAACAAAATTTCCATAATGCAAAAAAAAATATCTTTGTTCAAAACTAGATGAAATTTCCAAAATTTGAGATGGTGAAGATGGTTGGGAAAATAAGGGACAAAAATTTATGTACTATCTCATTTCCAGCCTTAAAAATAGCTCAAGAGCTGATCCTTTACCCACACATGCATCTAAAAATATAGGGTTTCTTGGCTGGAATTATTTTTCAATGACATCAAAATGAAACTACCTCAAGTTACATTGCTGGAAATGACTGATTTGTTAATCTTGTTGTTCAACAACATTTCCATTAAGCAAAAACAATATATGTGTGCAAAACTAGATGAAATTTCCAAAATTTGAGATGGTCAAGATGGCTGGGAAAACCAGTGACAACAATTTGTTGTACTCGGATAATTCTTATCAAATTCATAAGATGGAAAGGAAAGGTCACACCAGTCCATGGTTTTGCAATCCCTATATGGGTGCTATATACAAAAGGATTATCTAAATGCAACCCATTCTTGTAGAGCACACCCCTTAAGGAGCCTTGTCTTAACATGTGTACACCTTGGACAAAGAGCACTTCAAGAGGAGACCATATCTTGACAATAGATTAGGTTGTTGTAACGAACATAAAATATATAAATATTTAAAATAATATTAATAGATAATAGATAATTAATAATTAATAATTATCAAAGAGTCATGACTATAGGTTGGAAAGTCACGAATGGACGTATATAAGTCCGACCATTGTAAATGTATCATATCTATTCTATCATCAATTCATATATTATTATGGATTATTTAATATTCCAAGTCTTTTGGTAATATTATTTGTGTAAAGTGAATAATTATTCACTTCATTGGTATCAGAGCCTCGTTGGCTAGATTCCGGCCTTTGGCCATTTTATCGGCTTTTAGCCATTATTCCAGGTTTCCTTAATTGGGTCTTTGACCATAAAAATAGAGAGTAAAAGGAAAAAAAAGTGAGAAGCAAAAAAAATAAAAAATAAAAGAGAAAGAGAAGAAGGAAGAATAAAAAAAAAGAGAAAATAATCTAAAGGAGAAGAACGTAAAAAGATAAAAAGTAAAAAAGAAAAAAGTAAAAATAAAAATAAAAAAAAGAGAAGAAGGGAGAAGATCCCATTAAAAAAGGAAAGAAGAAAACAAAGGCTCGTGGTTTTATAAAACAAGCTCATGGTTTTATAAAACAAACCCTTATTGGATATTAAATAATAACTCATACCTTAATTAGGTTGAGTTTAGTCTTTAATTCTCTTTATTAAATAACATAAAAGCTAGAAGTGCATAAAGAAGTGAGATTTGAACCTGGGTGGGGAAGTTAACAATCATTTCTCCCAACCACCCAATCTACTCACATTTTACAAAACTTAAGGGAAATAAAATATCAAAAAGGTGCATAATAATTGATACTAAAAAGCAAGTGAGATTGAACTTAGGTGGGGGAGTCAAAGGAAAAACAAAATCGAAAAAAATCAAAGACCATCATCATCTAGTGTGGAAGAAATCAGAGGTCATGGAATCTGGTTTGCGACTACAAATAGAGAAATTAAAAGCCAAGTTAAAGCCTTATCAAAGAGACAATGAAGAATTACGAGACACAAATACGAACTCGGAAGTAATAATTAAAATACAAGAGATGCAAAAGAGCTCAAGGAACAAAAAATTTCTGATCAGAAAAGTCATATAGAAAAATTGTCTGCCCAAATTGAGAAATTAAAAAGCGAAAACGAATTTAATCAAAGATTGAAAAATCAAGATATAAAGAAATAAATAAATGATTATGAAGTGGAAATAAAACGATTGAACAAAATCATTAGCGACAATGATGAAGAACTAATGCAGATACGACATAAATTAGAAAATCAAGAGTCAGTGATCGACCAATATCGACAACAGATAAAATTTCTTCAACAACAAAATGACGACTCTAAAAAGACTCATAAGTCGGAGATCACAAAAATAAATAAAACACTATCCAACAATTCTGAAGAAATTTTTAGATTAAGGAATCATAACAAAACACTAGTCACAAAAATTAAGAAATTGAAAAATAGTCAGAAGATAGAACAATCTACGGAAGACATTGAAGGGAAACTTCTAGACAAGCAGGAAGAAAATGATTGCATCAAAAGTCATAACAAAGATCTTAAGGAACAACTTCAGAAGTCTGAAGATGACAGAAACGAGCAAGTAGAAGTGATTAAGAAGTTTCAAAATGTTTACGTGTAGTTGGAAAACAAGTTGGAAAAGATACAGAAGGAAACCTTAAAACCTCAAGGGACGAAAATACAACTTCCAACTCAAAAGATGATACTCGTAAAAGAAAATGAAATTGTGAAAATTCCCTATCGACACTCCAACCATCAAAATCGAAACTCTAAAAAGTGGGAAATGTCGAAATATAATGATACTAATATGATCAAAGATCCTAACGACAGATCAGTCGGAAATCCCAACAGTCAACAACAAATCAATTTAGGATGGATTGACCCATCCACATATCGAAAGTTATGCTCTACACTTAGCATTTCGTATCGACATGTTTCTTCAGCCACGACATCACAAAGAATGATGCGACAACATTATAAGTCTTTGAGGACAAAGCCTTTCTAAAGAGAGTGGCAATGTAATGAACATAAAATATATAAATATTTAAAATAATATTAATAGATAATTATTAATTAATAATTAATAATTATCAAAGAGTCATGACTGTAGGTTGGAAAGTCACAAATGGACGTATATAAGTCTGACCATTGTAAATGTATCATATCTATTCTATCATCAATTTATATATTATTATGATTTATTTAATATTCCAAGTCTTTTGGTAATATTATTTGTGTAAAGTGAATAATTATTCACTTCAGTTGCTTGTTGATTTAATCCACTTTACTATTGTTGGCCTCCCTCACCTATTATATATGAAGGTCAAAGAGAGTCTTTAGTTGTATTATTCATGTAGAATCAAGTGAGGGTTGATTGGATCAATTGTATCTTGAATAAAAACTTGCCTTCAATCTTTATACTTATCTTTATGCAAGGAAGGAAGGTGTTAGGGTTTGTGAAAGACAAAACCTAGAAGATACTTGAAGGGTTGGGGTTTGTGAAAGATAAAACCTAGAGGATACTTGAAATTCTAAGGTTTGATTCCATGTGAGAAGGACCTAGGTTTTGTGGCAAATAAACCACAGAGGAGACTTGGAGCACTTTTCTTGGAGAGTTTGTGTGATGCAAGCTTGGTGAAAGATCAAGAATGGACTTGTTGGTGTTGGTGCTAACTTGTTTTAAGGATTTTGGTGTGGCTAGATAGCTTGGTGGGATACATTACTGGGCCTTTGTATTGCTCATTATTACTATTTTCTATTGATGGAAGACACCCTAGCTAGAGTTTGGATGCATTGGAAACTCTTAGATTGTGGATAATCTTAAAGGACTATTTTGTACCAACTTGTGATAAGTTGTTGGTATTTATTTGTAACTTCGTTTTTATGTATATGTCAAGTGTACATTCTTGTCTAGACTGTCTACTTGAAGAGCTGGTTTTCAAAGTATATTCTCATGGTGAATGAGTAGTTTATAGGGATGCTTGGTATGCTGGTTTATCATAAACAATTAGCTAATTTTGTTGAGTGATTTGACAAGTATATAGAATCTAAGAGGGCAGATTTGTGGCTGTAACAATTGTGTTGTTAATAAGTAAATTTCAGATTTGTAATATGTTGGGACTTGAGCCCTAAGGAGAGTGTCTTTAGTTCTAGTGTTCATGTAGAATCATGTGAGTTGATTGGATGAATTGTAACTTGAAGAAAACCTTTCCTGGATTCTTTATACTTGTCTTTATGCAAGGAAGGATGGTGTTAGGGTTTGTGAAAGACAAAACCTAGAAGATACTTGAAGGGTTGGGTTTTTTAAAAGATATAAAACCTAGAGGATACTTGAAGTGCTAGGGTTTGAGTCCATGTGAGAAGGATCTAGGGTTTGTGGAAAACAAACCCTAGAGGAGTCTTCCCGCACTTTGCTTGGAGAGTCTGTGTGATGCAAGCTTGGGGAAAGGTCAAGAATGGACTTGTTGGTGTTGGTAATAACTTGTATTAAGGATTTTGGTGTGGCTAGAGAGCTTGGTGGGATACATTTCTAGGCCTTTGTATTGATAATTAGTGTTTTCTATTGATGCTAGACCCCCTAGCTAAGGTTTGGATGCATTGGAGACTCTTAGCTTGTGTATAATATTGAAGGACTATTTTGTACCAACTTGTGATATGTTGTTGGTATGTACTTGTAACTTCATCTTTATGTATATGTCAAGTGTACATTCTTGTCCAAATTGTATACTTGAATAGCTGGTTTTCAAAGCATATTCTCATGTTGAATGAGTAGTTTCTAGGGCTTTTTGGTATGTTGGTTTATCATAAAAAATTATCTAATTTAATTAAGTGATTTGACAAGTATATAGAAGCTAAGAGGGAAGATTTGTGGCTGTAACAATTATGTTGTTAATAAGTAAATTTCATATATGTAATATGTTGGGACTTGAGCCCTAAGGAGAGTGTCTTTAGTTCTAGTATTAATGTAGAATCATGTGAGAGTTGATTGGATGAATTGTAACTTGAAGAAAAAATTGCATGGAGTCTTTATACTTCTCTTTATGCAAGGAAGGAAGGTTCTAGGGTTTGTGAAAGACAAAACCTACAAGATACTTGAAGGGTTGGGGTTTTTGAAAGAAAAAACCTAGAGGATACTTGAAGTGCTAGGGTTTGAGTCCATGTGTGAAGGACCTAGGGTTTTTGGTAAAGAAAACCTAGAGGAGTCTTGGAGCACTTTGCTTGGAGAGTCTGTGTGATGCAAGCTTGGTGAAAGATAAAAAAAGGACTTATTGGTGTTGGTGCTAACTTGTCTTAAGGATTTTGGTGTGGCTAGATATCTTGGTGGGATACATTTCTAGGCCCTTGTATTGATCATTAGTGTTTTCTATTGATGGTAGACACCCTAGCTAGGGTTTGGATGCATTGGAGACTCTTAGCTTGTGGATAATCTTGAAGGAATATATTGTACCAACTTGTAATAAGTTGTTGGTATGTGCTTGTAACTTCATTTTTATGTATATGTCAAGTGTACATTCTTTTCCAGACTGTATACTTGAATAGTTGGTTTTCAAAATATATTCTCATGTTGAATGAGTAGTTTCTAGGGCTGTTTAGTATGCTGGTTTATCATAAATAGTTAGCTAATTTTGTTGAGTGATTTGACAATTATATAGAAGTTAAGAGGGAAGATTTGTGGCTTTAACAATTATGTTATTAATAAGTAAATTTCATATATGTAATATGTTGGGACTTAAGCCCTAAGGAGAGTGTCTTTAGATCCAGTATTCATGTAGAATCATGTGAGAGTTGATTTCATGAATTGTAACTTGAAGAAAACCTTGTCTGGAGTCTTTATACTTCTCTTTATGCAAGGAAGGAAGGTTCTAGGGTTTGTGAAATACAAAACCTAGAAGATACTTGAAGGGTTGGGGTTTTTGAAAGACAAAACATAGAGGATACTTGAAGTGCTAGGGTTTGAGTCCATGTGTGAAGGTCCTAGCGTTTGTGGCAAAGAAACCCCAGAGGAGTCTTGGAGCACTTTGGTTGGAGAGTTTGTGTGATGCAAACTTGGTGAAAGATCAAGAATGGACTTGTTGGTGTTGGTGCTAACTTGTTTTAAGGATTTTGGTGTGGCTAGATAGCTTGGTGGGATACATTGCTAAGACTTTGTATTTCTCATTAGTGTTTTCTATTGATGGTAGACACCTTAGCTAGGGTTTGTATGCATTGGAGACTCTTAGCTTGTGGATAATCTTGAAGGACTATTTTGTACCAACTTGTGATAAGTTGTTGGTATGAACTTGTAACTTCATTTTTATGTATATTTCAAGTGTACAATCTTGTCCAGACTGTATACTTGAAGAGATGGTTTTCAAAGTATATTCTCATGTTGAATGTGTAGTTTCTAGGGCTATTTGATATGCTGGTTTATCATAAATAATTAGCTAATTTTGTTGAGTGATTTGACAATTATATAGAAGCTAAGAGTGTAGATTTGTGGCTGTAATAATTCCGTTGTTAATAAGTAAATTTCACATCTGTAATATGTTGGGAATTGAGCCCTAAGGAGACTCTATGTGTTTCCGCCTTTCACATAGCTCGGGGGAACATGGCAGAAATATTCAATCCACTCATTGTGTCATTGGGGGCAAGTCCCAAGTCAAGGCTGTCACCTTGTTCTTGACTCCTCCGTTTAGGCTCAACTCCTAACGAAGCCAAGTGGGGAAGACCCTATTAAGTTACTAAGGAAAAATTATTTAGTATGGTGATGTTAAACTGAATGAGTTACTTAGGAGTTTTAAATTTAACCATAAACAACCATAGATGACAAAATAAAAAATGAGCACACAAAAGCACAATGCTGAGACACAATATATATATATATATATATATATAGAAAGAAAATAGCCAGTGCCTTAAAATGGAGTCAGAAAATAATCAATGTACTTGCATGTGCTTGGAGTGAGTGTTTTGCAATTTCCTCTTGGTACGTTTTAATTTAATGTGAAATATGAGTTGATTAAAATTAGGCAAGGGGGGGACTCCAGATATACCCGAGAGTACTTGGAGTATGTCCAAAACTAAACCTTCACGGCTACCCAAAAGGAATATGTGGGATGAATGGAGTCTCTGAGACTATTGTTCATAATGCACCCGAAGGTGTAATATATATTGGCACCTCGAGGTCACTTTTCAGGAGTTCTCGCTTCCTTTGGGTATTTTGCCACCTCTTACGGTTTGATCGAGGCATTGGATTTTTTCCTGATGGTGGTTGATTGGGGAAGGTGAAGAATAATTAAACTAGTCACTCACATTCCTTTTGATGTAGCTTGACTGATAGGATGAACCATAGCCAAGTACAGAGCATACACACTGGAGTCTTGTCAATTTTAGTGAGTTTTAAAGGATGCGTTTTCTTAGAAAGAAAAACCCTCCAGGAACATCTTTCGGTCCAAGTGGACCTCAATTGGGGAATCAATGAGGGGGTTGATTTTATAAAAATTAATTAAAAAAATTAATGATAAGAAACAAGCAGAAACAAATCACAAGTTTTGTAGTTATTCCTACCACACATCTCTTTCCCCTTGCGGGTCAATCGGGAAGTCGTGGGGTAAGTATTCAAGTTACTTTGATACTGAAATGTGGAATATATGATAAAGTAATCAAAGCATGTTTTTCTTCATGGATGAAACTAATATAAAGCAAACAGAAATAAGACAATGCGAAAAATAACAAAAAGGCGTGAATCCCCCCAGGGGGAATGGGGAATGGGCTCGAAAGAGCCTATTCAGAGAAAATTTTTATTATCTGTTGTTACAATATCAGTAAAATGATATGAATCCTCTTGGTTCTTATATAGGATGAAACAAATATCTTACAAATTTCCCAAAATTTAAAATTTACAGTCAAAGGGGAGCCCTCCTGGGGGGATTTGAACGATCCCAAATCCACTTTCGAACAACAACTTCTATTATTTATATTATTCCTGATAAAATACAGTGAGAATTTCATAATTAAATATTCCCAAAATCAATTTTAAAGTACCTTTGGGTCAGCCCACTTTAAATCAAACAAAACAGAGTTAAAACTAGCTAAAACGGTGAAAAAGGAACCAAGGAAAGCAATATTTCCTTGGGATCTTGGGTTGATGTTTGGGAAGCCAGTGAGATATGAAATAATTACTAGAATTAATCTTTTTAAAACAGAAACAGAAATATAATGCATGCAACCTATGGAGTTTCTTCAAATTGCCATGCAAAACAAACGATTTCCCTGAACTAGATCTAGAATGCTTAATGAGACCTTTTAGAAATGAGATCTAGATTATGAGATTTGAAATAATATATCTATGTAATTTTTACTTTAATATGACAGATCTAAATGATGAAAAATCTTGTAACCAAAGTAACCAGGTAAGGTTTGGATTTTTAGAAGGACGAAGAGAGCGAAAGAGTGCTGGAAGCCTTGAAGATCAACTGTGGAGCTTTCTGGTGGAATGTCGAGGGACTATGCCTTTGAGAAAGTTTTGGAGAAAGTGAGGAAGCAATATATTTCAGCACCCTCTCTAAGCTAGGAACCTGTAATTGAATCCAAATACTTTCCAAAATTCTTTTGAGATCCGCTTAATACATAAACAGGGATTTCAGAATGGCATGCATATAAACTTATTAAACATGTTGCATCTAGATCTCTAAACATACATCAAAAGGAAATAAAATTCCAATAAAATGATTAAAAAACTCCTTTCCTATCAATATCATAATAAAATTATTATCAATATTTTGCAATGAATCCACAAACAATGAGCAAATTATGAACATAGATACAAGTTACCTCAGTAAAATATGGCAATCCTCATCCACACACACAATAACATGACACAGTCTTGCCTCTAAAGCTTCTTTTTATTTCAAATGAACAATAACAATAGTACAATAGCAATAGAACCTCAATACCAGTTCTAACTAGCTTGGAATAGGTAATTTGTGCTTTATTTATAGCAAAAATAGGATATCTAGCCCAAGGGGGCGCAAATACCAAGGAGAGAGAGACTGTAGCTACATGTGGAGTGAATCTGGGCCTGATATGTGTCTAAATGAGCTTGATCTAATTCTCACTAAGTGGAACTATGAATTGGAGAGATGATCTATTTGACACCTCAACCTGTTGACTGAAGCATCCACCAAAACTTAATCAAATGGGCCCACATGTGTGGAGGAGAGAGAGAGGGTGCAATTCCCAAGATTGCATGTTGTGGTGCACTCCCAGATCAACCCAGATCACCTCCTTTAGTCAAGGAATTGTCAGATCCAGTCAATCCCAAGCTGATAAGATGGATTTCAGTCAAATCGGAGAAAATCCCAATGATTTAGGATTTGGGGTTTTCTCCATGATTTAATTAATTCATCAATTAAATAATCAATATTTGATTTTTAGGGATTTTTGACCCGAGTGATGGAAAAATCACTTAAAACTGAGAAAAAGTGAGTCTATGGGTTTACATGGTTCTCTAATCTTGAAAATGAGCACTCCCATGACTAAAATTGATTTCCGAGCCCACTTTTATTACAAAACCAATTTTTCTAATTAGACTATTAAAAAATAGCCTAAGTTTTGTGGAAAAATTAAAATTAAAAAAAAAAAACTTAAAAAAAAAACCTAGGGGGAATTATAGATGTTCATATGGCTCGACCATGATGCCTAGCATGTTTATACATTGACACATAGACTCTAATAACCTCAATAGGAATAAATTCCTAGCCGAACACCCCAACTTTGGAGGTATTGAGTGAAAAAATCAGAAATTATAAGTCGTTTATTCAACAACCAATAATAACTAAGGGAAAAAACACCTTGGGTTGATCGGATTAACACATAAAGTCTAAGAGAATGAGTCTTTTATAGACACTGTCATTTTAGAACATTTTATTACAACTTCCCCATGGGGTATGAACATTTGATATAGTACAACAAGCACTTCCGAAAAGAAATTCGGAAGGTCTTCTGAAGTTCGAACAAATCATCTTTGTCTGGTTCAGCGGGCTCACTTGATAAAAAACCACTAAGTACAACTTAGGTGGTAACAGTCTATAGTTCTAGTATTCATATAGAATGATGTGAGAGTTGATTGGATGAAATGTAACTTGAAGAAAACCTTGCCTGGAGTCTTTATACTTATCTTTATGCAAGGAAGGAAGGTGCTAGGTTTTGTGAAAGACAAAACATAGAAGATAATTGAAGGGTTGGGGCTTTTGAAAGACAAAACCTAGAGGATACTTGAATTTCGAGGGTTTGAGTCCATGTGAGAAGGACCTAGGTTTTGTGGCAAAGAAACCCTAGAGGATTCTTGGAGCACTTTGGTTGGAGATTTTGTGTGATGCAAGCTTGGTGAAAGATCAAGAATGGACTTGTTGGTGTTGGTGCTAACTTGTTTTAAGGATTTTGGTGTGGCTAGATAGCTTGGTGGGATACATTGCTAGGCCTTTTTATTGCTCATTAGTGTTTTCTATTGATGGTAGAAACCCTAGCTAGATTTTGGATGCATTGGAGACTCTTAGCTTGTGGGTAATCTTGAAGGACTATTTTGTACCAACTTGTGATAAGTTGTTGGTATGTACTTGTAACTTCATTTTTATGTATATGTCAAGTGTACATTCTTGTCTAGACTGTGTACTTGAAGAGATGGTTTTCAAAGTATGATTCTCATGGCGAATTAGTAGTTTATAGGGTTTTTTGGTATGCTAGTTTATCATAAATAGTTAGCTAATTTTGTTGAGTGATTTGACAAGTATATAGAATCTAAGAGGGAAGATTCGTGGCTGCAATAATTCTGTTGTTTATAATTAAATTTTAGATATTTAATATGTTGGGACTTGAGCCATAAGGAGAGTGTCTTTAGTTGTAGTATTCATGTAGAATCATGTGAGAGTTTTGTTGGAGACATTTACCACCATACACACTCATTTTGGTCAAATTGGACTAGTTAAACCAATATCCTAAGTATTATTGACATTAATTGACATAAGTGGAGCATTAAATAACATCATCCAGTCACACCCACGCCTACCTTCAGTCAAGGAGCCTAACTTAGCCTTCTCTTACATTTGGGGAGGCTAACTAGAGTACTCCGGGGGTGATCTAAGTGTCATTAATGGAATTTATTGGTAATTGATGGTTACAATCAGTTAAACAGGGTAGTGAAGGAGCCTCCTCTCATTAAATTGATTATTTAACGATTAATTAATGAACTGGAGTCAACAGGGGCGCCTCCAACCACTTCTGATGTTCAATTCCACTTCAGTTAACCTCATCGGGGTTCATTGGAGTCATTGAATCACTAGCACTTGATGGTTGGATTTCTATGACATGTGTCTGATCTCTTTTAGTTGAGACTCGGTCATTTATTGCACTCCAACTTCAGCTAGGGCTCAGTGGAGTCAATTAGGGTTTTGATTAGTGGTTAACTTGAGTGTTGACTATGGCTTACATTCAGTTAAGCTAGACTCACTCATTCAATTCAAATGACCTCCTTAGGAATTCGAATTGATTCTCATTCATGCTTGTAGCATGATCATTGTATTTGTATTATCATTCTTTCATCTGATTATATAGATTGACTACTCATTCTGTAGTTCGATTACAACATTTCATGAGTTATTTGTTGATTAATCTTTGATGAGACTCATGTTTAGTTCCTAGATCAATGTGCAAGATTAATATGGTATCAGAGCTCATGGTGGGACGAAGCTCAGATATCTCAAAAACAAGGTTTTTGACAGATCTTGCATGAAAATTGAGCAATAGCTCAAAAATCTAGCACTGCACCAGAAGCCAAGGCTTACCACTTAATACCCCAAGTAAGGAACTTGTTGATCAAGCTTGCTTAATTGACTATGATGGGTGTGATGAAAGCCTAAAATGTGCAAGTTTTCTGACCTTATGATTCCCCTTTTGTTGTGATTTACAGGTTTTAACAGGTACAACTTCAAATGGACTCATCAATCCCCCTTCTCACCCCATTCACAAGCTATTTAGAATGGAAGTTGAAGATGATTGCATCTTTGAAGAGAAGAGGTCTCTATGAGGTGTTTATTGGACTTGGAAAAGAGTCTTATGAGAATGATAATGACTGGCTAAATGATGGTGATAGAGCTTTTGGAGCAATATGTTTGGCCCTTTCTCCTAGCTTGTGCTACCTTATTGGTTCTGTTGAATACCCAAAGGATCTCTGGACAAAAATGGACAGAACCTTTGGAAAGCACAATGAGGATCATAATAGCACTTTGGAGATCACATCCAGTACCACAATATTTCTTTACTCAAAATTCTCGGCCTCTACTCTCTCTAATGAAGTTGTTCAAGATGAAGAAGAAGCAAAATCTTCTACACAGTCGATTCGAATAGAAGAAAGTCTCCATGCAGTGACTCCTTCTCGTGATGCTCTGGAAGTTCATGAGATATCTGATATCTCATCTCCTCATATTGATGAAACAAAAGAAGACATTCGAATCTCTGATATTGAATAAAAATACTGCTGCACTTCCATGCAAACATTCACCGGTGATTTTCCTTTGAATTCTGTGCAAAAATTACCAGTAATTGCTTTCGAAAGTGAAGAGAAATTTGACTTTTCTTCCTCTAATGTTGCTACTAGTGTGCAAATATTTGATACCTTGGATATTTTGGAATAAATATTAGATTACCAAAGTGATCCATTCACTCCCCATGATCTAGATCTTCCAGCAAATTCCTATAGGATTGCATGCACCAAAATTCAGAATTTTGAAGAAGAAGAAAGCTGTGCATCCACCATCTCGGTTGACCATTTGTTTGGATACGATATGAAACTTATTGGATCTGATATGATCTTATTTAGATCTGATTTGATATTTCTCGGTTTAATATTTCAAATTCATAATCTTTCAGTATTGCTTGTAGATGTTCTCATCAACGGTGTGAAGAAACAAGTACCGCAAGTATCCTACAAAAATGCTGCTATTACACAAGCTATATAAGATTATGGAGCTCAAGCATTCGCTCTCCATAGTCCCAGGGCTTCTCTGCCTTTGGTCACATACTCATCTCCTCACAGAACTAGTAAAGAGGAAGACATTCTGCATCCGCTTGAACACTTGCTCCTAAGAATTGGTGTTGATTTTACCACTCATGGTTTGCTATTCAAGGCTGCAACATATCAGTTTCTTGAGTGTTTCACACATTGTTTGAATCCTCAAGAACCTTTGCTCTCTCTTCAGATGATTTCAGCTACTCTACATGGGTCCAGTTTTCACCATGCAGCTGTTTATATTTTTGATTTAGTTGAGTGCATTGTTCTTCTTCCAAAGTGGAAGATTCCTCTAGACATATTCATTTATTTTGGATTCAGAGGTTCACATGCATAGTCTTAGGATGTTGCTGCATAGAAGAACCAAAATTTCTTGATTTACTCCTTAGTTTGAGGGGGGTTATTTTTCCCATGAGGTTTTCCCCATTTCCTTGGTTATATTAAGTAGTTACTGCATTGTACAGGGTGACCTATGGCCTTAGTTGTCGGGGCCCTAAAATTTTTATGCATTTATGTTTTCTAACTCCTCCTGAGTATATCTTAAGGGGGGGTGTTGGAGACATTTACCACCATACACACTCAGTTTGGTCAAACTGGCCTAGTTAAACCAATATCCTAAGTATTATTGACATTAATTGATATTAGTGGAGCATTAAATGACATAATCCAGTCACACCCACGCCTACCTTCAATCAAGGAGGCTAACTTAGCCTTCTCCTACATTCGGGGAGGCTAACTAGAGCACTTCGAGGGTCATTTGAGTGTCATTAATGCACTTTATTGCTAACTGATGGTTACAATTAGTTAAACAGGTCAGTGAAGGTGCCTCCTCTCATTAAATTGATTATTTAATGATTAATTAATGAACTGGAGTCAACAGGGGCGCCTCCAACCACTTCTGATGTTCAGTTCCACTTCAGTTAACCTCATTGGGGTTCATTGGAGTCATTGAAGCACTAGCACTTGATGGTTGTATTGTTATGAAATATTTCTAATCTCTTTCACTTGAGACTCAGTCATTTATTGCACTCCAACTTCAGTTAGGGCTTACTAGAGTCAATTAGGGTTTTGATCAGTGGTTAACTTGAGTGTTGACTATGGCTTACATACAGTTAAGCTAGACTCACTCATTCAATTCGAATGACCTCCTTAGGAATTCGAATTGTATCTCATTCATGCTTGTAACATTAAAATTGTATTTGTATTATCATTCTTTCATCTGATTATACAAAGCAACTACTCATTCCATAGTCTGATTACACCATTTCATGAGTTATTTGTTGATTAATCTTTGATGAGACTGGTGTCTAGTTCCTAGATCAATGTACAAGATTAATAAGTTTATTGAATGAATTGTAACTTGAAGAAAACATTACCTGGAGTCTTTATACTTGTCTTTATGCAATGAAGGAAGGTGATAGGGTTTGTGAAAGACAAAAACTAGAAGATACTTGAAGGTTTGGGGTTTTTCAAAGATAAAACCTAAAGGATACTTGAAGTGCTAGGGTTTGAGTCCATGTGAGAAGGACATAGGGTTTGTGGAAAAGAAACCCTAGAGGAGTCTTGGAGCACTTTGCTTGGAGAGTCTGTGTGATGCAATATTGGTGAAAGATCAAGAATGGACTTGTTGGTGTTGGTGCTAACTTGTTTTAAGGCTTTTGGTGTGGCTAGATAGCTTGGTGGGATACAATTCTAGGCATTTGTATTTCTCATTAGTGTTTTCTATTTATGGTAGACACCCTAGATAGGGTTTGGATGCATTGGAGACTCTTATCTTGTGGATAATCTTAACGGACTATTTTGTACCAACTTGTGATAAGTTGTTGGTATGTACTTGTAACTTCATTTTTATGTATATGTCAACTGTACATTCTTGTCCAGACTGTATACTTGGAGAGATGGTTTTCAAAGTATATTCCAATGTTGAATGAGTAGTTTATAGGGCTATTTGGTATGATGGTTTATCATAAACAGTTAGCTAATTTTGTTGAGTGATTTGACAAGTATATAGAAGCTAAGAGGGAATATTTGTGGCTGTAACAATTTTTTTGTAAATAAGTAAATTTCATATCTGTAATATGTTGGGACTTTGGCCCTAAGGAGAGTGTCTTTAGTTCTAGTATTCATATAGAATCATGTGAGAGTTGATTGGATGAATTGTAACTTGAATACAACCTTTCTTGGAGTCTTTATACTTGTCTTTATTCAAGGTAGTAAGGTTCTAGGGTTTGTGAAATATAAAACCTAGAAGATAGTTGAAGGTTGGGGTTTTTGAAAGACAAAACCTAGAGGATACTTGAAGTTCTAGGGTTTGATTCCATGTGATAAGGACCTAGGATTTGTGGAAAAGAAACCCTAGAGGAGTCTTGGAGCACTTTGGTTGGAGGGTTTGTGTGATGCAAGCTCGGTGAAAGATCAAGAATGGACTTGTTGGTGTTGGTGCTAACATGTTTTAAGGGTTTTGGTGTGGCTAGATAACTTGGTGGGATACATTGCTAGGCCTTTGTACTTCTGCTTAGTGTTTTCTATTGATGGTAGACATCATCGCTAGGGTTTGGATGCATTGGAGACTCTTAGCTTGTGGATAATCTTGAAGGAGTATTTTGTATCAGCATGTGATAAGTTGTTGGTATGTACTTGTAACTTCATTTTTATGTATATGTCAAGTGTACATTCTTGTCCAAATTGTACTTGAAGAGCTGGTTTTCAAAGTATATTCTCGTGTTGAATGAGTAGTTTCTAGGGTTGTTTGGTATGCTTGTTTATCATAAATAGTTAGCTAACTTTGTTGAGTGATTTGACAAGTATATAGAAGCTAAGAGGACAGATTTGTGGCTGTAACAATTCTATTGTTAATAAGTAAATTTCAGATATGTAATAAGTTGGGACTTGAGCCCTAAGGAGAGTGTCTTTAGTTCTAGTATTCATGTAGAATCATGTTAGATTTTTTTGGATGAATTGTAACTTGAATAAAACCTTTCCTGGAGTCTTTATACTTGTCTTTATGAAAGGAATGAAGGTGCTAGGGTTTGTGAAAGACAAAACCTAGGAGATACTTGAAAGGAAAAAACCTAGAAGATACTTGAAGGGTTGGGGTTTTTGAAAGACAAAACCTAGAGCCAGATAATTGAAGTGATAGGGTTTGATTCCATTTGAGAAGGACCTAGGGTTTTGATAGTGGTTCCAACCTCATCAAACATCACATGGAGAGTTGAAATTCAGTAGAAAACACTTTTTATGAATGCATGATTGGCATGATTGTAGCTTTTTCCTTGGATTATATCATGTATGAGAATATGGGAATGGGATTGAATCAAAAGAATCAAGCCCTCCGTGTAATCTGATGTCAATGGTGTTGATTTTTGAACTCCTCTTTCATAGGGTTAGAAAAACTATATCTTTCACTTGAGCCAAAATCCCTGATTAGGCATGTCAAGCTTTTTCTACAATATATTTAAGGCTTGGCCATAACAGGTCTACAATTTACACTTACAACCAATGTACAAAGCTCAAAAATATACTACATTAATTCCATTATATATGTGCCTACCTCAAATTATAACATTAAAGTTGAATATATCCAATAAAGAGACAACATTCCATTGAATAACTAGTCCATACATTACAAAATTCAGACTTGATATTATCAAGTCTTAAGAGGACAAATCGATCACTATTCACAACCCTCCTATGATGGCTAATAAACACTATATTAGCAGAAGTATTTTTCAGGTAGGAAAAGAACAAAATAGTACATGACAACAACCTTATAATGAAAAATGATAGCCTTCAATATCCCAAAATATAGCTCCAAATATGCAAATATATCTTCCACATTCAACTCAATGGCCTAGGACATTTCTCCACAATGGAAAAAACACATTGAAAATCAATATCTTCTATTCTTTTGTAGGTTTCCATCCAACTACCACCAAAACAAAGATTAATAAAATGAGGCCAAAACCTTAGGATGTTAGCCTTGAAGAGTTCAAATGTCCTTGACATATTCACCAACATGCCACTTTTCCTCTCCTAACATGAGAACCCTTTCTTAGATGAATTGCAAGGCTTCTTGGAGTGGTGTGACCTAGAGATGCGTGCACAAAGAGACTCAAATGCAGAATGCTCCTCTTCTTAAATGGTGCCACATGTGAGCAAAGGGCCATTTCATCCGAAATTGATTGGATGAATTGTAACTTGAAGAAAAACTTGCCTGGAGTCTTTATACTTGTCTTTATGCAAGGAAGGAAGGTGCTACGGTTTGTGAAATACAAAACCTGAAGATACTTGAAGGGTTGGGGATTTTGAAAGACAAAACCTAGAGGATAATTGGAGTTCTAGGGCCTGATTCTATCTGAGAAGGACCTAGGTTTTTTATACTGGTTCCAACCTCATCAAACATCACATGGAGAGTAGGAATATAATAGACAACACTTTTTATGAATGCAAGATTAACAGTATTGTTTATTTTTCATTGGATTCTATCATGTATGAGAATATGGGAATGGCATTGAATCAAAATCACCAAGCCCTCTGTGTAATCTGATGTCAATGGTGCTGATTGTTGAACTCCTCATTCATAGGCTTAGAAAAACTATATTTTTCACTTGATCCATAAACCATGATTAGGCATGTCAAGCTTTTTCTACAATATTTTTAAGGCTTGGCCATAATAGGTCTGCAATTTACACTTACGACCAGTTTACAAAGATAAAAAATATACTACAGACTTCACAACCTCCATGAATTCTTGGTATACACTTCACAAATTTTTCCAAAACTAAACTTATTAGAATGGAATGGAATTTGATCCACATTATATACACCATAATAGGCCTCCAAAAATAATGACAAATCCTAAAAAATTTCACCTCTAAAAACAACCCAAATTTTATAGTTATTGCCACCAAATTTCACCCACATACTGTACTTGATACTAGGTCTCTGAGAATGTCATCATCTATGAAAATAAATCTTTATTTTTAGGCCTTGGGTTTAACCATCCTTGACTAAGGCCTAAAACATGTTAGAATTCCATAAAAATAGAACCCCATGTTTATCTCTCCAATCAGTATATTTGTCATCATCTCTGAAAATAAAACTTTATTTTTAGTCCTTGGGTTTAAACATAATTGATAAAGGCTTAAAACATGATATAATTCCATAAAAATAGAACCCCGCGTTCATATCTCCAATCAATATCTTAGATGGATGAAAATTTTAAAATAAAAAAGTTCAAAGAATGAATTTGAAAATTTGGAATTACCCATTTCCAAGACTGAATTCCATAATAACACAATATGTCTTGTCCCCCCAAAACACTGATTTTTTAATAATCCCCAAAACTCATATGTGACAACAATGGAAGAAGGTAGGTTTGAAACAAAGCCTTGCAAATATCCTAATAGAGGGTAAGAAGTATGCCTTGTTCTTTTCTACTAAAAAATGACACTACAAATACATAAAATTATGATCTTGCTATGGAGTTTCCATCACACCGTGGTCTTTATGGATTCTAGTTTGATTTCCTAAACCATAGTGGAACAAATTCAGCACTAAGAGAATTCTCAATTATTACAAAGACAAAAAATCACTTTAAACTACTATGACGATAATTAATGATAGAACATATAAATACATATTGTAAAAAAAGTAACAGAACATGGTTGCAGTGGAGTGCGTCGTCTTTTCTCCCTGTCTCGAAGCTGGCTCCCAAAACATTCCCAGTTTTGGTAGCACACTTCCAAGGAACTACCTACCTCTCCTATGCTAAAATTTCCTATACTATGTTGATCATCTGATGAATGGGTTATGGTACATCCCTTCTTTGTTGATCTC
Source organism: Pseudotsuga menziesii (assembly GCA_001517045.1). NCBI lineage: Eukaryota > Viridiplantae > Streptophyta > Pinopsida > Pinales > Pinaceae > Pseudotsuga > Pseudotsuga menziesii. Next base: position 56,613 of record LPNX010685572.1, read on the forward strand.
CTAAAAACTATGTTATGGTTGATCATTTGATGACAATGTTATAAGTTATAAATACTAGGTTTCATTCTCTATGCTAAAATAAACTAGGTTTCATATTCCTTACTTAGTCGATGAATAAAAATTTAAGTTAGACACCTAATGCACACCTTTACATGCAACTATCTAACACGTGCACTAAAAACTGTCTAATACATACACATGAAAAATGAATAATGCATGCACATGCAAACTACTGGGGATAACATTATCCCTTCATATCTATGGATGGTGTATCACATATGGATGCATGCATGCATGCATGTTTCCTCACAACTATAATCATACAAATAGTGATGCACCCTCATCTACGGACCATCCTACTGCATTGAACTCAATGTTGTAACCTATCATTCTTTAGTGGATGTCGAAACCTTAGTGAATCCCATGCACATGGCATATATAGTTTCATTTTTTAAAAGTAGTGGGTATCAATTAAAACAGTCAACTACACTTAAGACTACATCTAGGTTTACATATGAATATCAATATTGAAATAAGTATTTTGATTCCGAACAGAGAAGGGAGGGGATCAAGGTAGCTTTCCCTAAATCCCATGATGACAAACCCAAGCTCATATATGCTCAACATGGGCAGGAATTCTATTTAAATTAAAACATGAGAAAACCATGAGCTTAGTTTTATAATTACAAACATAAATGGAAAATATAAATATGGAACACTTATCTTTTTAACAAGATGGTCCAAGGAAATGTATATGTCACCCCTCATAACTGCATTAGTTGAACTACAAAGTATTACCCTCCTTAATGAAACTTATATCGATGGGGATCCCTTAATATTTGTATGATTAGATATGCCTACTCTACCACAGACTCCTAATATTGCATGGTCCATCCTATTAGGTTGTTTTACCTTACCAACAAACCTAGTACTTCCCATCCTTCCTTCCTCAATAACAAACATATCTATAGGAAGGACACATTGGGAATTGCATTTGGAAACCTAGTTATTGCAAATATGTTGATGTATGGAATCCCAGGGATTATGTAGTTACTAAAATAATTCTAAAAATAATTGTTTGTAAAGAAGTAGTTTTTGTCATATATATGAAAAAAAAACAATATAAGTTTCCCTTATTCAATATAGCCCCCCTTCAATAAAATTAGATTTATGGTTATCAAGGAAATGAACAGTTGATCTATGGCTGTGTTTTTTTTGAAAACTCACCATAGAGAAGGAGGCCGTAACTATTAAGTGTAAAGATTGCATCAATGGAGTCATTGGGCATATGATGGAGGATGGCTCAAATGCATTTCTTAATTGGGTGAAAACCAATGGAATTTGTATGGTTTGGTAGTGGTCATATGTACTAACATTTTTGTTCTAGTCTTTGTTGTTGTTGTTTTTTTCAGCAAGGATTTGTGGTCTTATTTCTCCTTTGGAAGAAGTCACATCATACTCTTGAGGATGTAAAACTTATGATGTTCCTATAATTGTTTCTAAATCCATAAGTTGGTCATGTAGGAAGTTAAACTTAGAAATATTTTCCATTCCATCACCTTTAAACAGAGGTTATTTAAAATACGTTTGAGCCACTTAGCTAAACAAGGCCTTACGGATTTAGATCTAAACCTATTTTGGAAGGGTAATATTCTCCACGGGATATCTTTTTATATTTTATAAAATAAAGATATATATATAT
>LPNX010685572.1:58721-78721 GCA_001517045.1 Pseudotsuga menziesii
TGGGTGGTTTGGGGAAAGTGAACCCCCAACTCTATCGTTGGGTTAAACTACCAAAGTAATGAATAAGGTGTCGACATTTCAAAAATAGTAGAGAAAACCAATAAAAAACCTTTTAATGCTACTTATAAATCGATTTGACAAGAAACATTACTTTTGATTAGCATAGTCATGAGATTTCTCGAATAGCACTTATATTCATAGTTTTAGAAGTTACAGAGTTAACTAAAAGAAAAATACAAAATCAATACTCTCACAATGCATCCTTTGCAACCCACAGTAAAAAGAATTACAAATTCAACACTTCAACCCAGGATTTTGAATCAATAGTAAGAGCCTCATGACTTTAGTTTCCAAATTTCACTATAAATGATAGATATATAAAAGGTTCTTTTAGAACCATTCTATAATAAAAAAATAGTAAGGAAATTATATCAGTAAATTTTATCCCCCAAACTTCTTAGTTTTTGACAGAGAGGGTCCTTATACCATCGTGTTACAGTAAACATGTATTATCCCGAATCCCGATATTTTCTATTTCTATGCAAATATTCTGATACAATGAAGCATGCAAACTGCCATGCAAAAATCCCTATTTTATAGCAAAAATTAGGGTTAGGGTTTGTGAGATAGAATGAAAACTTACCACTGATAAGATGGCTGGAATGCTCCTGAGAGGGTATGCAAGCATCAAGAACTGAATCGAAGATGGACTGATATCTTCCGCTTTTGGTGAAACCCCAACAACAAGAATTCCCGATCAGATAAGGGTGACATTTTCAGTGAGGGAGGTGTCCGATGAAGCTGTCGATTTGCAGGACTGATAGCCTTCCCATGCCGAAGATAATTCCTGGTACATGCAGAGTTTCTGAGGTCTCTAGGCAGGCTAGCGAATTGAACCAGAGAGGAAGCTGCTCACACCCCCTTGATCCCGGAATCGCTGATAACTGCTTCGGATGAGCACGGTCGAATCTAATAATCACCGGATGCCGGAGTAGGATGCTGATGATGAGAATGGTTCATGAGTTTCGAAGCAAAACTGATATCTGAAGACCTAGCAACTGTTTAGGGATTTTTGGTTGAAAACCCCCCTTACGACTGCACATGTGTCCCTGCAACAATCTATACTGTATACTGGATAACCTATGAATGAATGTAAGAGAAAATGGTGAACCTATATGGCTTACCCTGAATAAGACTAGGGAATATTTTTCACTACCGAAATCCCGCTAGCTGAAGACTCTGTCTCCAACCCCAACTGTTGTGTGGCACGTTCTACTGCTATCCAAGAGCTCCCAAAATAATAATCATCAAAAGTGAAGTCTCCTTTCACTTTATCCCTCTTTTATAACTTTCAACTGCGAAAACCCTAATCTTTGACCTAATTATGTCACTTTATCTTCTAATTTGCAGTTGACTTGCATGCATGTGGATGGAGACTTAATGAGTGCATGCATCATTAAATAATGCTTGGAGGGCATGCACAGAGGTGGCCTTTGGCCCTGGTGCTCCTTCTTGACCTAATGATGATGCCCTAGATTCTCTATGGATGGCATCGATCCCTAGATGATTCCCTAGCTGTCAGTAACCACTCGAACCCACAGGAATCACATAGGTTAGCGGTTTTGGGCCTCAAGGCCTAATCAAAAGAGGACATTACAGTCCTACCCACTCAAGATTGCTTGTCCTCAAGCAACTTCAAACTGGGGTGCTGCAATACTTGTTCACCTTCCCATGTGGCATCCTCTGGCGGTAGTTCTTTCCATTGAACCAAGTACTCTTTGATTACCCTATTCCCGAGCTTCCTTTCTCTAGTCTGTATAATCCATTCGGGAATCAGTATCAGCAGTCCTTCATCATCTAAAGGAGGTAATTCTATATATGGATCAATGTGTTACCCAAGGGTCTTCTTCAAGTTAGATACATGGAACACATTGTGAATTTTGCTTTCCTGTGGAAGTTCTAGTTCATATGCCGCCTCTCCAACCTTCTTGATTATTCTATATGGTCCATAGAAGTGAGGATTTAACATGTTTTCTCCTTTCTTCTTAAGTAAGGACTGTCTGTAAGGTTGGACCCTTAAGTATACCAAATCCCCTACCTCAAAGCTCTGCTCAATCCTGTGTTTGTCGGCATACAACTTCTGTTTATTCTGGGCTGTATGTAAATTTTCCTTCAATATTTTCAGAATGTCTTAACTATCCTATATCCAATCCCTAGCATGAGGAGCCCTACTATCTCCAAATGCCAAATCTGCATAGTCCAAGGCCTCATAATCGTATAATTCCTTAAAAGGAGTCATCCTAATAGACATGTGATAGGTAGTATTGTAGCAATACTCCCCTAGGTGTAGCCATTTGATCCAGGTTCGCTGCTGCCCTACTACATACTTCCTTAAATATCCTTTGATCCATTTGTTGACTATTTTCAATTGTCCATCACTCTGGGGATGATAAATCGTACTAGTAGCCAGTTCGGTCCCCACCAATCTGAACAGTTCCTGCCAGAAGGCACCTGTGAAACTACTATCCCGATCACTGACAATGGTCTTAGGTAGCCCGTGTAACCTGAAGCCCTCCATGAAGAATAAATCAACTACTTGAGCTACCGATTAGTCTAATGATATCGAAAAGAATTGTGCAAACTTGGTCAGTCTGTCAACTACTACATATAAACAATCTCGCCCTTGGACTTTGGGCAATCTTGAAATAAAATCCATGGAGATGCTTTCCCACTTCTGTTTGGGAATCGGTAGTTGCTGGAGTAACCCTGCTGGATGGGTGTTCTCAGTCTTGTTCTGCTGATAGATGCCACATTCCCATACATGCTGCATAATTTCCCCCTTGAGGCCCTTCCATGAGAACCTCTCTCAGATCTGCCTGTAGGTCTTTAAGAAACCTTGATGCCCTGATAAAGGAGAATCATGGGCTGCCTGAATGATCCTTTTCCTAAATGTGGATTTTGGGATGAGGTATATTCTGTTTTTGTAATAGATGATGTCATCAACAATCCTATTCCTGTCATCATGAATTTTCCCGTCCAATAATTCGCAAGCGAATTTATTTTTGGAGTATTCTACTAAGAGAAGTGCCCTCCAATCTATGGATATACTACTAAGAGATAACGAGGTGGGACGCTTGGATAATTGTAGAAAGGAGCAAGTTGACGAAGTTGACTGGAACGAAGACTGACTAAGTCGATCAGCTGACTAAGTCAGTCGGCCGACTAACTAGAAAGATTAGTCGGCTAACTAACAGTCGTGTCGGTTCACCGAACCGACAGGTAGTTATTTTGTAACTGTTTGTAAACTGTATATATTAGGCTGTTGATCCAAGCAAGAACTCAGTTCAGTTCTGTGCCTTGTATGAACTCATTACATTAATATAATCTGTTTTCCTATATATTCTTGTCTCTTGTATCTGATTTATAGTTATGTTTTAGTATGTATTATTGGTAACCTTATGTGATCTGTGAGATTACAACATTGGTTCCGTTGCCGGTAGTACATGTCTAAAATATATCATCACATATGATACTAGAGCAAGAGATCAAGGACTGGTGGGACCGTAAAGTTGCAAACTACTTGCAAAATTACGCAAGACAAAACAGATTAACAGTCGCTGAAGCTAGAGCCAGATTTGTCACAGAGACACATGAAAACTTCGTCGAGTCTGTGCCACAACTGTTCAAGCAGCTTCTGGATGAGAAGACCGGACATGACTAAAGAACAACAGTTACTAGATAAACTGTTCTGAGGAGGATGAACAAATCTATCGGAGTGGTTTGAGAAAATCGCCGACGACTTCTGTGAGGAGTAAGCAGTTGAAGACTGAACGTCGGTAGAAACTGTCAAAGCAAAATTCTACACAGATTTCACCGAACAATTCTTGTGCTCCCTACCGACCTTGCTGTTCAAATTCTTGATAGAGAACGGAGCAGGCCACATCGTCGAACCTAGACCACCACTGTGCGAACAACCACCAAACACCAACTGGGTGGAGAAGCAGAGGAAGTGGGAGAAATTTATTGCAGAAAGGGAGTGGGAATACTTCCTGAGCAAGTGATTCGAACTATCCGAGCTTTCTAAAAAGCGTCGGGTAGGCTATGGGGGGGTAGCTGGTCTTGTGTCGGAGGTAGAGTATAGTGGATCCTAGTCGACTTTAGGAGGATAGACGTCACCAATGATGAAAATTCGACCGTAGAAGACTTGAAGAGAATAGTACTGTACAGAAGTATGTCGGACATTCAGAAACAAGAAAGGGACGAGAGACAACAAAGAAGGGAAGCAAGACGTGAAAGAGTCGATGGGATGCGCAGAGAACAAAACCCTAGAGAGATTGACCATGAAGAGAATCCACCAGAGTCGTGTCATGACCGACAGGAAGAGGGCGTTGAACAAGAGGTGTCCCCTATGGAGGAAGAAGTATGGATAGAGCAGCCAGAAGCTCTCCAATTAATAGCTCCCAATGAAGGAACGACCCTTTTCCCATTAAATCCACATACCAGAATACAAACTATTGTCAAAGATGACCTTCGACTAAGAGCTGGTGACTATAGTATCTGGAGTCGACTAGGCGATGATACGTACACCGGATGACATCTTGTCATACGTTGACCATTCGACAGGAACTGGGTGACGATTCAAGCAGCACCCTCCCTCCGAAGTATCCACTTGCTCTTACCGACACAGGAAGGGGCCCCCCCCCCCCCCCGCCAAGTACAGCTTTTGAAGGAATTAAACACGCAGACCTGCACACACAAAGTTTCAGTGGACCATCGACAGTAGAAATCCACAACAACCCACTGTACGACGAAGACGAATCGACCACCGATGAAGGTACCAGTTTCGTCGACCAAAACTCCACAGGAGCGACTACATCTACAATCCCACCACTTTCACCACCACCAACGCCTCCAACCCCGCCAACTTCTAAGAGCAGTGAAAGTGACTCAAACATGGGTCACGGAACAGCTCACATTCCTCTCTACGAGGGGGATGAAGACACCAGACGACATTGGTTCGTCTGTGAGTCCATCTGGGATGCAAACCAGGTGAAAGATGAAGATCGATAGATGGATCAGTTCGCAGGAGCCTTACGGAAAAGGGCCCTGACCTGGTACATGACCTTTTCAGAAAGGAAACCTAGAGCAACGAAAGCTGAGATTAAAGCACAGTTCTTATCCTTTTTCAAGACCCCAGACGCTAAGCACCTGTCCACCAAAAATCTCAAGACAACGCAGCAAAAGCCAGGGGAGACTATCCGCGATTATGAAAAACGCTGGAAGGATCTATTGAGCCAATTAGATTATGTTATTGATGAGAAACTACTAATTCAATGGTTCCTTGTAGGGTTATCACAAAAAGTTCACCGACACATCAGTCTGGAAACATTCAAGACATATGAAGATGCGCTGACCAAAGCTCTGCAGATGGAAATGGACGAAGACATACCTACCTATCTGACGGACCACAGGATAGAAGAACAGCTAGAGAGTGTGCAGAAGTCCTTGAAAGAACTGTCCCTCAAAAATCAAGAAATATGGTGTACTAAATGTTCGACGGCTGGACACTCTAAAGACAACTGTCGACATGAATACAGCCGACAAGACGTCCGATTTGTGCAAACTAAAGTATTTTGTGACATTTTCCAGGAGGCCAGAGATCATTCTACGAAAGAATGTCCTTTTAAAATGAAGAACGCAAAAGCTTCCTGGTGCGCCATCTGTGAGACAAAAAGTCACAATACGGCTGACTGTCAATTAAACCTGAAAAACAGACAGAACTATCAGGTGGTCTACTAGACGAATGCAGTGGCGCAAAGCAATGAGCAAAATAATACCAACAACCAGAACGGGGAACGATACGAAGGCCGATGATATGAGCACCGGTACGACAATCGACGACAAGGGTTTGGAGGAAGAGGTCGATTCGTTGGGAATCGCAACATACGACCGCGTCGATCTACCCAGTGCTTCATCTACTATAAAGAAGGGCATAGATGTGTAGACTGTCCGTACAAGGACAGAACTGACCTTAAATTCTGTACGCATTGTGGGGTAGGCGATCACTCTCTAGAGGATTGTCCTACCATGTTAGAAAAAATCAATAATAAGAAAAATGTTAATGTCTTATCTTGTGTACAAAAGCATGATGTATTAACTACTAAAAATCTGCATATTGTCACTCACCAAGGCACAAAAACAGGGCCTGATAACCCCCAAATTAGTAAAATTAAAAACACAAATGGTTATCCCGATCCTATGAAGGAAAAACAAACTTATCAAGAAGCCACACACATATTTCAAGACATTGCACAGCAAGAAAACATTATTACTAGTCGACTTAGCACGACACAACAATTAACTCATCTCATCCAAACAGACAAATCCGTAGCCCAGTTCATTGATTTATTACACGAAATAAAAAGCACTACCTTTGGAAAACAAACTAAGAACATTTGTAGCCTAAATCAAAAAGAAAAAAATGATATCGACCCACTTGTCAACCTGGAAATCGAAGTTTATCACGTCCGACAAGTGGTGCTCGATTTCGGGTCTCAGGTAAATATCATGACCAGGGATACATGGGAAAAAATGGGCCGACCTCGACTCTATGAGTCAGGAATTTACCTAAAACTCGCCGACCAAGGCCTCATTGAACCCATTGGGGTCTGGAAATATGTCGACACGACCATCAAAGGAATCTCGACTAAGGTTGATTTTGAAATCATCGACCCAAAAGAAGTATCTAGCTCCTTCCCAGCGCTAGTTGGTCGACCTTGGGGACGAAAGATGAAAGCATCCATATCCTTAGACAAAGAACGAATTAAGTTAAAAGGAAATGGTCAACAAGTCATTGTACCCATTAATCCTTCCCAAGGAGCACCTTGGACCAAACCGATTGATGAGGAAGTCGATGTCAAACAACTTTACCAGATTCATAACAATACGGACTATACTGAGCGAAGCATTTATGGGGAGCTTCACTTAGGGAACCAAGACTCAATTGGTTACAATTTAGATGCTGAATTATATGACTGGGAGATGGAAAATTATGAAACACAAGCAAGAGGGTGCTAGACTATACAAAAAGTACAGAAAAAACCCACCCGACAGTGCTTCATTGTATCAATTATCTCCAAAGTCTTTGAAAACAAAATCAGGGAACGACCTACATTGCAGCCAACCAACTTACATAATACCCAACTGCCCAGGTATAAGGAAAGAGAATCCCAAATTATGCATCTTGAACAAGTATCTAAAAATATTGGCGAAAGTGGCAGACTTCAAAGCTTAGTGGAAACATTTACAGGTCAAGCAGCTAGATGGTGGAACACCCATCAGACAAAATTGCAGACCTGGACAACTGCTTCAAATTTCTTTGTCGAACGATTTGGTGGGAAAAATTTAACCTCGGAAGCTCAAATCCCTATCTTTTTCCAAGGCCAAGACCCAGCAGAACACATCAAGCTTTGTGAAAAGGAGTGGAGACGGCTTGGACACAAGGATGAGCGAGCCTGGCCACATTTGTTCCCTTCAACCCTAGTCGACTTGCCTAATAAATGGTATAAGATGGAGGAAGCTAGAGGAGAAACCTTCTTTTGGCATGAAATTAAAGAAAATTTTATTAAGGACTTCTAGTTCATACCTCAAAACGAAAAATTGGCCGGGACAGCACATCAAATCAAACAGTTTCTTCAACCGACAGAAAACCAACCCTTCCAAGACCATCGACCAATCAAGGATTGTAACAAGATAAAAGATGCATCAAAATCACAGTCGACACGTTTAAACTTAGAAAATGAACACATAGAAGGTAAGAGCTTTAGATGGAAGACCGACCACATTGAAACAACCAAACCGATCTACTCAATCATGAAAGTCGAGACCACCGACAAGCCAGACCTAGACAGAATGACTGCAGCCGACTTTCCGGCTACATTCTCACAGTTCAAAGAAGGAAGTCGGCTGATCAATGAAGCTAAAGCACCAGAGTGGCTGGATGCCAAAGTGAAAACTAAGGAGGTCGACATTTCAAATGACGACTGTCCAAAAATAGCTAAGATTGGGGACTACTGGAACGAACACCAAACCACCGAAATCATAAACTTACTTAGAGAATTCCAAGATGTATTTGCAAGGGACTACAAAGACTTAAAAGGATTAGTACAAGAAATGGGAGAAATGAAAATAGATACTAAACCTGATGTCCGACCTGTCAAGAAACAACCTTACAAACTAGCTCATAAGTATAAGGAGATAGTTAAGAAGGAAATATACAACATGTTAGTAGCAGGGATCATTTACCCTATCAACCAATCGGAATGGGCAAGTCCCATGGTCGTACAACCCAAGAAACATGACCCGACCAGGTTAAGAATTTGTGTCGACTTTAGGGAGCTCAACAAAGTCACACTCACAGATCCATTCCCCACTCCCTATGCTGATGAAATCCTAAATGAAGTTGTAGGCCATGAATGTTATTCCTTTATAGATGGATTTTCAGGATATAATCAAGTACCCATAGCAAAAGAGGATCAAAAGAAAACAACATTTGTATGTGAATTTGGGTCCTTTTCCTACAGAGTTATGCCTTTTGGGTTGAAGAATGCACCTGCAGTATTCTCTCAAATTGTTGTCAAAACATTCCAAGAGTATATCTATAAGACCATGGCAGTATACTTCGATGACTGGACTATATATTCCACCCTAAAGAATCACTGCACATGGCTCCGACTTATGCTGGAGCGATGTCGACAGATACAACTCTCCCTAAATATAAAAAAATGTACTTTCATGACTCCCATAGGCATACTCTTAGGGCATATTGTCTGCAAAGACGGTATAAAGGTCGACTTTGCCAAAATAAAAATCATCCTCGACCTAAAACCACCAATAAACCCTAAACAGGTCCGGGTGTTATTGGGCCATACAGGATACTATAGGAAATTCATCAGACACTATTCAGATATGACTTACCCTCTGGAGGAACTACTAAAAGACGATCAGGAGTTTACATGGACAGAAGAATGCCAAATATCCTTCGACAAATTGAAAAGAAAACTGGTCGAAGCCCCCATACTTAAATTTCCAAACTGGTCGACCAAATTTCATGTGCATATTGATGCATCAGGCATCGCAATTGGAGCCATCCTTACTCAACCAGGGGATGATGGGATGGATTACCCTATCGTATACAGCAGTCAAAAATTAAATAAAGCTGAAAGGATCTACTCGAACACTGAACGAGAAGCCCTAGGTATGGTATTTTCCCTCCAAAAGTATCAACATTACTTATTGGCCAACCCTTTCATATTTTATACCGACCATCAAGCTTTGAAGTACCTTGTTAATAAACCCCTTCATCATGGAAGAATTTGTCGATGGTTACTTCTTTTTCAAGAATTTGAGTTTGAAGTAGTGGTCCGACCAGGAAAGCTAAATGTCGAACCCGACCACCTATCATGTATCGACACAGGGGAGGAACCAACTGAAATTGATGATGACTTGCTGGATGCACATCTATTTCGCATAGAAGCAGTACCCGAAGAACTAGAAGAAATAGCTCAGTTCTTGGAGACAGGTCAGGCACCCGAAGGTCTGAACACCAAGAAGAAACAAATCTTAGCTATGAGGCTACACCTTACAGCCTCATCAATGGATTTTTGTACAAAATGGGGTTAGACGACATTCTCAGACATTGTGTACTCGACCATGAGAGAGAAAAAATCATGCATGAAGCACACTATGGACCTGCAGGAGGACATTTTCAAGTGGATACAACTGCAAGAAAAATCCAATAGTCGGGCTTATGGTGGCCAACAATCCACAAAGATTGCAAAACCTTTGTTAGTCGATGTGATAGATGTCAACGACTTGGTCGACCTCTGTCGAGCACAGAAATGCCCTTGATATCTATAAACCCTAGTCTCACATTCGAACTTTGGGCTATAGACTTCATAGGACCTTTTCCTATCCCAGCCAAACGATCAGGTGCAAGATATGTTATCATGGCAGTGGAATATGTCACCAAATGGGCAGAAGCTGAACCTGTCGATACATGTTCAAGTGAGGTAGCTGCTAAGTTTATCTATGAAAACATTATCACTAGATTTGGATGCCCACTCACATTGATTAGCGACCAAGGATCCCACTTTATCAACAAAATTATCAAAAATTTGACCGACCAGTTTCACATCGACCACTGACGAAGCACTGCATATCATCCTCAGTCGAACGGTGCGATTGAAGATTTTAACAAAACATTGACGAAAGGGTTAACCAAAATATGCAACACCGACAAAGACGACTGGGATGAGAAAATCCCTGTGGTTCTCTGGGCATATAGGACAGCATATAAACGGTCGACTGATCAAACCCCCTTTTGACTAGTCTACGGGCAGGAAGCAGTCGTGCCCCTACACTTCCGACAGTAGACACCTATTATTGCACAGATACTACATGTCGATGTCGAATAGGAAAGAAAGGACCGACTATTTCAACTCATTAAGCTATAAGAACATAGAATCATGGCTATCCAGCATCAGGAAATTCACAAACAACAACAGAAATCCTGGCACGACCGTAACATCAAAAACAAAAACCTCTCGGTCGGCAACCTTGCTTTACTTTATAATAGTCGAGTCAAAGGAAAACCCAAGAAATTACACACAGAATGGATGGGACCTTGCATTGTCGAAGAAATACATCCCAATGGTTCAGTCCGATTGAAGACATTACAGGGCCTAGTATTTCGGAAGCTCGTTAATGGAGCCCGACTCAAACGTTACAGAAACTGAAAAAAATAAAAAATAAAAAAATCAAATAACAATCTTAACCGTCAACCAAAACCCATAAAAAGATAGAAAAATTCCAAAACCAACTAATACATCTGACACAACCAGCCATGACAGCAACTCACTACTTCGACAATCGACATCACCACCATTGACCATCTTCATCGACCAGTCAGGCCGACCATTTTCACCATCGACATCGACCATCGACTTCGAAAGTCCCATCATGCATTGATGGCTTCGAGCACCGAAACAAATCCTCCATTAAATCGCACTCACGTATTGCAGCTGGACTGTCAAGTCCTCCATTAATACACCCATTTCGACACTCAACCCCCCCCACGCCTATAAATAATGGACAGTCGAAGGTTCATTCACCACACCTATTTCCCTCAGAGCACCGCAATCTCAGTCGACCAAAGCACAAGAACCCTGTCAAAACCCCAACCAGTCCGACACAATGGAACCCAATTTAACCAGAGCCGTGACCAAGGCCAAGGATCTACAAGCAGAGGACACCCCCTTGCTCAACCACTTAAAGAACATAAAAATTGCAAAGGTACAGGAGGGCCCATTTCAAAAACTCTGGAAAGAGATCCAAGAGTGGGCCTATGTCGACAACAGAATGACCCAGGCCGCTGAGAAAATTCGGAAGAGTGGCATCTTCAACTACCCTAACGCACCACTGATGGCAAGCTTCGGTGGGACGAAGGAAGCAACTGTTAAATTCATTATCAATCGCTACCATAAAGGCCGATTCTACTTCGACTAGCCGATTGATATCACCGGGGATGTTATCTCCAAGCTTATGGGTCTGTCCAACCAAGGCATCCCTGTACCTATTGGGATCAAAGACGGGTTAGTCCAAGAACTTACGGGCTCACCGTCGGGCAAGAATTCCAAAGGACTGATGATCGGACAGATTGCGACAAGGATGCCACAAATCGTGGCTAAAATCATAGCAATCACCCTTACCTAGGTAGGTCGGGACAATGACCTTAAACTAGAGATGCTGGAAGCGGTTGACACAATCGCGATTGACGGTCGGATCTACGGATGGGGAGATAATGTTGCCGACATGATCAAAACCATCTGCGAATGCTGCCAGGAGATAGGAGGTATGATCAAATTCCCCTCTCTCATTCTCTGGATTGTTATGTACCATATTTGTCCGGAAGGTAGTCCATTCTTCCGGGAGCCGACCAAGTTCCAAATGCACCGCTTTAAACCCTTATCACAAAAAGGAACCCTGCATGAGCTGGCACAGGGAAAAGTCTTCCTGGAAAACTGGTTCCAGCAGTTGAAGGTTCATATAACGAGGTGTAGGGTTCCCCAGAACATCCGAGGAAACCTCCCTGCTGAGTCTCATATCCAGTTAGAACTTGATCATACATCAGTATGGTACATGCGAGGTAAGGACCCCAAAGCACAGGACCTCGACTACTATCCAACGGTCGAGCATATTTTACGAGAATTGACCCGACAAGTGCAGACAAAGATACCAATTCCAAAGGCTTCCAAACAGGTCGACTTCTCCATCGTAGAGCCCCTCACCAACCAGGAAAAAGAAGAGGACTACGAGCTAAACTTATACATTAGCACATTTGTGTCGGAGGATACCTCGACCGTGCCCACTAGTCGGGTACACATCACTGTTAAACCTCCGACTGCAAAGATAGTCGACCCCCAAATGACAGAACAACAACAACCAACATTACCACCACAGCAACAGACAACTCCTCCGGCTCCAGCAACCGTTGACCCCACTCAAGTATAGACAGGTGAAGTCGAAGGTAATGACCCGGAATATGCTTTATCCAAAAGCATCATCAAGAAGCTAGCTAAGGAGATAGCTGTCACAAGGAGAAAAATCAAGGCCCAAAAACTACAACAAGGTAAGGGTAAGCGCAAGCTTATTTTGGCTGATTCGTACGATGATGAGGAGGAACTAGCAGCCACGGCCGTCGACATAGTCGAGGATGCCCGTGCAAATAAAGTATCCATTGAAGTTCAGTTTCAACGGTACCTGGACGCAGGAGCTCCGGAGGGTCGGCCAAAGAAAGCAAAAACGACACAGACACTTGAAAATGTGGTCGACCTTGTGTCGAGCCCTCCCCCCCCATCCCCGACAACCATAGTCGAGGAACAAGCACAAGTACAGCAGGCAGACAGTCCCCCTAAGGAATATCAATGCGCCATCCTGGAGGCACTCAGAGCCAAGGTCGACCAGGACGTTGAGCTTAAAGCTTTCTTCGTGACACTTCCTGCACTGTTTAAGTCGGCCCAGAAAATCCAAACAAAATCTCCTCTCTATGCAAGCAAAAATCCCTATGCAACTGTTACGACGACATTCACCCGCGACCAACAGGGTGACGTAATAGGAACATCAAAGTCTGTCATAGAGCCAATCGACATCGACGCCCAGGACGACCTACCCACTACACCTTCGGAAGCAGTTATCTCTTCCGACCAAAGTTCACAACACACTCCAGCCAACCCTTCGACCCTTGTCCATACCCCCACTCCGTCCCCAACACCACCATCATCACAACCTTCTTCACCACCACCACCACCGTCAAAATCCCCACCCCCAGAAGTACAGCCAAAACCATCACAGCCACCATTATCTTCACAACCAGAAGTGTTCATACCACCCCCTCAAACATAAACATCCCCGACCTCCATACCCCATCCTCAACAAGAAACACAGCTGACTTCTATACTACCTAACCAACCAGAAAAACCCTCATCCTCCATTCCATCAACCACAGACCCAACCTCAACTGCTGCAGATACCCAAGAGAAACCGCCAAACAAACAGAAGAAAAAGAAAGAGCAACATCGAACATCCAGTCTCCGGATTAGCCTAAGGGATGCAAGTTCCTTGGACGACATAGAAGTCAGCCAACTCCTTAAAATTGTGGCCAAAGAGTCAAGGAAAAGGACAGATCGGAAAAATAAAGAGCTTGTAGCCAAAAATGCAGAAGAAGTCGAGTTTCTCGGCAGATGCAGAGCTCTAGTCCAGACCGTGGTACCAAGCCCTCTTGAAGTTGACACAGATCGACCACTTGAAAGAGCATATCAGCTCTTCGAGACGATGGTATCGACCGTCCAGACCCGGATGCAAGAGACCAAGGAAGAGCAAAAGGAGGACACTGTTCGACTGCTCTTGGACCAACACACTGCATTCTCGGAGGCATACAAGGTTCTACAAGATCATATGGAAGAATCGGTTGTCACTGAGGAAGTATTACGAGACTGGCCTAATCACTATGGGCAGGTCTATCAGTAGACAAGGCAGGAGCGACAAGGCATTCAGGCTTTGGAAGGATGGAAGTCGACAGAGGCAGAACTGAGGCAGACCGTTGAAGAACAAATAATGATGGAGACCAACAAACTGTAGAAGCTAGAATGAGAGGCACATCAGTGGGTTCAACAAGCCCTTCCCAACTTAGAGAAAGTCGACATCATCTGCCCATAGATGAAATGAATCATCAATGCTGCAGAAGAGAAAAACCAACTGTTGGGTCCCAACATGGAAAATATAGCAGAAATGCCCATGTCTGAAAAGATGTCGATCATTTCAAGTCTCACTACCTTAACGATCGATATCCAAAAGGCATTGCAGAGTTGGACCGACTTTCAGCATCATCTTTCCATCACAGCTCCAGCTATCGTCGAAGTCTGCATCCAGAGGAGACCGACCATCTGTCTGCACAGTCCACAGCAAGAGCAAGTCTAAATGGTTCGACAAGAGTTCATTTTTTGACCTCCCTGTTTCTTCGGGACGAAGAAACATTTTGTTCGTGGGGGAGATGTAGAAAGGAGCAAGTCGATGAAGTCGACTGGAACGAAGACCGACTAAGTCGGTTGGCCGACTAACTAGAAATATTAGTCGGATAACTAACAGTCGTGTCGGTTCACCGAACCGACAGGTAGTTATTTTGTAACTATTTGTAAACTGTATATATTAGGCTATTGAGCCAAGAAAGAACTCAGTTCAGTTCTGTTCCTTGTATGAACTCATTACATTAATATAATCTATTTTCCTATCTATTCTTGTCTCTTGTATCTGATTTATAGTTATGTTTTAGTATGTATTATTGGTAACCTTATGTGATCTGTGAGATTACAACAATAATGCATCAGCTACTACATTATTCTTACCTTTTACATACTTGATCTTGAAATCATAGGCTTGTACTTTGCTGACCCATTTCTGCTATCGCTCATTCAGTTCCTTCTGCTCCAGGAAATACTTGAGGCTGTTATGATCGGTTTTGATTTTGAACTTACTGCCCACCAGGTACTGTCTGAATTTTTTCAGAGAATGTAATATGGCTAGCATCTCTTTGTCATATATGGAGTAACGACGCTCATAGTTCTTCAGTTTACGGCTCTCAAATGCAATAGGGTGATGGTTTTGCATCAATACTGCTCCTAACCCTTCCCCTGAGGCATCGAATTCTACTACAAAGGGTTGTGAGAAGTCTGGTAATGCTAAAACTAGACAGGAACTCATAATAACCTTCATCTCCTCGAACGTTTTCTATTCTAAGTCTATCCAAGTGAACGCTCCCTTCTTGGTGAGATCTCTGAGGGGTGCTACAAATTGGGAGAATCCCTTAATGTACCATCGGTAATAAGTGCATAGACCTAAGAAACCTCTCAATTCTCTAACTATCTTTGGAGCGGGCCAATATCTGATAGCTCATATTTTCTCCATATCAACTTGTACTCCTTCTGCATTGATTATGTGTCCTAAGTACAACATTTCCTTCATGCCAAACTCATACTTGGACATTTTTGCATAAAGCGAATGTTCTTCTAAAATACTCAATACTTCGTCCAGGTGTTTCATATGCTCTTCCCATGTTTTACTGTAGATCATGATGTCATCAAAGAATATGAGCAAAAAATTACGTAGCTGTGCTCTAAAGGTGTGGTTCATGCATGAATAAAAAGTGGCTAGAGCATTGGTAAGTCCAAAGGGCATGACCAAAAACTCATAGTGACCATAGTGACAACAAAAAGCTGTTTTGGAGATGTCCTGGTCCCTTACCCTGATCTGATGGTATCCTGAGCGAAGATCAATATTGGAGAAGTATTTAGCTCCCCGAAGCTCATCCATGAGTTCGTCAATTCTGGGAATGGGATACCTATTCTTAATGGTCTTCTTGTTGAGTGCTCGATAATCGATGCACATTCGCAGTGTACCATATTTATTTTTGACCAGTACTACTGAGGATGCAAAGGGGCTAGAACTGGGCCGAATATATCCAAGCTCCAGTAATTCTTTAATTGTTTTCTCAATCTCGTCCTTGTATATTTTGGGATGCTTATAAGGAGTGGTGATGACTACTTGTGTCCCCTCTTCTAGCTCGATGATGTGTTCAAAACCTCGGTCTGGTGGTCTACCTGATGGAAGGTCTCGAAAAACCTTTTCATGTTTCTGTAGCAAGGTTTGAATGTCACTTGGGTGTTGTGTGCTGGTCTCTAGAGGTTTCCTGAAGGTGACCAAACATTCTGCAGCCCATTCTATATCATCTTGTCGGAGTACTACCTTCATTCTCTGTGACGAGACCAATTTTTGAGGGTAAGTTTTCATGCCCCTCAAAACTACCTGTTTGCCATCTGGCCCCTGGAATTCCATTTCCATTGCCCTGTAGTCTGTAGTGTATTTCCCCATAGAATAAAGCCACTGAAGAACCAATACTACATGAGTATCCGATACATCCACTACGTAGAAGGAATCTGTCATCTGATAGTTACCTAAGGTGACATTCAATTTTGGGATCCAGTAGTTGCACTCCATGCTGGAGTTCCCAGCTACTGCTACAGTGAATCCTTCTAACTTCTCGGTATGAATACCTCTCTTGTCTACCCAAGCGGAGTCAATGAAATTGTGGGTGGCTCCCCCATCAATCAATACTCCTACTCTGTGACCCTGTACTACTCCCTTGACCCTAAGAGTATGGAATCTTGGTACTCCAGATAATGTAGCAATGACTCCCTCTGGTGTATCACCCTGGTGTGAATCCTCCTCAGCTACCTGTAGTTCTTCTGTGGCTTCCTGCTCATAGTCGTCCTCATCACTGTCTGAATATACCTACATGTAGTGAGCCTTCGCCTTCCCTACACACCTGTGTCCTGGTACCCATGGTTCCTAACAAGTGAAGCATAGTTTCTTCCTTCTCAAATATTTCCTAGTGTCCTCGTCTAACCAAGTTTTCTTGGGAACATCCTGCTGGAAAGGTTTCCTGTCCTTGTCCCTAACAGGAAAGTTAGTTTTCAGCAGGAACTTGTTTTTGGGGACTAAATTAAATCCTGAAGGTCTCTTGCTTTGCTAATGGAATCCTGCAAAGTGATGGGTTTTGAGGCTTTCACCCATCCCCGTAGTGGCTCCGTGAGGGCCTCAGTGAATAACATAGTCAATCTGCTCTCTGACACATCTGTTACCATGAATGCTATCCTCTAAAATTCTGAAATGAAAGCTTCTGTACTACCGGTCTATTTGAGTTGAGCAAAATCCCTGAAATGTATCTCTGGATCCTTCCTGTCAAACCTCTTTATGAGCTTCTGAGTGAAATCATCATAGGAGTGTATGGTGTTGTGACCCAATGTCACCAATCTGTGGTACCACCACTCGTGAGCTTCTCCATCCAGGTGAAGTGTAGCCAATTTAATGGCATCTATCTCTGTCATGGGGTTGAGTTAGAAATAGGTATCCAACTATTGAACCCATATCCTTGCTGATCCTCCGCGAGTCCCATCAAAGTTTGAGATGGTCAACCTGCCCAAGGTCTTCTGCAACTCATAGTTGTGATCGAAACCCTTGTTAAAATTCTTGGGCCTGTTCCTACTCTTCATGTTGCAGAAATATGAAAAAGACATGGCAGCATGAAACTCATCCCCTAAGTCTCTATACTCCTGTAAATAATCCCCAAAAGGCTCGCTAGGTTCTACCTACATGACCGAGCTCCCTACTATATCTGCCAAGAAGTAAGGCATGGTAGGCCTGTTGGAAGGTCTGCTATATATGTGTGAAGTATTTTGAATATTATTGTACGCAATATTTCCACTGCTGCTTGTAGATCCCCGATCTACCGGTGAGGGAGGTGTACTGTTGATACCTGTTTCAGGTTTCGCCGATAATCTGTTTATTGCATTGAGTGCATCTTTTTGTCCTTTGGCTAAGTCTTGCAATGCAGAGACTAAGCTGTGAAACTCCATCCGATCCTCTTCTTCTCCCATTCCTTTTCCCCTATCCGAGTGTATACCTGTTTGTTCCATGTCTTAATTAATATCTTCTAGTTGGATATCCTCAAATTCCCCTGTGTATCTACTCTTCCTCCTCCTATAGGTTACAAAAGGGTCTCCTTCTGTATTCATCTAAGTTTCATTTCTTAAGCGCACAGCTCGCCAAGAAGATAGCTCTAATACCACTGTATTATCCTGAATCCCGATATTTTCTATTTCTATGCAAATATTCTGATACAACGGGGCATGCAAACTGCCATGCAAAAATCCCTATTTTATAGAAAAAATTAGGGTTAGGGTTTGTGAGATATAATGAACACTTACCACTGATAAGCTAGTTGGACTGCTCCTGAGAGGGTATGCAAACATCAAGAACTGATATCTTCCGCTTCCGGCCGCTTCCGGTGAAACCCCAGCAGCAAGAATCCCCGATCAGATAAGGGTGACATTTTCAGTGATGGAGGTGTTCGATGAAGCTGCCGATTTGTAGGACTGATAGCCTTCCCATGCCGGAGAGAATTCCTAGTACATGCGAAGTTTCTGAGGTCTCTATGCAAGCTAGCGAATTGATCCAGAGAGGAAGCTGCTCATGCCCCCTTGATCCCGAAATCGTTGACAACTTCTCTGGATGAGCACAGTGGGACCTGATAATCACCAGATGCCGGAGTAGGATGTTGATGATGAGAATGGTGCCTGAGTTTCAAAGCAAAACTGAGATATGAAGACCCAGCAACTGATTAGGTATTTCTGGTTGAAAACCCCCCTTATGGCTGCACACATGTCCCTGCAACAATCTATACCGTATACTGGATAACTTATGAATGAATGTAAGAGAAAATGGTGAACCTGTATGGCTTACCCTGAATAAGACTAGGGCAGATGTTTCACTGCCGAAATCCTGCTAGCTGAAGACTCCGTCTCCAACCCCAACTGCTGTGCTGCTATCCAAGAGCTCCCAAAATAATAATCATCAAAAGTGAAGTATCCTTTCACTTTATCCCTCTTTTATAACTTTCAACAGCGAAAACCCTAATATTTGACCTAATTAGGTCACTTTATCTTCTAATTTGCAGTTGACTTGCATGCATGCGGATGGAGACTTAATGAGTGCATGCATCTTTAAATAATGCTTGGAGGGCATGCACGGAGGTGGCCTTTGGCCCTGGTGGCCCTTCTTGACCTAATGATGATGCCCTAGATTCTCTATGGATGGCATCGGTCCCTAGATGATTCCCTAGCTGTCAGTAACTGCTCGAACGCACAGGAATCACATAGGTTAGCGGTTTTGGGCCTCAAGGCCTAATCGGAAGAGGACATTACAAAACAAAACTTTAACCATTAATCTAGCAGACACTACAAGAAAACCCTTTATCATTATAGGTCATGTTTGGTCTTGCATCGAAAAATCATCTACCTTAGCAGCTAATAAAAAAAATCTACAAAGTAAGGCTCATGACCATATTATGGAACATTGTAAACTTAAAATTTGAAACCCTCACAAGGTCAAGTAAAACGAAGGCCTGTATATTTTAAATATCCTTGACATAATCGAAAGGAAAGAATTCTTAAACATCTTCGCTTATAGAGAATCGAAACAAGTCTACTTAAAATCCATATCTACCGTAACACACAGTCGTAGAAACTAAATCCCTAGAATAGTCACAACCAGAATGCCAAGAGTTGCATCCACGGAGCCTTAAGGAGGAGGAAATAAATCTTACCGGTCATAGGCCCTTCATAGTCATCCATTCATTCAGAAAACTCAATGCAAGGAGCCAACCTAGGAGTCACCTGTAAAAAAGAATTTAGTGAACATGAAGGGTTAAATCGTTGTTTCTCTTTTTGAAAACACTATGGAAAAAAATTAATTGGTGGAAAGTGTAGCAGTTTAAAATACCCCTTCGATTGTTAAAAAATGGAAACAAGTCTGGCAACTTTACAGACGTA
>LPNX010685572.1:86221-159946 GCA_001517045.1 Pseudotsuga menziesii
TGTTCCCGTGCATTGAAAAATTCCAAAGGTGGATGCTTCTTCATTTCACACATGAGATGAGGAATTTCTCTCCTCCAATACTTTATATCTTCTTTATGTATTTCTTTAGATGTCAACCATCTACAAGTGACGCAAACCAATAACCATAATTAACAAAAAGAAACATTAAATTACATAACATGAATTAGTTCACAAAAAATGAATATAAATTATACAAAGAATTAAAGAAACACTAAGCACAAGAAACTATTCGCTAGTTACCTCATGTACTTCCCAATATTATATATAACTTGTTTGACATTGTTGTCGAAATTGTCTAGAAGAGAGAGAGGTAGAACATACGGTATCAATATACAAACCACGCCATTTTTTAAACTAAGAGTATACAAACAAGAAAACAAATTTATGCAATAAAATGAAAAAAAAATTATATGGACATAACAATAGTAATTACCATGATGAAGATGTGCCAATCATGCATTTTGACTCCCGCAAAATAACATTTTTTTGTTATGATATTCTTCAAGTTCACACAAAATCCAGTGGGAAATTTAATTTTTCACATTACTTCTTTAACAAAATTACTTTGCTTCTCCGTAAACATCCATGGAATTGAGTTTATATTAATTTGGTCTCCGTTACTATGAAATTGAATGACGTCTTTCATTGCATGGTTTCCTTCTTGAATGTATTTGCAAACTTTCACAATTTTATCTTTCTCGCTCCTTAGCTCCCGTAGTCGCCATAATACTTCAGTCACATTCTTTCCAATATGCATTGTATCAAACATACGAGCAATTTGTAGGTGCTCATAGTAGGGAAACCTGCTGAATTGTATAGGATAAATTTTCATTCCACGTGGAAGCCCATTAATCCCTTTATGATCACGAAGGAAATCATGAATATTAGTTCATAAATAAATTACAGAAATCAATTATGGCTACTATAGTAAACAACTCACAATAAAAATTAAAATACATAACAATTCATATACGGTGATCCATACGTACCAACTTGACGATTTCTATTGTATTGCATCTTCCAAAGGTGAGGTGTCATTCTCCATGGTTTTAATGCAGTCTCTTGCTTCCCATTGAAAATATTTTTTCTGGTTGTTCTATACCTATGATTCTTAGAGAGAAAATTCCCATACTCATCAAACACCTCCTTTCTTAAGATTTTTGAGCGACAAGATTTGATCTTAGGACCACAAACTGGACATGCAAATTTACCCTTTGTCTGAAGACCTACAATATATAGATATGGAATATCTATGTCAATTATAATTATATATAAACTATATTAACTAATTCATAAAATTAAATGCAATTAAAGTGGAACTTAAAAATACAAACCACAAAATTGGGTTAACCCTGGGGCATCGTGTATTGTCCATACAACCATTGCATGCAATTGAAATTGCCTTTGTCGTATTGGTCTAGATACATCATACATAGTGATGCCATTTTATAAATTCAATAGCTCGTCTATAATAGATTTGATATATACATTCATATCTTTGACTTGGTACTTACCTGATTGATTTGAAGTACATATAAAAGATATAATTATGAGAACCATTAAGATATATAAATCAAGCACAAGAGTAAAATAAAAAATATATATATGACATTAGGAAACATAATACGGAAAATGAGATGCCACAACTACATTAGAAACAAAACAGTTGTAGTTACAAAATACCTAGAATAATCATCGACAACATTATGTGCTCCCTCTTTATTAACAACCAAGGAGGAATGTTATTGTTGATAACAAAAATAGGCCACACCATGTAAATGGATTTCATCTGTGCAAATGGATTAACACCATTTGCTGCCAAAGAAATCCTAAGATTACGGGGTTCTTCTTTAAAGTGATGCTAATTTTCCTCCATATCTCTAAATGCATAACCATCTGTAGGCATTCGAATAACATCATCTTGACTTATGTTCCTAGCATGGTAAACCATAAATTGAGCTATGCTTTTGCACCTGAACAGTCGTTGCAAATGCATAATGATGGGAATATAACGAAGAACCTTGTGAGGCACCTTTTTGTTACTTGATCTATCCGATATCTACTTATATGACATTCCATACATTCTATTACAAATTCATGCTGATTATAATATATAACATGGTCATCGGGGCATGCATGAATTGCTTCATAATGCATTCCAATCTCTCTCATGATGGAAGATAAATCTTGATATGTGCGAGGTAAAATATTTGATGGTGGTAACAAAAATTCAGCTATCAAGCTACATCAAATAAAAGTAAAAATAATGTTAATATAATATACAAATAATATTAATGAAACACAATTCATTTGTATTAATTTGAATTATGAATTAACAAAACAATTATTATAGGAATAAAGATAAACTTTATCACGATCCTATATATGTGATGGATTATTTTACATACCTTAGAATTCATGTGATTGATATGTTTGAAAGACCATTCATAACCTTCAAGTTCATTATCAACAATATAGCAGAGAGCAGATTTGTTTTGGAGCCTTTATATAGGGTTTTGAACGCCTTATCGAGAAGAGGTATATCGTGAACATCATCAAAGTCATAAATATTTTTATTATCATTGTCATCATCATCATCCATTATAACATTAAATGAATCATGGATCAATGTATTTGTACCATCATATTCAACTACGTTATCAGTGTGATCATCTTCTTTAATATGATCAATCACTTGTTCTCCATTAAACATAGATGCTCCATGATCCTTCGGTACTTGTTTTGAAAGAACTTCCTCTATATGATATACCGTAGGATGTGTTTCCTTTATAAATACATGAATACATCAATAGTTAATAGTTAATATAGGAAATATTAAAATAATACATACATTTAGCAAAGCAAAAAAATAAAAATAAAATTATAATGCTAAACCTACAAATGGATGATATTCATTCCCCCCCTCAGCGTGTCCATGTTCCCTAAAATGTTTTTTGGCGGTTGTGATCAATATTCTTCTCATCTTAAATCCCCTACATTGACTACATGGACAATAACATTTCCCATCACCCCTTCATTTTACTGCATCCCATAGTCTAGCAATAAATTGTCGATTTTCTTCGTTTGGATCAGAAATATTGCTATTTGACATTTTGTCATTCTATCAACAATCTTAAAAAATCAAGTTCCACGCATCACAATTTTCTCAAAAGGAGGTTTGTTGAAGAATAAAAAATTCCCACAAACTAATTGTCGAAGAAAAAAAATTCCCCAAGCCGACCGTCGAAGAATAAAACAATTCCTCAAATCGTCCGTCAAGGAATAAATAATTTCCGCAAATTGTCAGTCGCTTCTATAACAAAAATGTCAGAATGTTTAAGAATATTTAGATTTATAATTCAGCAGTCGTCGAATATCCGATGATATGAACCTACTTATCATTGGAAATATGGCTTTATAATGTTTAAAATATGTCTTTATATTATTTGAAAAATACCCCAAGGTCGTCGCAAATCTGATGAATCACCCTTCAAGTGTCGTCGCAAATCCGATGAATACCCTATTATGAATCGTCGCAAATCCGACACACTAGTAGCAAAGTGTCGTCGAAAAACCTGCGATGAGGAAAGTTAGAAAATTGATGATGCTTAAAGAAATCGGAAGGTACAATACTTTTCATCATTGCAATATGAAAAAACGTACTTTACATCTGATGTCATTAGATTTTGGGCTCAAATCTTGTTATGTCAACCGGTTTTCGCCAATGTTGATGGGAACACTAAGTTCTACGTAAGAAGATGACCAGCTAGAACTTTACTGGGTGATGCACACTAGTATATTCCAACAGGTTTACTAGGGATTCCATCCACGAATGTGGGGAAGAACCCCTTGGGTTTCCCTGCAAGGTTTCCTTCACCGAGATGGATGCTTCAACAAGGTGAATTTAGAGATAATAAAAGAGGTTTTCGGAATTATGTTTAGCAGCACAGTAGTGACAAATAATGATGATGCCTCAAGCAGTATTCTCATATTTTTAAACTGTTGTTGTAGACCTATACTTTTTCAGAGGATAAATTTTCATATTCATGTTTACAAAGGCATTTTAAGGATACTCATGGAAAATAATATGAGTTTGTTGACTTCGTATCATCATCATATGTGCACATAGAAGCTCTAAATAGAAGAAAGGTAGATACATGAAAATCGTTGTTCCATAATGCATATTTATGGGATTCATTTTAGGGAATGTAGGGAGAAAGAGTAAATATGATTTATAGTCTTCATATGGATGAAAAAATATAAACATGATAAACCCCTTATTAGTTAAGTCTATTTTGAATCCTCCTTTCCCACTTGCAAAACAAGTTAGGATACAGTTTGATAGAAGACACTCCCTATATGGATCAGAATGCTACTAGAAAGTGATGATTTGATTTAGGGAACAAGCACTCAGCCAATGATACCCATTTTTAAAATTAATTATATTACTCTTCAAAATGCATATTTTGATCCACAATATAAGAAGCTATGAATATGAAGGGTGAACGACAGGTGAAAGAAAGAATCTTTGGGAGAATAATAGTACCTTATTGGATGTTAAGGAATTGGAAACAGAGGGGGCTCTAAGACTGTAAGATGCTACAGGGGTAATTCTCAGACATTTTGTTGATCATTATTAAAAATAAAATCTAAAATGAAAAAATAGGATAGCTGAACTATATTCTACATTGACTCCTAAACCCCACAAAGCTAATCCATTGCATGGATGAATTTCTCATTATGCACCTTGCATAAGTCCTCTATTTCAATCTCCTTTTTCTTGACTAAATTTTTGATCTGTTACAATAGGGATTCTGACTTCCCAACCTCAAATTCTTGTCTAATGATTATGATTCATTCATATATATAGGATTAATTATGAGTTATTCTACTTAGATATGCTCCCTCCTAATAGAAATTCATATCAATTTTTTAATGTTCCTATTGTTTCTTTGTGTCTTTATATGAAGGGGTGAGGCACAAACCTCCAACCTACGAGAGGCAAAGGAATTAGGTATAAATGTAGATGACAAATCTACAAGAAACAAAGTGACACAAAGAATATGGATATATTGGTTTGTTGATTGGTTGATCGATAGAGTAGGAAGCTAAACAATTATGTCTTACCTTTCTTCATAGATTGGCCTTTCTTAAGAGATTGGAATGAATGGATGGTTTGTATAGTTAGTTCTTTCCTGTCTTCATAGATAGAATGTACAGACTAAATGTAGGTACATAGAGAGTTTAGGTAACCCCTTTCCTATCACTTTTATCATATAGATTTACCCAAAGCAACAACTCAAACCCTACCTCTTACTACAGCTCAAACTACCGAGGAAAGGACATTTCTTCCCCTATTGCAAATCACAATCCATTTTCCCAACCATGTAATGATCAATTTGTGAAATAAATTTTTAAAACTTCCATAAACTAAGATGCATAGATAGCGACTTAAATAAGTTTAAATAAATAAACTAAGACGCACATATTATTTTCGAAGTCAGTTTTGTTTAAACATCAGTTAAAGCTTCCATAGGGTGATGGGATTTTAAGGCTCCACGCCTACACCTAAGCGTAAAAGACTTGGAAAAAATATGAAGTACCGGAGCTAAATAATACAACCCAACGAATTTAATTACTAAGGGAATTTACTTACAGTTTAATGATAATTACGTTTAAACCAGATTTGTATGACTGAAACCTTTGGGGAAAATATTCCAGTTACTATTATTTTACTCACAGTAAACATTTAGATAATCAAGAAAAACAAAGATGCAAATACCTAAGGTAAGTCCTCTTTGCAGAACTGTTAGCAAATTTTAAAAACAGAACCGCATAGTATTTTGTTCAGCAGAGTAATTTGTTTTATAGAAAAGTATTTTATACATCATAAGATGGTGTCCACACCAACAAAGTTTTACACAGCGAAAGTCTACATTTAAATGACCGACCAGAGCGATTGTGCTTTATAAAATGATCCCGTCTTAAGCCACTCCGCAGAGTTTTGAAAAATAATTTAAGGGTTCAAAAACCAAATTTTTTGACATCCCTCTTTCTTCGGCGTTCCCTTAATAAGGGGAGTCATCTTTTAAAATGAGAAAGAAGAATACCGGAAAGCACAATCTAAAGAAAGAAAGAAAGGGAGGAACAACAAGAAATGGAATGGAAGGAGAATAAGCATAGTGTGGCATTGTCACAGAATGGAATCCCTTGTTTCAAACAATGTAAGGATTGTGAAAAGATAGGGCATACAAAGGAGGATTATTGGAAAATAAACTTTGAAAACCACCCCAAAAACTTTCATAGAAAAAAGAAGAAGGATTTAATCATAGCATATTAAACTTGGAAGTAAAGGCGAGTTACACTAATCTTCAACGAGTAGTAATTGTTGGTGCAACCAATAAGAAGAAAAGGATATGGCATAAATGTTCAATGTCAAAATACACAAAGTATAGTATATTGTTTGCTTCATCCAAGATCCAAATCCAACTTGATTTCTGTGGAGTTGGCTGAGAATATTGTCTTAGAGACCCAACACCATCCACAACCATATCTCATATGTTGGATCAGACAAGATGTGGATCTAAATGTAAAAAAGGAATGAATGTTTAGGTTTTCCATTGACTAAAACTCTATTGAAAAATTAGTTGTAAACGTGGTTCCATTGGATGTTTGTGGGGTCATCTTGGGAAGCCCATAATTGTATGTGAGAGATGTGATATTTAGGAGGCGAGAAAACCAATATATGTATATCAAAGATGGGAAAACATATTCCATCAATGAGCACAAGGAAAAAACCAAATTTTCTCTGATCAAATCTCATCATGCCAAAAGAATCACAAGAAACATAAAGAAATTTGTTTTGTTGTTTCCGAGAGAATGAAAAAAATGAGGAGAAGGCAGTGAAGTGGCGATGGAGTCATCCTTGAGGGGATGCAAGGAAAGTAGCATTAATAACTATAATGGTTGATTGAATCCTACAAGGATGTGCTTTAGGATCCTTAGGGATTGCCACCCAAATGAGAAGTAGATCATGAAATCCAATTCTTGATGACACTGATGAGGATGATGATGACGATGATGCTAATGATGACAATGATGATTATACTGATGATAACAATGAATATGATCATGATGATGATGACGATGATGATGACTATGATGATGATGATGATGATGATGATGATGATGATGATGATGATGATGGTGATGATGTCGATGATGATGATGATGGTGACGATGATGACGATGATGATGGTGATGATGACAAGGGTTGCGAACGAGACAGGGGTTGTAAATGAGACAGGGGTTGCGAACGAGACAAGGGTTGCGAATGAGATTGATGGGAGCATGGGGTTTGATTTGGGAATTTTAGTTTGATGTTAATAATTTTTATTTGTGTTTTAAAAATAATATAAATTTTATATTTTGTTTTATTATTATTATATATTTTTTATAATGTAATATATTTTAATATTTTGTAATATATATATATATATATTATAATAGTTTGTTATTATTACATTATATATTATATTTTAATATTAGAATTTGTTAAGTTTAGGGACCAATGAAGGGGAAATAATAATAGCCTTGTGCAGAGGGTGGAACATTGATTTGATTTCAATTTGGGAACACACTAGCCCTATGGAGAAAATGTTGAGCCCATATCATACAATAGATTTGCGTGGAGAGTGTTGACCCATATCACACAAATGACCTTATGGGGATAGTGCTAATATATCTCAAATGTTATAGATTTAATTGTTGTGGAGTACACACATCTAAATAATGGAACTCATGCTAAAACCTAATAGTACTTACCTGTAATCATGTGGTTTTAACCATATACAATTCTTGTTTTGATGTAGTTACCTTCTAGGATTTTAGCCAAGGGGCTAGTGATGTGACCTAGAGGAGGTATTACTATAACATTAGGCCTAGAGAGAGATAATCTTAACTATATAAGATCCTATTCAATTATCTCATGTCCAATATGTGGATGAGCTTGGATCTTGGATTTTTTTATTTGTAGGTGATAGGGAATTGGATTCTTACTAATATGAATATCTTTCTATGTGACAACCTTTTTTCCATGTTTACACATGTTTTATCTTTAATTGTAGGTGTGTCTTAGTTTTGGATGGAATTTGTAGAGTTGGTGTAAGATGATATATTTTCAAAATAGAATAAGGGATATTGACCATATAAACAAAATGGTTGGTCAAACTTTATAGGATGATGATGAGGAGGAGGAGGAGGAAGATGCTGATGATGACGATGATGATGATGGAGATGATGATGATGATGATGATGATGCTAATAATAATGATGATGATGATGATGATGATGATGGCGATGATGATGATGATGACGATGATGAGGACGATGATGATGATGAAGCTAATGATGATGTTGATGATGATACCGATGATAAAAATGATGATGATGATGATGGCTTTGACAACAACAATGATGAGGAGGAGGATGATGATGATGGCAACGATCATGATGATGACGATGAAAACAATGAAGATGATGATGATGTTGATGATGATGACAATGACTATGATGATGATGATGATGATGATGATGATGATGCTAATAATGATGATGATGATGATGGCGATGATGATGATGATGACGATGATGAGGATGATGATGACGATGATGCTAATGATGAGGTTGATGATGATATTGATGATAACAATGATGATGATGATGATGATGATGATGATGATGATGATGATGATGATGGCGATGATAACGATGATGATGATGATGATGGCGATGATAACAATGATGATGATGATGATGAGGATGATGATTATGGCGACGATCTTGATGATGGAAAAGATTATGATGATGACGATGAAAACAATGAATATGATGATGATGTTGATGATGATGACGATGACTAGATGATGTTGATGATGATGATGATGATGACAACGATTATGATGATGATGATGACTATATGATGATGATGATGTCGATGATGATGATGATGATGATGATGATGATAATGATGAGGATGATGATGATGATGATTTCGATGATGACTATGATGATGATGATGATGATGGTGATGATGATGATGACAACAATGATAACAATGAGGATGGTGACGATGATGATGGACTTGATGATTATGATGATAACAATGATGATGATGATGATGATAACGATTTTGATGATGATGATGATGGACTTGATGATGATGATGATAACAATTTTGATGATTATGATGATGATAACATTGATGATGATGATGTCGATGATGATGATGAGGATGATGATGATGATGACAACGACGATGACGACGATGATGATAATGATGATGGCGATAATAACGATGATGTTGATGACACTAATGATTATGATGAGGAGGATGAAGATGATGATGATGTTGGCGATGATGATGATGATGATGATGATGAGGATTGAATGTCTAGATTTATGGGCCAGATTTGGATAACATTACAGGAGGATGGATACAAATTTCAAGCATTCCATTGCTTTTCATATTCAAACCTATAGGAAGACTGAAGTGTTAACAAAACTTGGGTCCAAAGGTTCTTCATTTTTCTTTTACCTTTTATATTATATTATATTATATTATATTATATTATGTTTATATTTATATTTATGTTATTATAATATAGTTCATAAATTTAAAAATTATAATATTTTTTATTATGTATATACATTATGGATTACCTTATAATATATTATTCTCACCAATTTGACAACCCAATTTACTTCCTACTGGTGTTGGTGCTAGGATATTAAGTAACCTTTAATCACTCATCACCCCAATTTTTCCCTCTACTAGTGCGTGTGTGACCCCACTTTCCATATATAGTGATATACCGTTATACATGAATTTAGGTTAGCTAGTATAGGTTTAAATGAGGTATTATTTTGTCCTCAACCCATATTAAGAAATTCTTGTGAACATTCTATTATCAACCCAAATGGCACTTCTCTGTATGAGTGTCGACATTCTTTATGTTGGTACACAAAAGGACATATCAGGATTGAAGTTTGCCAAAACACTATAGATGGGCATGAAATGGGATGGATTTACCCTTAAACCAACTTGCTATATAATTTTTGTAAGTGTTGAGTTGTGTACGTGACTATCTCCATTGCAAATCGCATACTGTACGTGACTATCTGCATTGCAACCCATGTACATCAGCGTACACAGGTTTCCTTTGAGTAACTCACGTGTCATACGCAGGTTACATATATCAATAGTCTCATACATCTTAGTTTGACCTTAAAAATATAAAACACAATTAATTGAGATTAGTTGGGCCCTAATCCTTAACTATCCCAACTATTTCAACCACCCCAACCTTCGAAATCACTCTATTTCCCAAAGTATAAATAGAGGCCTTGGGGAGGGTATTAATTAATGAAGATTGGAGAGAAAAGTTATGCTGGTGGTATATCTTTAGAAGTATTGGAGCAGCAGAACTCAGATTCCTTTGGTTGCAAATGATTCCTTGTCTCAGAAGATGGGTTGTATTCTTATCTCATTCACTGATTGTTAATAAAGAGAATTCTTCTTCCAACATTGTGTTGAGTCTATTTCATGTATTGTGGATAATGAATGTATTTGATTATATGTTTGATATATTGTTTATCTAACCTCTTAGATATACATGCATGAGATATTACTTGGATAATTTTCTCTTTATAGGCGAAAGAGGTGCATCCCTGGAAGCTTTGGAGAGAAGAGGAGTGCGAGAAGATCAAGCTTGGATCAACCATCGGTAATTGGGTAAGTCAAGACTTTATTCCTATTCCCTTTCTATTCTCTTGTAAAGTTGATTGTCTGCAAGGTTAGTAGTAAGTTGGTAACCCTGGACCCTAGGTTACAAGGGAGTCCATCCTGTTGTGGGTTAGTCCTGTAGATACTTTCCTAGTCTTTGCTCTGATTTAGTGTATGGTTTTATATCTTGGCTTTGATTTGCAGTAGTGTTTTAGAGACCTATATTATTTTTTCTTTTTGAAAAACAGTTTTTGTGTACGCGGGTTGTTGTGCTACACAGTCACGTACAACAACTTGTTTACGTGGGTTGCTTCATTGGACAGTCGCGTATAGTATGCGAGTTGCTCTATTAGACAGTCGCGTACATCTTTTAGCAGCAATTTTTTTTGGGTAGGGTTTCTTGTCCCTGTCTTATTTGGATTTTTCTCTACTTTGGGGTCTTCTATTGCTGGCATCTTGCTATAGGTCTGAAAGTCCTGCACACCATAATTTGTACTTTTTAGTAAGCATTTGAGTTTTTGTTGTTTGAGTCTTCTTTCATTTAACAATTAGAAGTGGATTATCTTGTTTGGGTTATAGGTTCAGTGCTGTGTATTTGAATCAGTGATCAGGATTTTAGATACGTTATACTCTGTACTACTTTCAAGTAGTTTCAGTTTGTCACTTGCCCTTTAGTGATTTCAATGGATTTCATTCATTGTTTCTTCCCAAGCTAGGTGTTTTCCAAGTCTCCTCCTTAGGTGGTTGAATTTGGTTCTTACAAGTATTCTATACTTCATATTGCTTGCTTTATGGTCTGATTATTCAAGAATACTCAAGAATTTTTTCATTTAGGTGCATAGTAATTTTTGAAGAGTTTGAAAAGTGAAGAAAAAACATTGGAAACATTTGCATTTTAATTGCATATCGTAGTTTTATTTTCAGTATTTTCGAATAAAATCTCAAAAATTACAAAAAATAAGTCTTAGTCTTCTCATACTTAGTTGTAATTTCATTAGTTCATATCTACAAAAAGAAAAGGAGGCTTGATTTAAGTAGTTATAATTTGTTTTGGAATTCACTTTATACACCTTTTTACTTTTCTTATCAAGTCTATAATATCATAGTCATTCACACCACTTACCCTCTGACTAAGAACAACCCTTGAAATGAACGCTATAATTTAAAATTTATTAGTAAGTTTTGTTTTATAGGGTCATACACCTACTAGCTTAGGAGAGACTTGTGGGATAGGAAGTGTAAACTCCCCACAAGTACTTAAACATAGATGTAGTTGGCCAATCGATATGTAAATCCTTCTCTATTTTTATAGTATCTGGGAATATCCTCTCAAATGGGAGTTAAGTATGAGGCCGCGTGGAGGCTTGGACTGAGGAGATAACCCTCCAATTCCTTGTAAAACATAGACCAAGGTTTTTGTGCATCTAGGGATTCTATCCTAGATAGATTTTTGAGCTTTGCTACCCTACCCATGCATACAAATCAGGCTTGCGACTGTCCCCCCAGACTATTGATATAGTTAAGGTAGCCTTTAGTCTCTTTGACATCTAGGGTTTATACACAAGTAAACCGGAAGGCTATTTCTGGTTCACGTTGGACGAGCTTGGAAGGTAACCCTTGTTGAAAGCATAGGAGGGCATTGGGTGATTCCTCCGCTTGTGCCTAAGAACCTCTTCAAGGACGCCAAGAAACTATCTCTCAACTTTCTTCGGGAAAGCATATCTTATATCCCTTGTGATTGTTGAGACTTTAGGAAATTTTGTAGTGATTTCTCTGTGGTTTGTTTGTGTTTAGCTGAACTTAGGGTGTGAAGAGTCAAATTTACAATCATGGAGGACCAATCTATCAAAAGGTCACGAAGGTTGTAAAAAATTCATTCGCTTATGACATTGGAACCTCCACCTCCCCCACAAAGGCAGAGATT
Source organism: Pseudotsuga menziesii (assembly GCA_001517045.1). NCBI lineage: Eukaryota > Viridiplantae > Streptophyta > Pinopsida > Pinales > Pinaceae > Pseudotsuga > Pseudotsuga menziesii. Next base: position 98,950 of record LPNX010685572.1, read on the forward strand.
AGACACGGACGGTTCTTTTGAATTGATAGGAGTTAGTGAAGTTTCAGGTGAACCAGATCTTAGGGAAAATTGTTTTGATTTAACTACAGTTGAGATAGAAGACTTACATACTAACGAGTTTGCAATGAACTTTAATTCACCTCTAACTGACTTAAACAATCCTGTGATCGTTCAAGTACGTCCTTTCAATTCACCCATGATTGGTTTCCATCTGGGCAAACTAATGTCTACTGCAGGAGAAAGTTCTTCTACTTCCACCTCAGCCTCTCTGGCTGAAGGGGTGCCACCTCACTCGGTAGGTTCCCCTAGAACAAGTATACATACTACACCTTTAACTCCAGCTAGCTGGGTGGTTCAATCACCGACTCCCACAAGTTTAGCAGGTACTTCTGGTGGTATGGTCATTGGGATTCCTAGTGTACCTTTAGTTCCTACTTCCTTCGCACACACTGCTCATAGTGGTCCTATAGGATCCTCGACATTTGTCCAGGGTTTTCCTTGGAATGGGGGGAACATTCCCCCATCCACTCCATATGTAGGTCCAACACTTGCATAAGTAGGGGTGCATTTCAAAAACCCTAATCCTTATGGTCAAGGTTTTAAAACTCCTGTTTCAACTCCTTTCATGAGCTTTCCTTTCTTGTTTTTTAGCGCAGGGATACCCGCTCCCGTGTTCCAAACCCCAGCTTCGACTGGTGCAGCTAGAACATCATACACTGCACTGCACATAAAAAATCCACTAGCTTATGGATGAAATCCTTTCCAAAGTATCCCAACCACTTTGCAACTGGTAGTAGGGGGAAACCCCGCCTTCACATATGGGAACATGGGGGAAATTCCCTCTAATCCCCAAGATGGTAATTTTAATGCTTCGGTTAGACCCAAGCTCCCTTTCTTGGCAATGTTAAATTTTCCATATTTTTTGAAACTAATGAATGACCCGGTGAGACATAAGTCCTCCTGACCACCCATTCCTACCAAGCCGTCCTCAGATATCCCAAAATTTGAAGGAAAAGTTGGTGATGATCTAGGAGCTCATGTCACCACTTTCCATTTGTGGTTCTCTTCCAACTCACTAAACGACGATACAGTTCAGTTGAGGTTGTTCCAAAGAACTCTAACCAGTACTGTAGCAAAATGGTACATTGAACAGCCTTCTGTTGTGTTTGACAGTTTTTAGGACTTGGCTAATGTATTCCTTACTCACTTCCAACTTCCTGTCTGATATGATTTTGGGACAAACTTGTTATCTACCTTTCAGCAGGACAAGGCCACTCATATTTCAAATCACATCCCAGAGTGGAGAAGATGGAAGAGCCTTATCAAAGCCACTATTCCTCCCGAGTTTTTATTAGAATGGTTCCTTAAATCTCTATTGCCATATATATCTAAGGATGTATCTACTTCGGGAGTGACCAATGAGGAAGAGGCTATCCTCAGGGCCTAGCATCTATATTTGATATATTCTCGGTCTGGTATTTTATATGAGATCATCCCTAATGCACCGAGGCCAATGCACAATGTAGAGAAACCTAAGCTTGGACCCCATGCCGATGGTGTGGTTGGTTATGTGAAATCTCCCACTGTAGAGTCTTTGGCTAAACAACTCCATGAGTTGTCTGTCAAACATTATAGGGTGGAGGAAACAAAGGATACCCCATCACCCCAGAATGCAAATGTTTTTGCACAATCCTCTCAGAAGGGAAATTAGCATCCTGGTGGGAAAAAGAAGAAAGGAAAAAAAGGTGAGGAAACCAAAACAAGCAAAAACCCACAAACAATGCTGATGGGGGAAAAAAAGAAAAGAAGAAGGTGAAATTACCATGTAATTTGTGCCATGAATATCACCTAACTCATCAATGTCCCCTTATGGAACAAGCTTAGACGTTGTTAAAAGGCCAACAACCAGCTGTCCTAAAGGATCCTTTTCCCCAAGGACAAAATTCTACTTTAGCTTCAAATGTAGCAGGGGGAACCCCAAATGCTCCTAACCCTAATTATATCAACATGTTTCAATCCTATAATTTACTTCAAACTAAGAACAAGAACTATGAAACAGAGGCTTCGGAGAAGGGTAAGTCGATAGGTGAAACTTCCAACCCTCTCATGATCGAGAAACCAATCAAACCTATGCCTAATACATCGAAAGGTATCTTCAAGAAAACCTTGCATAATCCCAATGATAGGGCTGCAGCAAACTACTCCATAGTTGAAGATTTAGCCCAGACTTCTTGTGCAATGTCGGCTTTAGAGGTGTTACAAAGTTGTCCCACCTAGCGAGATGCACTCTTAAGAGCCTTAGGCACTATGGACTCATCGAGCCTTATGGCGAAGTTTAATTTGTTTGATGTCAAAATTCACCTGCCATATCATGTAGCCTTATCGATAGATGTCATCCATGGCATAAAAACCATTGGAAGGGAATTTGTTGATGAGGGTGCTTCTATATGTGTCATGTCCCTGTGTTTTTGGAAAGCTCTTGGATATCCAGAGCTGGTTCCATCAAACACCCTACTTACTGCTTTCGATGAAAGGTCATTTCATCGACATGGTATCCTATCGGCTTTCGAAATTAAGTTGGAAAGGAAAGTAGTGTCTATTGAGGTAGAGGTGATTGATGCACCTTTGGATTATAATTTTCTCTTGGGGAGAAGTTGGACTTATGCCATGTCAGCTATTGCATCAGCCATGTTTTGGGTAGTAGTGTTTCCACACGAAGGGAAGTTGGTTACTGTAGACCAACTCAGTTTTACTCGAAAAGGCCGCATGGAAACTAACGAGTCCATCATACCATTGGTTGATCAGGTTAAACCTACTTCAGAGAGCTTAGGGGATGGAATGTAAGCATCATTGATGGGAACATTCGATATTCTAGCTCATATTAATTATCTAGGTTCTACAGTGTAGGGAATTCTATAGAAATGGTTGTTGATAGAATAGATCCTTAGGTTCTTCCTTCCCACCATGAACCTGAAGTGCCCTTATTAGCAACAAAAGTAGCTTATCAAGCTATCATTCATACCACTGTTGATCCCATTCCGATCCCTCTCATAGTCTCAGAGGAGCCAGAAAAAGCCTATCTTCCCGCTTGGGCAATGAATTCTTTGCATTCTAGAGACTGCTTATATATGGTTTTTCCTTTGGATGAAGCCATTCTGGAAGCCATGTGTAGATGAGATAAGATCTGCAAAGATCTTCACCATTGATCCTATTTTCTTCTAAGTTAAGCAGGATCGAGAACCAGGAGTTCCATATGAGACTGGCAGGTGATGTTGATACACCTATTAATCCCTTACCAAGGGAAGGAATATTTTCTAAGGGGAATATGGCACACATTTTCACTATGATTCCTATAAACATCTCTACAAACCCAAACACTGTGGAAAATGTACACATCGGCGCGAATTTCTCTCTGGAGGAGATTGCAATCTATACATCCTTGTTTAAGGAATTTCATGAAGTATTTTCCTGGTCATATGAGGAGATTCTAGGGATAGATCCATCAATAGTCAAGCATGAAATCCAAACTTACCCTAATGCTAGACCCGTATGACAAAAGTTGAGACCTGTCAATACGTGTAAAGAGATAGGGGTTAAGGCTGAAATTGAGAAACTATTGAAAGCCGGTTTCATTTACCCGATAGATTTGACAGAATGGATATCCAACCCTGTTATTGTTGAAAAAAACAAGGGACTATATGTTTTTGTACTGACTTTTAGGATCTAAACAAATCCTGTCCTAAGGACAACTACCCCATGCCATTCATAGATCAAATCATTAATGCTTGTGCGAGAAGTGAAGTCTTTTCATTTGTGGATGGTTTCTCCAGGTATAATCAAATCCAAATTAAAATGGAAGACCAACATAAAATAGATTTTATATGTCCTTGGGGTACCTTCGTGTACAAGACAATGCCCTTTGGATTAAAAAATGCAGGGGAAACCTTTCAGCGGGCAATGAATTTTTCCTTTCACGACATTAAAGCCTTTGTCAAACCCTACCTTGATGATATGCCAACACATTCTCGTAAGAGGATCGATCACCCATATCACTTACGTTTTATTTTTGAATGATGCAGATACTACAAAATTCACTTGAATCCCCACAAGTGCATTTTCTGTGTCGAGTCAGGGAGAATGCTCAGATTCATTTTTTCCAATTAAGGCATTCAGGTGGATCCTTTGAAAATTGAGGCCATCATAAATCTACCTCCTCCTTGTTCTGTCAGGTAGATTCAAAGCCTGCAAGGTAATTCCAAATTCCTTCGACGTTTTATTGAAAATTATGCCAAGATTACTAAAGGTTTCATGTGCCTATTGAAGCAAGACACCCCATTTGTATGGGATGAGATCGCACAACTTGAATTCGAGACATTAAAGAAAGCTTTGTTGTTGGCACCGTTATTGTGCCCGCCAGATTACTCTCATGATTTTATATTGTATCTGTCCGCATCTGAGTTGACCATAGGGGTAGCACTAGTCCAGGAAGACGATAAGCTCCAAGAGAATTTCATCTACTATCTCAGTCATTCTTTAGCTAGCACTGAACTTAGGTATTCCCATGTCGAGAAGTTGGCCTTGGCAGCTGTGTATGTTGTTTAGAGGTTGTGTCACTACATCTTACTGAGGACCACGATGGTAGTGGCAGATGTTAATCCTTTCCAATATTTTTTGTTTTGACAGATAGTTGGAGGCAAATTCAATAAATGGATAGTCATTCTTCAGGAGTTTGACATAGATTTCCAATCCGCTAAATCCAAGAAATCCTTAGTTTTTGCTGAACTCATCGCAGAATTTCTGGTAGAGGAAGATGTAGCCATTGAAGAAGACTCATTCCCAGATGAGCATATCTTTTTGATCTCCACCTCTGACCCCTAGTATGGAGATATACTTTTCTATCTCCAAACTTTGAAGTACCCTGCAGCCTTCTCACGGGAAGAATGACACAAACTACGCGTACATGCCAAAAACTACCTCATTATTCGAGATAGTTTATATCGTAGGGGGGTAGATTCTATTTTGCATCGATGTCTTACCCATGAAGAAGCAGAGACTGTACTAAATGATGCCCATAGTGGAGTGTGTGGGGGTCATTTATCCAGGTTAGCAACGACCCAGAAGATCTTATGTACCAGTTATTTCTGGTCCATGATCTTTAAAGATTGTGTGGAATCCATGAAGCACTATTATTCTTGTCAGCTTTACACCAGAAAGATGTGGTTGCATCCTGATCTGTTATTTTTCATCATCTCAGTTGGCCCCTTCATGAAGTGGGGGTTATATTACGTGACGTGCAACCCAGTCTCAGCTGGGGGGCACAAACATATCATTGTCACTGTATATTATTTCACAAAGTAGGTAGAGGAAATGCCCACCTATAAAGCTGATGGGGAAACTATAGCTTTTTTCATTTTCAACCAAATTATCACACGATTCGAGATCCCTAAAGAGATTGTCACTGACCATGGCAGTCACTTTCAAAATAGTATTATGACTAAATTGACCACTATGCTAGGGTTTAGACAAGAGCATTCGTCTTCTTTCTATCCTCAAGTAAACGGTCAAGTTGAGGCTGTAAATAAAACCTTGAAGACTATTCTCAAGTGCACTATTAATGTAGCTCGTTCCAATTGGCACATCATGCTGTATCTTGCACTTTTGGTATATTGAACCAATGTGAAAACTACTACAGGGTTCTCTCCTTTCCAACTCATTCACAGAGTGGAAGCAGTCACCCCGGTTGAATGCAAAATGTCATCCTTAAAGATTGCTATTCACGTGTTACCTAATATGACTAAGTTGGAAGAATGTTTATTACATTTAGAACATCTAGATGAGCAGCGTAGAGATGCGCTGGCAGCAAACGAGGCTCATAAAAATAGGGTAAAAAACCAATACGATAAATCAGTCAAACCTTGGATTTTTTCTGAAGGGGGGCTTGTCTTGCTCTGGGATCAGGACAAAGAACCCCTGGGGGCAGGGAAATTTAGGTCTATGTGGTTAGGACCTTATGTCGTGTCAAAATTGTTGAACAAAGGTGCGTATGAATTAATATATTTCGAGGAGAATAAGCTTCCTGAGCCTAGAAATGGCCTCTACTTGAAAAAGTACTATGCTTAGGCTTAGCTCTTTTTCCTGTATTTTTATTGTATGTATTTTATGTACAATAGTTCGTTGATTTGTGTTTGTATACCATCTGTTGGTTGTTACAGATGTATTCTGAGTGGTTCATAGGTTTCGCAGATGGAACTAGTAGCCACACTGGTAACCTGGCTTCAGCTTCATGGGTCATCTACTCGCCCTCGGGACAACTAGTTTCATCTGGAGGCACTTGCCTAGGTCCTGCTACTAATAATGTCGCTGAATACAGGACTGTCATTGATATTTTATGGGATTATTTGTCACATGGTATCACTCAGCTGGAAGTCCGACTTGACTCTCAACTGGTGGTTTCCCAGCTCATTCAAGCTTATCAGGTGCAGAACCGTATTTTACTACGCCAGTTTATGCAAGTGAGGTTATTGGAAAGAAATTTAGAGTTTATTACATTCAATCATATTTCAGGAAATCTAAATTCATTAACTGATGTGTATGCTAATTATATCTTGGATTGGCACTTAACACATTTTGCATAAAAATATACAACAGATACATTACAAAACACATGTAAATAAAACCAACAATATTATATATATATATATATGTGTGTGTGTGTGTGTGTGTGTGTACATCTGTGTGTGTGTGTGAATATCTATCCATAAATATAGGTCGAGTTTCTAATCCTCAGATCCAGTCATAACTGTATAATATACAAAAAATGGATTGAATTCCATAAAATGCTCCTAGGTCTGAACTTGACCACCCTGGTCCCCCTGATCATCCTAATCACTCTGCTCTTGGGCTTCTTCAGCTTCCTCAGCTGTAGTAGCCTCAACGGCGTCGATGTACACAAGTACTACTTTAGTTACCCACCTCATAAGGCGTATCCAGATAGGTGGTATACAAACCACTAGCTCCTACATAGTGGCAAGGATATGCTCAATACGTAAAGTAGGTACTCTTTGGGTAAGCCTGTCCAGCTTCCCTCAAGAACCCTAATCAAACCATGGTCTTCTCCCGCCATAGGATGCACATACATACGTGGATGCCTAGCAGGGTGGACTGGTTCAATATCTGCATTTTAACATTTTAAAGGATTAAAAACTCTTATACATATGTATATATCTTTATGAATAAAATTCATAAAAAATTTAAAACTTGAAAACAAAATTACCTGATGCTCCCCATGCTCCTCCAAGAGGGAGGACAAGGTCGGTGTCACCTTGGAAATCTTTTCCATCATATGGAAACTGTTCCAATGCTGGTACCTGTCACTCCTACCATAAGTATAAGAGTCATCATCATATACACTCTAAACCGATCCACCGCCTCCCTGGAGGAGGAATATTTCTCCCCACCTACCTAGTCTAGGCTGACGGGGATAAAGAACTGGTAATGGTACTGCACGACTCAAACTAGGAACCCTCTCAAAGAAAAAGGCCACCAATATGCTAGAATAACCGAAGTTTTTCCATCGACCTCTTTTACAGTCAGAGAGCTACTTCCTCATTATCGGGATTACTCCTGAACACCAGTCATATAGGGCTCCCTGTAGATAGTCCACTGCAAGTCTCATTTGGTTTCGAGTTGCAAGGTGAAGTGATGATGACCCTGCAACCCTCACTATAGTACTCACCAACACTTGTAATGGCAAGCTAAGAATATGAACAATAGGGATGCAGCTACCCCTCTTTTGAGTACCACGTGCATAGTATATATCTATGTAGTTCTGCACACTTAGAAGGTCACCGCCTCTATCGGTAACTTTCCAAGTTAACCAAAGCTCCCCGTCGTGACAAACCAGAGATAAAGTAGACGTCTTCTGAGGCAATCTCTAGAAACTCACCTTGTAGTTCAAACATACCAAGATCATGATCCCAATAGTTTATAATAAACTCTAGTAGACGGACATTGGATCTCATAGGTGAGGTACATAAGAATTTAAGCAACCCACTTTACTGCAAAGAATTTACCATGGGGGAATCCCATAGCACTTCTTGGTCCATGTATTCATGCTCCGTCTCCCTCCACTCAAGAACCATGTTTCAATATGATAACAAGCCATTTATCAAACATTAAATTAATAGAAAAAAAATGTTTTTTGGCCCTACATATCTTTTTCTTACTTCGTGTAGTGTACACGACTATCCTTTGGACAATTCGCGTATTGTACACGACTTGCTTTCGGGAAACCTAAGTACATAATGTGTGTACGTGATTGTGGATATACCATACCCACATACACAACGTGGCTGCTTTGAGGACGGTGGAAAACATCAAATTTTAGCCAAAAATTGAAATTTGCTTGGATCAAATGAAAGAGCATGGAGTGTAGTTTTACCTGGCACTTGCAATTTTGAGAATTGTCCACCAAGTTGTCCATAATGAGCAATCAAAGGTAGAGGTAAAAATTGTCTATTTTGGGTAAAAAGTCAAATGGTGAGTTTTTGATATCTATTTTGAACTATTTATAGAAATATTATTTTAAAAAGTCAGTTTTTACCTATAGTTCATATTTTTATAAAACTCAAACTAACACCATGTCTTTTCTTCAATGTGATAGGTCTAAGGTCATTTAAAGTTGTTTTTTGCTCATATAGGATAGGATTTCGGTCATTCACATGCATTTTTGCATTCACACCTAATCCATCTTAACCCTAGAATTACCACTTTGACCACGGACTATGGTATTTTAACCATTAGTACCTCATTTCTGCCATTGTTCTTCCATGGATAGGACTTTCCTCACACAAGTATCCTCTATTAGAACCCACTTATTGTCTTTTGATACTCATGATGCATTTGTCATAGGTTCAGGGGAGTCTCCTTAGCTATTTTTCACACCAAATTGAGCCTCATTTTGGTCTCTTTTTACAAGCTATCCTTTTATAAGACTCCCCACCCTTATGGAGTTTCTTTAGGCCCAGGTCTAAGTCCTCAAAATAGACTTGACTACCAAGTAAACTTTTCCATTCAATCTCATTAAGAATATGTGAATAGGCATCCACATTGGTGGTAGGTTATCTCTTTCTCAGACCATGTGGAATAATATGAGAAATGATAACTCTATTTTCTGTGGAATTGAGAAGTGTATTCTCAAGTATAGGTTTATTACTTTTCTGGACCTAAGGGACTAAATTTACGAAAAAGGAACACCCGATATGAGCTCGATTTTCTCTTTTTCGTGCTCTGGACCTAAACATGAAAAATATTCTGAGTGTACTTTATGTCTTTGTCATGCTCGTTAAACACCAAGAATGAAACATCGAGTTTATTGTTATAATCCCCATTCCTTGTACTCAAATGGATCTTTCTGAGTGATCTTGATTTCCTTCACACTCATAAAACTCAAGCTATATGCTGCTCTCAAAGGAACATTTGGTAGGTGGTAATTTAACCTTTTTCGGACCTCCCTGACTAAGTACGAAAGAGGTTCACCTTTTCTTCTACGAAAGTTAAGAGAGTTCTTCTGTGGTATGTTTTACACTTTTTTGGCCTCAGGAGACTAAATTGGATGAAAAAGGATTCCCCCTGGAGTCTTCTTCGGAGTTTTCAGACTCTCTAAATATGAAAACACCAAGTGAGCATGTACTAGTTCGAGCTCATAAAATCCACGAATCAATGACACTATCAAGAATTATTCCCTCTTCTCTTCTAGCTTGTCAAAAAATGAAGAGAGACTTGAGTTGAATTTCCTGGACTCATTAAAATTTAACAAGAAAGATAGGGAATAAATTTTATTTTGATTCTCATTCACTGGCAGCATATATTCCTTAAACATAGCACTCTCTATTTTTTTTGATACTCATGTCTCAGTGTTCACTTTTAGTTCAGCTATCACTTTGAGTTTCTTACTCCTCCTCTTGTCCTTTATACGTGGGGAATCTGATCATGTCTCCTACATGACATATAAGTCTAGTTGTATTATCTACAAAGTTAAAAGCTGCCTTGGGTCATCTCTGTGCCATGCTCACTGTTCAATGATTTAGCCCTACATCTGATCTATATCCTAATTCCATCATTTTTCTATCTGTTATTACTTGTGTATCCATTCCTTTATCCATTTCCTAGTCACTCTTGTGATCCGTTGGAGTATCTATTGCCTTCCTCATCACAATATGGTTTCTCATCAGTACTTCCTGATGACAAAGACCTAGATTTTTTGATGATAGTACCTTAGGATTCACTTTCATTATTGGTGAATTCCTTTGCTTTAGTTGTCAATTATCACATATTGGTTGACAATCTGTTGAATCCTATCCATGTTCGACTTCAACAACATATATTCACATGGCCTGGATTGTACTGGTTCTTTTAGATTTTTGACGAAGACCTTAGGTTCCTATCTATGGCCTAAGTTGTGCAAGATTATGTTGTGTTCACTTACACAGTTTCCAGATCTTTGCAGATTCATCATTATTGTATATTGTGGCTTCGATCCACCTTTGTAATATATGTGGTCTTGAACCCGTATCATATGATGTACTCAAATATTGTAAAGGAGCTAGTGTTCCAGTATATTGAACTTGGCATCGTCAGATATGACTTTGTATATGACATTACTATGTATTTATTTCAGGTACTTCTTCTACTCCATTGGACCTCTGAGTTCTCCAAGAAAAGGATTATAATGTATTTCAACCATCGCTTCCCTTTGACCTCACATATTAGGAGGCATCTGTTATCAACCCAAATGGCACTTCTTCATCTAAGTGCCGACATTCTTTATGTTGGTACACAAAAAGACATATTAGGATTGAAGTTTGCCAAAACACTATAGATGGGCATTACTTGGGATGAATTTACCCTTAAAACAACTTTCTATATAATTTTTCTAAGTGTTGAGTTGTGTACCTGACTATCTACATTGCAACTCGCGTACTGTATGTGACTATCTGCATTGAAACCTACGTACATTAGCATACATGGGTTTCCTTTGAGAAAATCGAATGTCATACGTGGGTTACCTATATCAATAGTCATGTACACCTTAGTTTGACCTTAAAATATAAAACTTGATTAATTGATATTAGTTGGGCCCTAATCCTTAACTATCCCAACTGTTTCAACCACCCCAACCTTTGAAAATTTATGCTGGTGGTATATCTTCAGAACTCTTGGAGTAGCAGAACTCAGATTTCTTTGGTTGCAGAGGAGTCCTTGTCTCAGAAGCTGGTTTGTACTCTTATCTCATTCATTGATTGTTAATAAAGAGAATTCTTCTTCCAACATTGTGTTGAGTCTATTTCATGTATTATGGTTAATGAATGTATTTGATTATATATTTGATATATTGTTTATCTAACCTCTTATATATGTTGATTTAATTGTGACGTCAGAATGTATTCACTTGTATTTCTTATCTATTGTAACCCGATGTTTATTCCGAGATGTTATCATGTCATGTCATGCCTCGATGTTCCAATCGAGAGAATCAATAATGTAAACAAGTAATGTCAAGTCATTGTGGGTAACCCTCTGATTGTCTAAGGGTTAAATTCCCCGCAGTTATGGGGCACTAGGGTTATTAGACTCTCCTAGTAGAGGTCAACGCTAGCAGGGTTTTAGTCATGTCGAGACTAGTTTAAATAGAGAGTTGGACTCTCTATTTAGCATACATCACATACAAACTCAAGTGTAGCGCATAGTTTAGGAAGGAGAAGACACTGGGGCTAGAGAAGAAGAAGGTTACTACTGTCGGGAGTGCATCTTACTGTTTTGGAGTTTTACCTTTTGTGCTGATTCTATCTCTGAGGAAGTTGCGGTGTTTTCTCCATTTATGGTTTTCCTGAGGAAAAACAATGTGTTCATTGTCTCTTATGTTTGATTGTTGTGCTTGTTGTTCTCTCAGTTAAAGATCCATATAGTGCTAGCTTAAATGTTGGAAAACTAACATGGTATCAGAGCTAACCTAAGAAGAAGACACTGTGCAACTATGGGAACTAGGGCTTCCTAATTTGTGGATCTCTCTCCATATATTTTTAACAAAATTAAGGTGGAATAACTCTCCTCCTTAGGGCGCATCTTTTTGTCGAAGAGGAATCCAATTCTGAGGTTTTTCAGTTTTGGACCCGACACTACTGTCGAAAATTATAGCTTTTCATAGAAGAGGAATTTTTCAGTGAGCCCATGCCTAGATTGATGTCCTCCCGAAAATCGAAGTTAGGGATAAATTTCAAAGCATTTGGGTGGATAGAACTCTGGAAAAGAAAAACCCTAATTTGCTCCTGAACCAGCTTTGTAGGATTTCAACTCAAAATTTAGATCTGACATCTTGACCTGGTAAGATCTAAAATATTTTGCATTTGCATTTAAGGTTGTCAGTTAAAATGTCTCATCATGACAAGCTTGATGAAAAGCTTGAGGGAGCTGATAACTTCTGAGCTTGGAAGTATAGGATCTCCCTGGTCCTGGAAGAAAATGAGAGACTCCTACATCCATGAGGAGGTTCCAGTTCCAGAGGGAGATGAGGCTAAGTCCTTGCATAAGAAGAAGTTGGTTATGGAAAAGAGGATCATTGCTGATTCTATCAAGTATCACCTTATCCCTAAAGTGTCCTCTCTCAAGACACCTAAAGCTATGTTTGATGCCCTAACCAAATTATTTGAAGGGAAGAACATAAACCGAAAGATGACTCTGAGAAACCAATTGAAGAATGTGAAGATTCAGAATGTAGAAACAATACAGTCTTACTTCACAAGAGTCTCTCAGATCAAGGAACAACTAGAAGCAGTAGATGAAGAAGTCGAAAATGCAGAGATTGTGATGACTACCTTGAATGGCCTTCCTAGGTCATGGGATTCTTTCATCTAAGGAATCTGTGCTAGAAAGAAGTTAGTCAAGTTCAGAAAACTATGGGAAGAGTGTTCTCAAGAAGAAGCATAGATAGAAGCTCGAGAAGAAAAGATGGGAAGTGAATATCAAGATCTTACGGTACACTCCAAGTCAACCAAAAGAAGATCTCGTCGCCCTAGAGGTAAGCACTATCACAAAGATAACACTAGAAAATATTTGTCTAGGGTAATATGTTATACATGTGATGAAGCAAGACATTATGCAAAGAATTTTCCTAAGAAACGAAAGCTATAAAAGAGGAGCAGAAAAATAAGACATCATGCTCATGCTGCACAGGATGATGAACCATCCAAGAAGAGAACTAGATATGAAAGTGAAGATTCTTCAAGCGAGGATGAATATGTTTTGATTTTAGCTCTCACAAGTAACATTACTCATGGAAGTGATGATTGGATTATAGATAGTGGGGCCTCCAAACATATGACAGGATTCAAGGAATCCTTTGTGAGACTGTCAGAACATGGATCACCTCACAAGGTTAAGCTAGGAGATGACTACCAATATCCAATAAAAGGTAGTGGGGAATATTCCTATAAGCTAGAATCTAGAAAGTCTCTAACAATGAAAGAAGTATTGTTTATGCCAGGACTCAAGAAGAACCTCCTCTCCATATCGGCATTAGATGAAAAAGGAATGAGGGTTGCATTCATAGATAGTCAAGTCATCATGTGGCCAAAAGGAAAGACTATCGATGATGCAGTGGTGATTGGAGAACAAGAAGGAGGATTCATGTAGAAACTAAAGGGTCATCTAGAACAAGCCTTGGTCTGTGACATAGTAGGGCCAAGTGAACTTTGGCATAGAAGGCTTACACATGTGCATTACAGAGCACTACCTATTGCAAGAAAAACTGTTGAAGGTCTTCCAGAAATCCAAGCAAAACATGATGGGATCTGCAAAGGATGTGCGAAAGGAAAGAATACAAAGAAGACATTTCCAAGCAGCGAAAGCAAAGCAAAAGGAATCTTGGAAATCATCCATGCCAATGTATGCGGTCCTATGTCATCAAACTCACTAAGCGGGTATGCATATTATGTTTCTTTTATTGATGATTTTTCTGGGAAGAAATGGGTTTATTTAATGAACAACAAAGATGAAGTATTCAACAAGTTCAAGGAATTCAAAGCCTTGGTCAAGAACCATACTGAAAATAAGATCAAGACCTTTTGATTAGATAATGGTAGAGAATTCACTTCAAATGAGTTCAAAGAGCTATGCAAAGAATCAAGGATTAAGAGGGAGTTGTCTACTCCTATAATCCACAACAGAATGGGATTGTGAAACGAAAGAATAGAACTATCATGGAAGTTGCAAAAGCAATGCTTCATGATCAAGACCTTCCTATGCATCTTTGGGCGGAAGCTGTCAAAATAGCGGTGTATGTACAGAACCGTACTCCACATAGAGTACTCGAGAACAAGACTCCTGAAGAAGTCTTCTCTGGAAAGAAACCAGAAGTCAGTCATCTCAGAATATTCGGCTGTCCTGTGTACATACACATTCCAAAAGAGAAGAGGACTAAATTATATCCTTCAGGAAAGAATGGTATATTTGTGGGATACTTTGAAAGCTCGAAGGCTTACAAAATATATTTCCCAGGATTCAAGAAGATTGACATTAGTAGGGATGTGAAATTTGATGAAGATACAACTTACAACAAATCCAAAAAGAAACCTACTAAAGAATCCGAAGAAGCAGAAGCACCAAGAATTCATCATACAACCATGAATGAAGAAGCTCAAGAAGAAGATCGAGAATTTGAAGAACCACAAAAACCTGTAGATCCACCTCTGGAGAAGAATCCTCATAAGAGGAAACATGCTTGGGTATGAGAAATTATCCAAGGTGAAAAAAGATATGGGGCTCCAGAAGAGAATCACAGAGAAAGAAAGAGGACCAGATCTTGCTCCAGGTATGTAGCATTACTATGTGATTTCATTGATAAAGAACCTTCCAGTAATGAAGAAGCGACAGAACAGAAAGAATGGAAGGATGCTATGATTGAAGAATACAAATCGATCATGAAGAATGATGTTTGGGATGTTGTCCCAAGACCAAAAGGGAAGTCAGTTGTAACTTCCAAATGGATCTACAAGACTAAACATGCTACAGACGGTAGCATAGAAAAATATAAGGAAAGATTTGTGGCTCAGGGTTTCTCTCAGAAAGAAGGAATAGAATATGAAGAAACTTTTGCACCTGTATCCAGATACACTTCCATCATATCAGTACTTTCTCTGGCTGTAGTGATGAAATGGAAGATACACCAGATGGATTTCAAGACTTATTTCTTGAATGGTGTAGTGGAAAAGGAAGTGTACGTAGAACAACCACTTAGTTTGAGACACATGACAGGGAGTCTCATGTGTGCAGATTGAAGAAAGCCTTGTATGGTTTGAAATGGGCACCCAGGACATGGTATGGAAGAATTAACAACTTTCTATCTAGTTTGGAATTTACCAAAAGTAAAGGAGATTCCAAACTTTACTACAAGGTTGAAGATGGAAACCCAGTGATGCTTCTACTATATGTAGATGATCTATTTGTGACAGGTATGGATGGGTTGATTGCTAATACGAAGAGAAAGCTTGCTACTGAGTTCGAGATGAAGGACTTGGGAATGATGCATTATTTTCTAGGTATGGAGGTGTGGCAGAGTGCGGATGGAATCTTTCTTGGACAAGGGAAGTATGCAGTAGATATCCTAAAGAGGTTTGGGATGATAGACAGCAAGGATATGGCCACACCTATGGCATCGAACCTAAAGCTATTGAGTGATGCTTCATCAGATTCGGTTGATGCTACAATGTATCATCAGATTATTGGGTCCTTGATGTACCTGACGAACACAAGACCAGACATTTGCTTTCCTGAGAACACCTTGAGCCAGTTCTTGACAGATCTGAGAAATGTTTACTTGATTGCTGCAAAGCATGTTCTGAGGTACCTGAGCAGTATAGTTGATTATGGGCTCAAGTACGATGCAAATCAGAAGATTAACCTGGAGGGTTATGTTGATTCAGATTGGGAAGGCAATGCCATCGATAGGAAGAGCACTTTAGGTGTCAAAACCCCAATTTTTCACAAAAATTTAAAATTTTGAGATAACAATAAATGCTAACACCTGCGGTCTACTAACAGCTAACGGTTTGCATAAAAGGAAATAGTCAGGTAATTAGTTTCACTAAATTCTATTTTAATATCTTAATAGTTCATTTTTGTATCAAGAATGAATTCTTCTTGTATGTTGTTTGCTTCAGTTTTCTGATTAGTCTTTTCATGTCAAGTTGGTGGAATCTTCTTTTGAATCTGGGCTTACTTAGCAATCGTGCTAACGCAGATGAATACTGACTCTTACAGGTTTACCTGTATGATTGAATGAGTATATAATTAAAGATATTTAAAAGTGTCAGCAGTATTTTCTTTGCAATTTAAAATCTTAGTAATTAAGCAGCTAAACTCTAGACAGCTCCTGTAAGGTACCATCATTTGGATTCCTTTAATTTTTCTAGAATACATGTACAGGAGTAAGTAACGACAGTAAAAATGTATTTGCGACTCTAAGCATTAGAATCTCAATTTGATGTATTTTTACTTTAGTCTATGTAATTTGTAAATGTTATGATAATTGTTATTGTCAGTATTTATGCAATAGTATCTGATCTTGTCTGTGTAATTATTGACTCTCAGTTTGTTTCTCCAAGATAACTTACAGCCTGTTATCTTTTGGACAGTAGAACTTCAATTGTGTAAATTACAACCATCATGCCCTTCTATATGAGCTCATGGTTACCTATATTTTATTTCCAAGTCGAACTCTATGGTTCTATTAATTTTTGGATTCAATAGGGTCATTCCTATTCTAGTTGTCATGTTTACTTTTATAATTACTTTATTGTCCACTAGACATACTGAAACGAGAATAAAAACCAAGTTGAGTCATACTCCAAGCTTCACCAAAGTATTGTCGCTTGAAGTATGTAATATAATTTTGTAATAATATTCTTACCTTCAGTTTTGTACTACTTCAAAGCTTTGATACTATTGAGTTATCAATTCATGTAAGTTTTATAGATATGCATAATCTATTTGTTCAATAGGCATTCAGTCGATAAGTAGTTTGTGATTATAAATGTATTTTAATCTAGAGTTTATAATCCTTTGCATTATTACATTGTGCTATTTATAAAGTTTAGACTTGTAATACCGTTATTACAAAAGGTTTACTATGTATAAGCTATAGTTTATCTTTGTTACTAGAGAAAATATAGTTATTTAATATCTAGCATGAACTCTCTCATATGCACATTTTATTTCTTAACTATAGTGTATACCTAACATATTGATCTAAATTTAATACATGAATTATTTTGTTTTTATCAAATAAATAAAACAAAGCTTAGAGGAAAGATATGCAACTCTTTAAACTGCAATTGCAATGTTGTAATAGAATAACATAAGGTTCAAGGTGGAATTAGTCTTGTGCATGAATGACTATTTGGGCTTTAACGAAGGTTGATGAGCAACATTTCTTGAAGGGTCAACGAACCACCACCATGGATATTATTGTCCTTATACTACCATATGATAATGTTCAAATGATTAATGAATTGGATAGCGAATTATTGGGTTAACACTATGGTTTACTTCACGCTCCAATGATCAAATAATTGGATTTATTGATTTGTGTAGGGACTATAGAGAACGACCCTCCTTGCATGTTTTGATTTGAATGCTACGTGGTCATTTCCTGTCCATGCATGGGAGATATAAAACTCTATCGTGACCTAATTTTTGTCATTTTCAATTCCACAGTTTACGCTGGCTCTAGGGTTGCTTTGCTTGTCTCCCATGGCGGCCGTCTTAAACCTTGATTCCATGCTGCTTGTGTCAATAGTGCATGGTTTTAAAATCCATTTCACTGGCTTGGTTCTCGATCTGTGACTTGTGGAGTTTGTTACTACCCATGAGTTTTGTCTATGCAGTTCTCCTTTCGCTACCTTCGTAGCTTGTAGTACGCTTCAATTATCTGTTACTGTTCTCTTGTCTCACCAATGTGAGAGGTATTTACCTTTCAAGCTATTGGGTCTTCATTTGCACAGCCTGTAGATGACAATGCATCGTTGAGGCTGCTCGTCATTCTCTTCTGATAGGTAATAATACTCTTAGTTTAATTACTTCGTTATCAAAATTATGTTTTTGTTTCAGTAGTTGTAAAGGTATATTTAACTGACAGTGGTTTGCTACTATTTTTGCAGGTACTCGTCGCTTGTAAGCTTGTACAGTGAGGTGTAGAAATTCCCCTACAAAGGTTGTGTCTCGAGGGTCGCTTTCGGGTAAGCCCCGTGGTCCAAATGATGGATTTTAACTCTGCTAGTGTTAGGGTGGTCGTTGGACTCGACCAGGGTTTTGGAAAACCATCCCTCGTCTCACCATGAGTTATGTTAATGTATTAATGTTTCCACAGGCTGTTGGTTAAAATACTAAAAATCAAACCCTTGCTAGGGTAGACTCGATTTATATTCAGCACTGTACTTAGTCGAAGCTTGGGATTTACGGCCAGGTTTAAGTTTATAGTTTTGTATTAATAGTAATGTTGTGAAACTCGTTTTAGTTGACAAAAGTCTATAATATACTCTATGTAAAAAGTTAGGGTTTTACCCTTCTTGAATGTAATGAAGTTTATACTCAGTTGAGTACTCTGTAAGGGTTTATAATTTAAAATTTTAAGGTTGATACTTACAGCTGTAACTTAAATCTTGCTTGTTTTGATTGAAGTTATGGATTAGGGTTTGACTTGTAAAAACCCTTGTTTTGATTTATATTATTCTGTTATAATAATTATACAGTTTTTCTATTTTATTCTATTTGTCCTTAAAGGACTATGAGTAGATTATTACTTATCCTTCCAAGGACTGTGAATACTTGTATTAAACTGGTTATTAATGGTTACATAATTTATGTAAATTTAGTCTTAATATTTGGATATTTGTAAATGTAATAGTTTTAAGGGTTTTAACCCTGACATTTGTTTCTATAGATGTATACTGTTAGTGAAAGAAAACAGTGTTTCTTTTATAAACACATTTATACAAGTTGATCAGTATTGTAATTCATTTCTGTGCATAACATTTTTAGTTTTTTTTTTATAGTTTGAAAAGAACTACCCTATGTTTAGTCTAGGTTACTACAGTATTTACAAATACAAATAGATTACACTCAGAATATGAGCTAGGGTTTATCCTCCTTTAACTTTTATAGATTATTATTTTCTATATATTTATTTCGTAAATTCGATTATTGTCACACAGTTTTCTTAACTTTATTTTTATGAATTATTAATTTATAAACATCACTGTTTATTGTTAATAATAATATTATTTGTGTTATTAATATTATTATCTATGTATAATGTATCCTCTTAAGTTTATATTGATATTTATTTGTATAATAAATAATACTAAGAGTAGTCTATAGTAATTGTGTTTATTTAATAAAATTATTTCTGTAAGCTTACTGCAAAAAAATAAGAACTTTCCCATTTGTTATTACTCTTTACATCTATACTGTCTCGAAATGTATAAGGACAATTTCTTATTAATAATAACTTAAGTCTAAGTTACTACTTTCCTTTAGTTATTAATACTAAGAAAATATTACTGTAATATTTATGAAGTTCTTATTTAGAGTTTAGATAGTTGCAGGAAGATTAGTTAGCACTAATGGAAAAGGGATAAACTATCTGTATTATTTTTACATCTTTTCTTAACATAAATGATAACCTTCAATTGATAATACTAATTCTTCTATTTCAGTATAAATGTACAGTTTATAGAAGCAGATGTTGTAAAGAAGAATGAGTTATATGCTTAAACATACTATTGTTAGTAAGTAAGATGATTCTTGTTTCTTTTTTAATATTTTAAATATCCAGTCTAGTTCTACCAATAAATCTATAAATAGATTAATAATCTTTTTGTAATAATAACTATCTATTGAAGAAAATATTCAATACTCAAAAAACAGAAGTATTCTATTCATTCATTTACCATCATACTTCATTCATTTTAACACACTACCTGTGCTAGAGTACGATCTGGATTAATACAGATGGGGAAAAACACAGGTAGGATTTATCTTTCATCAATGTACACATTTAACCTTGAAACAACTAAGAGATTTCAACTTAACAATTTATAGTATAGCATATAATCATTCATTTATTTGTTCACACGCAAATATAAACTATAACACAGAATTTAAAAGATAATGGAACCTGTTTTTAAAGCTGGATGACAACAGCAATGGGAGGTCGTTCCTCCCTACCAACTCCTGGAGAGCACTCAAATAGTGACTTCTTAGGACCCCCGAGCCTTTTTTGGTCTCCTTGGCTGGAACTAGGTGGAGCAAACAACAAAGTACTAGTCCTGAGACTCAATACCAACTCTGCCTACTGCAATAAGATCTTCAGCTGCAAGCTATACTATATCAACTTCCTGCAGTTTACCCCTCAAACACCTTCCTAAAAAATTTCCCTTCCCAATTAATTCCTTGAGGTGCATTCACCTGAATGATTCTTCTCCTGGAATGAGCATCCTCAGCTCTCTACATTGGGTACTTTTATTAATATTTCCTAGGCCTTTTTGGGTTAGTTGTCATTAATTGAGCCACCTGCTATGATCCCACTTTATTGAGGGATCATGGCCCCAAATGTAGGGAGGTTTCCACCTACAACATAGGAAGTGTTTTAGGATGCTGCCACTTGTCTTTTTTCTCTCCACCTAGTCTCCTCCACCAACTTGACCAATACACTCTTTTTAACAGCTCTCCCAAACTGTTGTCTCCAATTTTATTTATTTAAAATTAAAATATTCAGAATTACATTCCACATCCTTGACTCTGCTGAGTCATCAGTTTCAACTTTAGCATTAAATTTAACATAATGTCTTGGAATAAAATCAAAATAATATAACATTGATTTACAAAATTGGGGCATGTGACATACACACCCCCTTAGAATATAACATCGTCCTCGATGTTATTTATTCTTCATCCTCCGAAGTCCCCTGGAACAGAATTGGATATGCATCTCGCATTTTACTTTCCAATTCCCAGGTGGCTTCTTCTGGACTAAGGTGCTTCCATTGCACCTTCACCTGTCCAATGGTGCAATTCCAAAGTGTAATTTCCCTCCTCCCGAGGATAAAGTCTGGTTCCACCATAAATTCTCCTTCTGGTTCCACCTGTACAATATTCCGGTTAACAACATGAGTAGCATCATGAACATATTTTTCTAAAACGAAAATGTGAAAAAAATTATGTACTCTTAAGTTAGGTGGTAATGCTAATTGATAAGCTACTTGTCCAATCCTAGACATAATTTCAAATGGGAAACAGTAACGAGGTGCCAATTTTGCACAACTCCCCAATCTTATAGAGCTATTTTTGGGCTTTACCTTGATGAACACATGTTCACCTACCTGAAACTCCTTTGGATTTCTTTTTAAGTTTGCTTGACTTTTCTACCGATCCTGTGCCACTTTCAGATTTCCTTGCACTTGTTTAACAATTTCTTCCATTTCTTTCAACAGTTCTGGACCTAATACTAATCTATCTACTGGATTACTCCAAGAGATTGGAGTATTACATTTCCGTCCATATAAAATTTCAAATGAACTAAATCTAGCTGATGTTTGATAATTATTATTATAAGCAAATTCTACTAGATGTAAATAGTCCTCCCATTTTCCAGGCTAGTCTTTCACATACATTCTTAATAATTCTTCTAGTACTTGATTTACCCTTTCAGTTTGTCCATCTGTTTGAGGATGGAAAGAAGTACTGAAATTTAATGTGGTGTTTTACCCTTTAAGTAAGAACTTCCAAAAGTTTCCTGTAAACTTAGTATCTCTATCTGAGATTATAACTTTTGGGACTCCATGTAAACGGAAAATCTATTTAAGAAAAATATCAGCTATGTTGGCATCTTTATAAGTAGTTTTAACATGTATAAAATGAGCTACTTTGCTTAACTTATCAACTACTACCATAATAGAATCATTATGATTTTGATTTCTAGGTAGTCCAGTAATAAAATCTAGACTAATCACCTCCCATTTCCAGCTAGGGATGGGTAAAGGCTGTAGTAAACCAGCTGGGTGTTGGTGTTCAGTTTTTACCTGTTGACATTCTAAACACCTTGCAATATATTCAGCTGCTTCAGTTTTCATATTTGGCCAGAAATACTCTTTTCTTAACATGGTTATAGTCTTTTGATAACCTGGATGACCTGAATATGGTGTTTTGTGGATTTCATCCAGAATTAACAGCTTGAACTTAGGTACGTTAGGTGCATACAATTTATCTTTATACAGTAAAAATTCTTTTTCATTTAAACCGTAACCTTTTATTAAGTTTTCTGTTGGGTTTTCCTTAGCTTTAGCTTGCAAATTCTGGTAAATTTCATCTTGTTTTATTCCTTCTTTGAGCTGTTCATCTAAGTCTGAAACATAAGTGCTGATTGCTATTGCAAAATTCAGCCTTGCGTTCGTACTTAATGCATCAACAACTTTATTTTCTTTACCTTTTATATGATGGATTTCAAAATCATACTCTCTTAATAAAGCTAACCATCTAGCTTGTCTAGCATTTAAATTAGGTTGATCTAAAAGGTACTTCAATCCTTTATTATCAATCATTAAAACAAATTTTCTGCCAATTAGGTGATGTTGCCACATCTTTAAGGTGTCTATTAGAACTACTAGTTCCAGATCATATGTTGCGTAATTCATTTCATGAACTTTTAACTTTCTAGACTCATAGACAATAACATTCCCTTCTTGAGTCAGAACACTGCCTAAGCCGTCATTACAGGCATCAGTGGATACTACAAATTCTTTATTAGGATAGGCTATTCTTAAAATAGGTGCATTGGTTAATAAAGTTTTTAACTTCTTAAAGCTTTCTTCACATTTCTAATTCCAGTCGAACTTCTTTCCTTTCTTTTGCAAGGAATTTATCGGATTCGCTATCCTTGAAAAGCCTTCAATGAACCTCCAGTAGTAACCGGTAATGCCCATGAAAGATCTAACATCCGTCACATTCTTAGGAACCGACCAATCTTCGATTTCCCGTATCTTTTCAGGATCTATGGAAATTCCTTCCTTGGTCACTACGTGACCTAAATACTGAATCTTATCCTTAAATAAATCACACTTGCTAAACTTTGCAAAGATTTGATGTTCTTGCAACTCTTGCAAAACAATTTTTAGATGTTCTTTATCTTCTTCTTCATTTTTTGAATAGATTAGAATGTCGTCGATAAACACTACCACAAACTTATCTAAATACTTATGCATTATGTTGTTCATTAAACACATGAAGATAGTTGGGGCATTAGTAAGCCCGAATGGCATTATGATAAATTCGTAATGACCATATCTTGTCCTAAAGGCTGTCTTGAAGATGTCTTCATCTTTAATCCTCACTTGATGATATATAGACCTTAAATATATTTTTGAAAACACCATGGCTCCACGTAGTTTATCAAACATATCATCTATGCGGGGAAATAGATATCGATTTTTGATAGTCATCTTGTTTTGCTGACAGTAATCTATGCAAAGTCGCATAGTTCCGTCCTTCTTCTTCACGAAGATGACAGGTTCCCCCCAAGGAGACACACTTGGTCGAATATACTTTGTATCAATTAACTCTTTTAATTGAGATTTAGCTCATTAAGTTCCAATATGTTCATTCAATAAGGGGCCTTTGAGCTAGGTACTACACCTGGTACTAGCTCAATGGTGAAATCCAATTCCCTCTTCGGAGGTAATCCCATAATTTCTTCTGGGAATACATCAACATATTCTTTTAAGACTAGGATGTCTTCTACTCTTAAATTATCTATGTTAATTTTACTTTCCTCATCTGTAATTGTTACTGCGTAAGCTTTACATCCTTTTCTAACAGCTCTTTTAAGTTGTAAAGTAGAAATTTGCCTTACAGTAGTTTTTCTAGGAATACCTTTAACACTTACTGGTTTTTCATCATTGTTTGGGCATGTGAAAGTTTTATCATAACAGTTTAAAATTACTCTATGTTGTTCTAACCAGTCCATACCAATCAGCAAATCATAAGAGCCAAGTGGCAAAACATTAAGTTTAACAACTGTTTGAAATTTATCCATAAGTAAAGCACATTCTTTCACAAAACAAGTTATTTTTCTTTTAGCACCAGTAGCTAACTGAACTAACCATGAATTCTCAAACTTATCGACAGATAACTTACATTTTTACACTATCTGAGGTGCAATATAACTGAGACTAGCTCCTGGATCAATTAAAATAGCTACAGGGGTATGATTGATCATACCTTCTACTTTCACCATGGAATTTTGGTATCCAACTTGTCATTTCTCCAATGCTGCGTTAATTTTGGGCATGATCCTTGCTAGTTCCCCAATGGTCATCTCCTCCTATACGGTATGAATGTTGCTAACAGTCTTTTTCTGGTTTGGACATACTGAAACATAGTGCGGGCCACTACATTCCTAGCACTTGACAGGCTCTTTACATTCAAAGTTCTTGGTAAAGTTTCCATGATTACTTGCAGTTTCCTTACCTTTAAAATTGTTCTGATTGTTGGGTGTACTATTCCTATTTCCTTGGAAATTCTTGTTATTAGAATAGTTTTTGGCCTTATTGTTCTTAAAATTTTTGTTAGGCACAAAATCCTTCTTCTTAGATTCAAACTAATTATTATTTTTCTTAGCCTTCCAGTTGGCTAGGCTTTCTTTCTTCTGATTCTGCTCAAAACAAAAGTTAGCCTTCCGCATAGCTTCCTCCAAGGTCTTTGGGTTATCATATTCAATTCTACCTTTGATATGATACGGTAGACAGCTAAGGAATCGTTGTACCTTTGGTTTCTCATCTACAAGGTAGGGTACATACCTAAGTAGACTTAAGAACTTGTTGTTCAGATCCTTCATTATCATTGAACCTAACTTCAGTTCATAAAACTCTTTAGCTCTCTCCTCATAATACTGCTCAGATAGGAATTTCTTTTTAAAATACCTCTTAAAGGTACTCCAGTTAACTTCCTTCTCTTTTATACCCTTAACTCTCTTCAAGTCCTGCCACCAAATGGCAGCCTTTCCTGAGAGGTTAGATATAGCCATCCTAGCCTTTAACTGGTTAGAATAGTTATATATTTGGAAGTACTTCTTCATCCTGGATAACCAGGACTCAGCTTCCTCCCTTTTCTCAGTCTCTCCATTAAAATTTGGTGGTTTTATCTTTTTGAATTCCCCTAAAATTTCCTCATAAGGTTTGTATTTCCTCTTCTTGGCGTACAGATTATCTTCACTACTGTCACTAGTAGTATGGTAATTTTGTTGTTTACCAAACACTTCTGAAGATGAACTACTTTTATTTTTTGTATGTTTCATCTTTTTATATTTTCTTTGATGAATGGCATCTTCAGATTTTGACCTTCTACCCCTACCCTCAGTTTGAAAATTTTCAATTAGGATCTGATTCAGCTCTTCTTGAACCCTCAGAATCCTTTCATTCTCTCGTTTTACAGACTCCATTTCAGTTTTTAAGTCTTTTACAGTTTGTAATAATGCTGAGGAATTGGTAGTTAAATCCTCTGGTATAGGATCTCTTGATAAATTCCCTGTTTCAGTAGCTGGAGACTCTTCCTATGCATACTCTTCCAACCTTTCCATACCGTGTCCATACTTGCCTGTTTAAACTTCAGAAAAACAATTCTATGTAGAATAACATAACATAAAAATAAAATAAAATACATCAGCATAATAATTTAATGCACTGTTTTATGAAAGTTAGTTGGGATTCATCAAGGCCTAGTGTTTGAACCTTATGCTCCGATACCACATGTCAAAACCCCAAATTTTCACAAAAAATTAAAATTTTGAGATAACAATAAATGCTAAAACCTGCGGTCTACTAACAGCTAATGGTTTGCATAAAAGGAAACAATCAGGTAATTAGTTTCACTAAATTCTATTTTAATATCTTAACAGTTCATTTTCGTATCAAGAATGAATTCTTCTTGTGTGATGTTTGCTTCAGTTTTTTGATTAGTCTTTTCATGTCAAGTAGGTGGAATCTTCTTTTGAATCTTGGGCTTACTTAGCAATCGTGCTAACAGAGATGAATACTGACTCTTACAGGTTTACAGGTATGATTGAACGAGTATATAATTAAAGATATTTAAAAGTGTGAGCAGTATTTTCTTTGCAATTTAAAAGCTTAGTAATTAAGCTGCTAAACTCTAGACAGCTCCTGTAAGGTACCATCATTTGGCTTCCTTCAGTTTTTCTAGAAGACATGTACAGGAGTAAGTAACGACAGTAAAAATTTATTTGCGACTCTAAGAATTAGAATCTCAATTTGATGTATTTTTACTTTAGTCTATGTAATTTGTAAATGTTATGATAATTGTTATTGTCAGTATTTATGCAATAGTATTTGACCTTGTCTGTGTAATTATTGACTCTCATTTTGTTTATACAAGATAACTTACAGCCTGTTATCTTTTGGACAGTAAAACTTTGATTGTGTAAATTACAACCATCATGCCCTTCTATATGAGCTCATGGTTACCTATATTTTATTTCCAAGTCGAACTCTATGGTTCTATTAATTTTTGGATTCAATAGGGTCATTCCTAATCTAGTTATCATGTTTACTTTTATAATTACTTTACTGTCCACTAGACATACTAAAACGAGAATAAAAACCAAGTTGAGTCATACTCCAAGCTTCACCAAAGTATTGTCGCTTGAACTATGTAATAGAATTTTGTAATAATACTCTTACCTTCAGTTTTGTACTACTTCAAAGCTTTGATACTATTGAGTTATCAGTTCATGTAAGTTTTATAGATATGCATTATCTATCTATTCAATAGGCATTCAGTCTATAAGTAATTTGTGATTATAAACGTATTTTAATCTAGATTTTATAATCCTTTGCATTATTACATTGCGCTATTTATAAAGTTTAGACTTGTGATACCGTTACTACAAAAGGTTTACTATGTATAAGCTATAGTTTATCTTTGTTACTAGAGAAACTATAGTTATTTAATATCTAGCATGAACTCTCTTATATGCACATTTTATTTCTTAACTATAGTGTATACCTAACATATTGATCTAAATTTATTACATGAATTATTTGATTTTTATCAAATAAATAAAACAAAACTTAGAGGAAAGATATGAAACTCTTTAAACCGTAATTGCAATGTTGTAATAGAATAACATAAGGTTCAAGGTGGGATTAGTATTGTGCATGAATGCCTATTTGGGTTTTAACGAAGGTTGATGAGTAACATTTCTTGAAGGGTCAACGAACCATCACCACAGATATTATTGTCCTTATACTACCATATGATAATGTGCAAATGATTAATGAATTGGATAGCGAATTATTGGGTTAACATTATGGTTTACTCCACACTCCAATGATCAAATAATTGGATTTCTTGATTTGTGCAGGGACTATAGAGCATGACCGTCCTTGCATGTTTTGATTTGAATGCTACATGGTCATTTCCTGTCCACGCATGGGATATATAAAACTCTATCGTGACCAAATATTTATCATTTTCAATTCCGCAGTTTACACTGGCTCTAGGGTTGCTTTTCCTGTCTCCCATGGTGACCGTCGTTCCACCGGGTTTTGGTTGTCTTAAGCCTTGATTCTGTCCTGCTTGTCTCAATAGTGCATGGTGTTAAAATCCATTTCACTAGCTTGGTTCTCGGTCTGCGACTTGTGGAGGTTTTTACTGCTCGTGACTTCTGTCTGTGTAGTTCTCCTTTCGCTGCCTTTGTAGCTTGCAGTACACTTCAGTTATCTGTTACTGTTCCCTTGGCTTGCCAATGTGAGAGGTATTTACCTTTCAGGCTGTTGGGTCTTCGTTTACACAGCCTGTAGATGATAGTGCATCGTTGAGGCTGCTCGTCGTTCTCTTCTGACAGGTAATAATACTCTGAGTTTAATTACTTCATTATCAAAATTACATTGCTTTTTCAGTAGTTGTAAAGGTATATTTAAATGACACTGGTTTGTTACTATGCTTGCAGGTACTTGTCGCTTGTAAGCTTGTAGAGTGAGGTGTAGACAGTCCCCTACAAAGGCCGTGGCTCGAGATTCGCTTTCAGGTAAGCCCCATGGTCCAAATGATGGATTTTCACTCTGCTAGTGTTAGGGTGGCCGTTGGACTCGCCCAGGGTTTTGGAAAACCCTCCCTTGTCTCACCACGATTTATGTTATTGTATTAATGTTTCCATAGGCTGTTGTTTCAAATACTAAAAATCAAACCCTTGCTAGGGTAGACTCGATTTATATTGAGCACTGTACTTAGTCGAAGCTTGGGCTTTACGGCCGGGTTTAAGTTTGTAGTTTTGTATTGACAGTACTGTTGTGAAACTCATTTTAGTTGACAGAAGTCTATACTATACTCTATGTAAAAAGTTAGGGTTTTACCCTTCTTGAATGTAATGAAGTTTATACTCAGTTGAGTACTCTGTAAGGGTTTATAATTTAAAATTTTAAGGCTGATAGTTCCAGTCGTAACTTAAATATTGCTTGTTTTGATTGAAGTTATGGATTAGGGTTTGACTTGTAAAATCCCTTGTTTTGATTTATATTATTCTGTTATAATAATTATAATTTTTTTCTATTTTATTCTATTTGTCCTTAAAGGACTGTGAGTAGATTATTACTTATCCTTCCAAGGACTGTGAATAATTATATTAAACTGGTTATTAATGGTTACATAATTTATGTAAATTTAGTCTTAATATTTGGATATTTGTAAATGTAATAGTTTTAAGGGTTTTAACCCTGACATTTATTTCTATAGATGTATGATGTTAGTAAAAGAAATGCACTGTTTCTTTTATAAACACATTTATACAAGTTGATCAGTATTGTAATTAATTTCTGTGCATAACATTTTTAGTTGGTTTTTTTTATAGTTTGAAAAGAACTACCCTATGTTTAGTCTAGGTTACTACATTATTTACAAATACAAATAGATTACGCTCAGAATATGAGCTAGGGTTTATCCTCCTTTAACTTTTATAGAGTATTATTTTCTATATATTTATTTTGTAAATTTGATTACTGTCACATAGTTTTCTTCAGTTTATTTTTATGAATTGTTAATTTTTAAACTCCATTGTTTATTGTTAATAATAATATTATTTGTATTATTAATATTATTATCTATGTATAATGTATCCTCTTAAGTTTATATTGATATTTATTTGTATAATAAATAAGACTGAGTGCAGTCTATAGTAATTGTGTTTATTTAATAAAATTATTTCTGTAAGCTTACTGTAAGAAAATAAGAACTTTCCCATTTGTTATTACTCTTTACATCTATACTGTCTGGAAATGTATAAGGACAATTTCTTATTAATAATAACTTAAGTCTAAGTTACTACTGTCCTTTAGTTATTAATACTAAGAAAAAATTACTGTAATATTTATGAAGTTCTTATTTAGAGTTCAGATAGTTGCAGGAAGATTAGTTAGCACTAATGGAAAAGAGATAAACTATCTATATTATTTTTACATCTTTTCTTAACATAAATGATAACCTTCAACTGATAATATTGATTATTCTATTTCAGTATAAATGTACATTTTATAGAAGCAGATGTTGTAAAGAAGAATGAGTTATATGCTTAAACATACTATTGTTAGTAAGTAAGATGATTCTTGTTTCTTCTCTAATATTTTAAATATTCAGTCTAGTTCTACCAATAACTCTACGAATAGATTAATAATATTTCTATAATAATAACTATCTACTGAAGAAAATATTCAATACTCAGAAAAAAGAAGTATTCTATTCATTCATTTCCTATCATACTTCATACATTTTAACACACTACCTGTGCTAGAGTACGATCTGGATTAATCCAGATGGGGAAAAACACAGGTAGGATTTATCTTTCATCAATGTACATATTTAACCTTGAAACAACTAAGATATTTCAACTTAACAATTTATAGTATAGCATATAATCATTCATTTATTTGTTCACACACAAATATACACTATAACATAGAATTTAAAAGATAATGGAACTTGTTTTTAAAGCTGGATGAAAACAGCAATGGGAGGCCGTTCCTCCCTACCAACTCCTGGAGAGCGCTCAAATAGCGACTTCTCAGGACCCCCGAGCCTATTCCGGTCTCCTTGGCTGGAACTAGGTGGAGAAAACAACAAATTACTAGTCCTGAGACTCAATACCAACTCTGCCTACTAGAGTAAGATCTTCAGCTGCAAGCTGTACTAGATCAACTTCCTGCAGTTTACCCCTCAAACACCTTCCTCAAAAATTTCCCTTCCCAATGAATTCCTTGAGGTGCATTCACCTGAATTATTCTTCTCTTGGAATGAGCAGCCTCAGCTATCTACATTGGTTACTTTTATTAAGATTGCCTAGGTCTTTTTGGGTTAGTTGTCATTAATTGAGCCACCTGCTATGATCCCACTTTCTTTTGGGATCATGACCCCAAATGTAGGGAGGTTTCCACCTGCAACATAGGAAGTGTTTGAGGATGCTGTAACTTGTATTTTTTCTCTCCACCTAGTCTCCTCCATCAACTTGACTAGTACACTCTTTTTAACATCTCTCCCAAGTTGTTGTCTCCACTTTTATTTATTTAAAATAAAAATATTCAGAATTACATTCCACATCCTTGACATTGCTGAAGCATCAGTTTCAACTTTAGCATTAAATAGAACATAATGTCTTGGAATAAAATCAAAATATGATAACATTATTTTACAAAATTGGGGCATGGGACATACACACCCTCTTAGAATATAACATCATCCTCGATGTTATTTATTCTTCATCCTCCAAAGTCCCCTGGAACAGAATTGGATATGCATCTCTCATTTTACTTTCCAATTCCCAGGTGGCTTCTTCTGGGCTAAGGTGCTTCCATTGCACCTTCACCTGTCCAATGGTGTGGTTCCGAAGTGTAATTTCCATCCTCCCGAGTATACAGTCCGGTTCCACCAGAAATTCTCTTTCTGGTTCCACCTGTACAACATTCTAGTTAACAACATGAGTAACATCATGAACATATTTTTTTAAAATAGAAATGTTGAAAACATTATGTACTCTTAATTTAAGTGGTAATGCTAATTGATAAGCTACTTGTTCAATCCTAGACAGAATTTCAAATGGGACACAGTAACGAGGTGCCAATTTTGCACAACTCTCCAATATTACAGATCTCTTTTTGGGCCTTACCTTGATGAACACATGTTCACCTACCTGAAACTCCTTTGGATTTATTTTTAAGTCCGCTTGACTTTTCTGTCGATCCTGTGGCACTTTCAGATTTCCCTGCACTTGTTTCACAATTTCTTCCATTTCTTTCAACAGTTCTGGACCTAATACTAATCTATATACTGGATTACTCTAAGAGATAGGAGTAATGCAGTGATGATGTTCTAGATCGAGTATGATCCAGTGATGTCCCAGATCGAGTATGATCCAGAGATGTTCCAGATCGAGTATGATCCAGTGATGTTCCAGATTGAGTATGATCCAGTGATGATGATCAAGGTCGAGTGATGATCCAGATCTAGATGAAGATGGCATGAAGATAAAGATGACTTGAATACAAGATGACTTGGAGATGCATATGAAGAGAATATCCAGAGAAGAAGACCAATGATGAAAATTGTGTCGAGAGAATACCTTCCTAGTTAAGAGGGAGTGTTGATGTAATTGTAAATTTGGAATGTACTCACTTGTATTTCTTATATATTGTAACCCGATGTTTATTTCGGCATGTTATCATGTCATGTCATGCCCCGATGTTCTGATCGGGAGAATCAATAATGTAAAAAAGTCATGTCAATTCATTGTGGGTAACCCTCCAATTGTATAAGGGTTAAAGTCCCCACAGTTCTGGGGCACTAGGGTTATTAGACTCTCCTAGTAGAGGTTGGCCCTATAAGGGTTTTAGTCATTTTAAGATTAGTATAATTAGAGAGATGGAATCTCTATTTAGCATACATCACATACACACTGAAGTGTAGCACATAGTTGAGGAAGGAGAAGACACTGGGGCTAGAGAAGAAGAAGGTTGCTGCTGTCGGGAGTGCATCTTACTGTTTTGGGGTTTTTCCTTTTGTGCTGATTCTATCTTTGAGGAAGTTATGGGGTTTTCTCCATTTATGGTTTCCCTGAGGAAAAACACTGTGTTCATTATCTCTTGTGTTTGATCGCTATGCTTGTTGTTCTCTCAATTAAAGATCCATATAATGCTAGCTTAAATGTTGAAAAACTAACAATATATACATGCATGAGATACTACTTGGAGAATTTTCTCTTTATAGGTGAAAGAGGTGCATTGATGGAAGATTTGGAGAGAAGAGGAGTGGGAGAATATCAAGCTTGGATCAACCATGGGTAATCACGTAAGTCAAGACTTTATTCCTATTCCCTTTCTATTCTCTGGTAAAGCTGATTGTCTGCAAGGTTAGTAGTAAGTTGGTAACCCCATACCCTAGGTTACAAGGGTGCTTAATCCTGAACAACACATTCTATTATGGGTATGATATTTCATAAGGTATGTATGTTCCCTATTTTATTTTCAATTGATTTGCATCAAATGCTCATAATACTCATTTACATACACATGTTAGTATTTATCCAACAATACTCACTAGATTTAATCATATTCACTTTCAGTTATGCTACTATTTATAAACAATTTATAGTTATTTATACCACATTATGTTATCAACTCACTTTATTCAATATATGGTAGATTAGTAATATCAAAAGAAGCATAGTTCTTTACAAAAATTGTTATGGAACAGAAATACACCATTTATGTAAAACATTAATTGCTCCTTGAGCATAGATAACTATGAAAAGTAAATACATATATAAGAAAACTATCACACCATTATAAAATATATGCATATCAATCAAATAAAAAATTACAAATTAAAACATTGATAAAAATGGTACCATAGATCATAGATAAAGTAAGCATATAACATCATTATAGAATATTTGCATATCAATCAAATAAAAAAATCGAAGAAAAACATTAAAAAACATGTTATCATAGATCGTCATATATAATAAGAATATCCCATCATTATAGAACATGTGTATCACATATCAATTCATGTCTAGAAATCCATATGCTTCCCAAAGGGCAGACACATACACCTGACAACACATATATTAGACACGCTAATACTAATATGAGCAAAAATAATGGTAATGGAAAAATCATGTAGTGGGAATTGAGGTGAGAATGAATAATTATATTGAGTAACAATGGAGGTAGCCCCCATGGTGCAAGAATCTACTCCACTAAGGGAAGAGATCCAAGAGTTAGAGTGGGTAGGATTTATTGCAATAGAATATGATAAGGTGGAGGTCATAAGGATGGGATTGAAGCTCCAAATGTTTTCTGCATGGGTGAACTATCTTAAATTATAGATTGTGCAATTCCTTTTATAGTTATTGTAAGAATAAATTTGATCATCATTTTCCAGTTGTAGGAGAATATGTCTCAAAAATATTGTCAAGTGAGAGTTGTGGTGGTTTTAGTAGTGATCCATCTACCCTTTGCAAGATGGATGTAATCGCTAGGTCCACATTTGTCTCTTATTATTTTTCCCCAAGTGGTCATCGTTATCAGAAGTTAAGTGAGTGTTCTAATCTAATATGTCATTATGCATTTTCCCCTCCATCATTCCCGCCAAGACTTAGAACATGGATCATGTAGATAAGAGTCAAGATTCATCACTCTAGCCTTAGAACATGGAATGTTCATCGCTCTAGCGACATTATGGACCTTTCATCGCTATAGCGATGAAAGGTCTATAACATCGCTAGAGCGATGAACATCAGGGGAATTTTCATATTTTTCCAAAAATTTACACCGTTTTTCCATGAAAACAACGATTTTAACTTTTCTTTGGAAACATTTCATGGGAATTTTGATTCATATGAAGTAGTGTATCTTTTCTAACTTTAATAGTTCATCTTCCAGAATAGATCTTATGAAATGGTAACTAAGTTGTATATGTTTAGTATTCTAGTGGAAGGTTGAGTTCTTTGCAAGATGAATGGCACTCTGCCTATCACTGTACAACCTTATATTCTCTTGCATCTTACCCAATTCCTCGATTAACATATGAAACCAAATCATCTCTTTACTAGACTCTGTAGCAGGAACATACTCTGCTTTCATTGTTGAAAGTGAAATAAGCTTTTGCAATTTCGAAATCCAACTTATTGTTGTTCCACCTACAGTAAAACCATACCCTGTGGTGATCCTTTTGCTGTCTTTATCACCTTCCATATCTGTGTCAAAATATCCTTGTAGAACAATGTCTAAACTTCCAAAACATAATGCATTTGAAGTGGTACCTCTCAAATACCTGGGAATCCATTGTACTGCATTCCAATTCTCCTTACCTATATATTTCATATACCTTCTCAAAACTCCCACTGCATGTGCAATATCTAGTCTTTTACACACCATGGCATACATCAAGCTGCCAACTGCTTATGGATAGAGAACCTAGGATATGTACTCTATCTCTTCATGTGTCCTAGGATGCATCTCCTTACTTAGTTTGAAATGGATGGCCAAACATGTACTAAGGGGTTTTCCATTCTTCATTCTAAACCTATCCAACACCTTTTTTATGTACTCACCCTGAGACAATGCCAATTTTCAATTTTCTTGTCTCTTGTTATTCTGCATACCAAAGATTTTCTTTGCAACACCCAAATCCTACATCGCAAATGATTTAGCTAGTTTCCTTTTTTAGAAAATTTATATCTTGCATGCTAGAACTTGAAACAAGCATGTCATCTACATAAAATAACAAGATAATATATCATCCATTATCTATCATCTTTAAAAAAACACAGTGGTCAGAATGACATATACTATAACCATGTTCTATCATAAACTTATAAAATTTTTAATTACCAATTCCTTAGAGCTTGCTTCAGTCCATACAATCTCTTATTCAACCTGCAAAAAAATTATCTTTCCCTTTGACCTCATACCCCTATGGATGCTGCATATACATATCTTCCTCCAAATCCCCATGAAGAAAGGTTATTTACATCTAACTATTTAAGATGCAAATATTCTACCACCACTAGACTTAAAATAGTCCTAATTGAAGTCATTTTAACAATAAGAGAAAATATTTCATCAAAATATATACCTTTCTTTTATGCAAACCCTTTTACCACAAGTCTAGCCTTATATTGCTTCTTGCCTCCTTTTTCCTTCTTCAACCCGTAAATCCTTTTATTCTACAATGCTCTTTTAGATGAAAGAAACTCAAAAAAATCCCATGTATGGTTTTAACCAATGATTCCATCTCCTCATATGTTCCCTTTCTCCCACTTCTTTTTAGTTTCCACTTGCATTACTTCTTCATAACTTTTTGATTCACCAGAATAAATCATCAATAAATAATAGAGTGAAGGATAGAATCATTCAGGGGGTCTACTTAACCTGGTATATCTTCTTACACTTGCAAGAGTTTGAGATGCCTCCTGTTTTTCTTGATTTTATGATACCTTTGGAACTTCATTTTATTTGATTTCATCAAGAATTGTGTACTCTGTGTTTTTCTTTTCCTCTTTCATTCCTTGCAACTGATCTTTGTACTTAAAATTTTCATTGAATACCACATCTCTACTCCTAATGATTTTGTGATTTTCATAATCATATAAGCAATAACCAAAACCATCAACCCTGTATCCAATAAAAGTGCATTTCTTGAATTTAGCCTCAAGATTTGTTCTATTTTATTTATCAATATGTACAAATTCTTCACAACCAAAAGTTCTAAGAAATGATTATTTTATCTTTTTAACTATCCATGCCTCCTTTGGAATTCCACTATCCAAAGCACTTGAAGGCCTTATGTTTATTAAGTAAACAACAATATCTACAACATTAGCCCAAAACTATAAGGGAAACCCTGCATGCAATCTCATACACCTTGCACTATCCATGATCATCCTATTCATCCTTTCTGACAAACCATTTTCTTGTGGTGTGCATGGGATTGTCTCCTATCTATGATTCCTATGCTATGAACATTAATGATCAAAATCCTTGTTGCAGTATTCACCTCTAATATCAGATCTCAGACACTTCAATATTTTCCCTGTCTGATTCTGAACCAAATCTTTCCACTTCTTAAAAGTAGCAAACACATCATATTTTTGTCTAATGCAATAAACCCAAGTTTTAATAGTTTCATCATCAATAAAAGAAACATAATAACGAGAGCCACCAAGATATTGTACCTGATAAGTCCCCATACATATGTATGCACAAGCTCTAAATTTTCACTTTTCTTTTGTTTCCCAACACTAAGAAATATTTCTCTTATGCTTTTCATAAACACAGTTCTCACAAAATTTCAAACTTACCTGCTGTCACGTGCTCGACCGTCACACCAGTGAAGAGGATGCAACGAACACCAAACACCAATGCATACAGGAAAACAGCCCCATGAACATAAACAAAAGAGATCAATGCTGAAATTAAAAGCTTAACATGATGCATAACATGAATGCCAAACATACAAGCATACACAGATGCATAATTCCTCAAAGCATTCAGCGGAAGCAAACATATACATTCCATCATTCCACATGTTCATCATAATTCATTTGACAATAGTATAAATTACAGAGATGAAATAGTCAACATAACTTATCTTTTAATGGAGAACTTCCCCACAACCAGCTACGTCGCTGCAATGTTCCACCCAACCATAGGCCAGCGTGCTCATCAATCTCTCAGCAACACTGTCACCCCCGAGCTGGGCATGATTCCTCCAAGGATAAGGGTCAATGCAGTCTTACACATAGCCGAGGGACACAATCAGCAAACCAACACTGCTGGGTCTACCAGGCCTTCAACAATCGGCCAATCCAGCACAATTCGAAGACCAACCACTGCATACCCGTAGCAAAACAAGAGGTTCACTGCTCTATGAAGAAGGAAAAGACAACCGGTGACCGTCCCAAATGAAAGGTGAGACACAACTCAAGCTCACAAGGCAACTCCGAGTTGTTCTTGGCCCTAACATGGCCAAAACAACTCAGTTGCAACCCAAAAATAGGGTACTTCAACAGCCACAAACACACAATGAATGATCACAGCAATCCACAGTCCCAAAACAGGGAAAACTCAACCAACAGTTGTGGAAATCAATAGCTCACAGCACACACAATTCCTCAAGGTAACGGATGGGTAACCTACACAGTCTCAAACAAAGGAGAAGCCAACTCCCAGCATGGACAGAGGGAAACTCAACCAATGGATTCGAAATCCACAGTGGCCCAAAACGAATTTGAGCACCACATCCAACAAAACGCAGGGAAGACAACAGTCCCAAAATGTAAATAGTGAGCATGACTCACAACATGGAAAATGACTCCAACGGTCTGCGCATGAGAGCAACTTGTACTAGACCCCAAAACACAGAGGAAAACATATGCACGGGCCACAAATCAGTAAGGAAACTTACACACAGTCCCTGAGTGTAGGAATGGCTCTTGCACCCAAAAATCCTGAGTGATAGCCACGATTCCACCCGCTCTCTATGTGATGAAAACCAACGCAGAACTCCCGTGTGTGAGAATAGCGGAGAGAACAACTCGCTGGTCTCTGCGCGAATGGAAAGAACACCACAACAAGCCGACGAATAGTGTGAGAGTGAACAGACCATCGAGAGAATGAACAGACCAAATCCCAAGCACGCGGATGTACAGGAAATCGAGAGGACGAACAGACCACCCCCGTGAAGGTTGGAAATGTGGGAGGAAAGAGTAACATTTATTCTGCCCCATGTGACGGTGAAGAGGAGAGGCTACTGGTGGAGTGGGCACGTGGGAAAGGACTAAGAGTCCTCCACAACCACCACCACTCAGCAATAACTACCTCAACCAACAACAACAAAACAATAAAGAGGTTGACAAGGGAAGATAGAAAAACACAACAAGGTGGCAACACATGGGTTTTCCCCCATAGACCAAGGTTTGACATCCCCCACCCCTTATCCTTTGGAATCATGCCCTTTTCATTTCAACGTTGCACTATCATAGCTGGTTGTGGTTTATTTTATTTGATGTGTGTATTTACATGATGCCAACCATAATGTTCCAGATAACACGATAAACCATCGGCAACTACACCTATTGCCGACACATACACAACCAAATTGATTGTGGGGCTTTTGCCTTTAGCTCCTCACCGCGATTAATTACAATATATACATCATGCAAAAGGGGTCAAAAACGGGGTGTGACATTCCCCTCCCCCTTGGAATAACACCGTCCTCGGTGTTCCAATACATAGGAATACATATACAATACATATACAATTGCACATCAAAATTTCAAAATCTGCAAATCTGTCCCACGTTCAACCATCTACTTTGAACGTTCACGACCAAGCCCCTCGGATTCCATGGACTTGTCCTGCTAGTTCTCAACTTCTAGCTCATCCCGAAGTCTAGGAACTTTACGGCTATTTCCCTCATCATGTTCCCTCATTGGGCAGTCCCGGCGTAAATGATGTCCTCCGCATTCCCAACATTTCACTGGCTGCTTCATCTTTACCTGCTCAATTCCCTCCGAGCCTTCATTCCTGGACTGTTTCTTATCAGGTCGCTTGGACGAATGTCCCATCACTGATCCACCTTCCTTTCTTTTGCCGATTTCTCCCAGAAGGCTTTTCACCTCCCTTTGCAAACCAATAGAGTCTTGCAAAATTTGGTAGTTCATTTCACTCTGCCTTTTCTGTTTATTGAGCATCTCCCCAAGATTCTCTTGGGTCTTGGAAATCATTTGAAGGAGACTTCCAGCCAAGTCCAACAACTTTTGATCTGCTGCCATGATCAATGTGCACCACCTAGTTTCACTTTTCTCACCTGTGAAATGCACCATTGAAATTTTATCAAACCAAGCATAATATAGACATTAAAATCAGTCAGTTAATTACCCAATTGTCATGACAGTCCAAGCCTCATCAAGGAGACTTTCATATTTTTCATGCCTTCCCAACAGGAAGACGAGCTCATTCATGTCCATTCTTGGGCAGGGAATTAACCACTCCATCATTCACCATTTACCTTCAGCAAAAACACACATTCCATTTTCAGTCATACATGCATTCAACAATCTTTTGTTTTTTCACAATGCATAAATATATATATAATCAAAAGGCAAGAGAGAGCAGCATGCGTTTTTCCCTCTTTGTTTTGTTCCATCCTGGAACCCACACCACTGCAGTGGCTTTTCATGCTCTCAACCTCTTTCACTTCACCGTGAATGTTGGACCAATCTCTCTTGGTCATGACACTTAGTGTCTTCAGTCTATTCTAGACCTCCAAACCACGGAGTCTCTCCACATGGTTTGTCTCAACTGCTAGGAACCTCACGGTCTCACTAGCACCTTTTTCATTGTCGCTCATTCCGAGCTTTCCAGGACAGTCACATGTCCACATGTACCCCTAGGATGCTCTCATAGTCCTTGCTTCCCGTGATACCTATATCCAAACATTGAATTGATTCACATGTTTAGTTTATTCTCATCAGTTTTATCTCTGAAACAAGAGCTTAAAACATCATAACCAAATCATATACACATGTATATTCCTAAGAAAAATAATCCAATACTTATATGTGTTGTGTGTTTCCTCGTTCGTCCACAGGATCCTGCTTCTCTTTGCAAGCCTTAGGATTGCCTATGGACTTATATGTTAGGTCAGCATGCAGGCTACCCCACAACATCAAATAATTAATGTCCAGCCAGTACATCCTCATGTCAACTGGGCTTGGAACTTTACCACGACCATTTCTAGGTCTAGGATCTACTATAGATCCCCAAGCATATCACAGCCCAACATACACTTATACCAGCACACACTTATATCAACAATAACCCTTATTCCGCAACCCCTCACAACAACCATTTACCTTTTACCTTTTACCTTTTTACTTGCCAACACAAGCAATACAAGCAATACAAGCAAACTCATCAGCGTTATTGCTCTAATACGACAGTCGTATTTCATGTCATTCACTATCAAGTATTGAGACACTGGGAGTGTGTCCACTCCCTAGAGTGTAATCAATAATGAAAATCCTTTCATGACTCAACATCAAAAAAGTGTGCACCCATCCCCGGTGTGTGCCATGCAGGCCCTATGCATACTCAAGCAATCGGTCATCATGGAAATAAAATCAAAACATGTTCTTCATATGAAATTTAATAATTAAACATGCATATTCATAGCAACGGTCACATAACACTTATCTATTTGTCGTCGCAGTATGCCTTTGTTAAGGAGGAATGGAGGCTCCTTCCCTGAGTTAACAGTCCCTCAGTTAGCCATCCCAACTCCTTTTTACATTTCACATCCACACATGTCTTACCGACATGATTTATACGATCTCACTCATGTTACTACCAAACATGCAGTGCATATGAGACATTTCCAAAATGTCAAATGGCGTTTCACCCGAAACCCATTTCCAAGGGAAAACCTTCCCATGAAGTTTGGCTCTTGCAGGCCATCACACATGATCTTCCTGCAATGTGTACCCTTGGCACATTCATCAAATAGCCAAATAGTCAATCATTACCTGGTAATACAATCCAAATTGATTGTTTCATATCCAAGCAATGACATTAGCAATCAAATTCATTAGGAATTTGCAATTCTATCTACTACAAAAATTGACTTGCTCAATTGTGGGTTTCTTGTAAGAAGCACTACTATGCCCATTATAATTTCATGCTTACTATCATAACATGAATACCCACTTACCATGTGTCCACCTGACACAATCTTATACAAGCCAACAGTGATTAGTAGTCGTCAGCAATTTCTTAAATACGAAATTCACAATTCAAATTTAATAACCCATTATGTAGGCGGACTATTCTCACAAGGTTTGGCTCTTTCACATGGTAGATTTTGGCACTGGTCAGGGTATTACCTCTCACTACCATGCTCAAAATAATCTACCTGAAACTTGAGCTTCAATCAACCAAACACAATCTTATGCAAACCAATAGTGACTAGTAGTTGTCAGCAACTCCTTAAATCCGAAATTCTCAATTCGAATTTAACATCCTATTATGCATACCAACTATTTTGACAACCATGAGACTTTTCTCATCCATGGTAGATTTTGGCATTGGTCAGGATCTTACCTCTCACTGCCATGCTCGAAATAATCAACTTGAAACATGAGCTTCAATCAACCAAACACTTGGTAAGTCTGGATGCATATAACCTTTCATTGCTACAACCATCACTGAAGCATTTTCAGAATTTATAAAATTCAAATACTTCCAGCTGTTAGTCACATCAATATTATCAAAGCTCATTTACTTCATGAAATCATCATCATACTACCATTTGCAAGGTATAGTCACATCCTTCATGCAATTAAATGAAAGGTTTAGATACTCCTTACTTCACAAGCGTATCATTTGTACCACCTTGCTCTTCCATAGAGCATTTCTGGCAGCCAATTGATCATGACTATTTTGCATTCAAAACAACCTTTGAAATGGTCCCTGAATTGTCATCAATTCACCATTTCAGTCGTTAGTTATCCATAATATCACATGCACTCATCTCAACGCATTCATGCAATACATTACAACATTTGCACCTGTACTGATGCAATCGGTCACTCACACCCTTCATATGCATACATTCAATGTATAACCACAAGTTTCATAAAATATTTTTCATGCACATCCATTCAATGCTAGGAATACTATGCATTCAACATATCATGCATGGCCTAACCATGTCTACTTCATATAGGATGCATTACTATAATCAATGTCATCAACATACATAGGCATGACACATTTCTATATTCCAATATTCACATGGTATGAGGTCTCTTACCTTTACCAATCCATGGAATTTGTCACAAGTAAACTCTTACCTGCATGGGTCGTACTTACACCCTTGTCATGACCAATTTGGTTGCTCCTTTGCAGGAGATTGCAACATTTGCTCACCAACTTTTGTCATGGACTTGTTGTCTTACCCCTTTCTTCATAGGGTTGTTGGCCACAATTGTCAGCATCAGCAACATATTAATCCGGGTCCATGTCATCGTTGGTTTTTCCACTAATGCCAACATCAAAGAAATGATTATCATTAGTGGTTCATACAAAACATATCCTCATACATTTCATGCATAAAACTTAGGAAATGTAGTTATAATCAGCAAGACAGAGTTTTAAGGACACTTCCCTTTTCAAGTCCCTCATCCTTGCATGGAATTCCTCTTCCATGCAACAACTGGTTAGCCTACATAGTCCTTGCTACCCCTAGGCATGCGGCTTTCCAGGTTTGTCCATTTGATAGCAGCAGCTGTCATTAACACTTTTCTGCTCCATGCTCAAATTCTGGTGACTTACCCTTGCTCCCTACTGGATAAGCTTCCAACGCCTATCCACATGCTTCATTCCGACCTCGGGTGTGAAAACCACACCACTTCTAAGAATGAGTACTTTCACCAAATCTCGACATTTTTACACACCACTGCATTTTGGTCTGGGCGCCAACTTCAGCCACCTAGGATTTTTCTTCTCCTTTTCAGCCCTAAGAATCCACTGAAAACCACTGAAAACCCCGCTAAAAACAACTGAATTTTCCTTTGTTCAATCGGCTCCCATTTCCACTAATCGTTCTGACGTTTTGGAGGTCAAAACCACTAATTCCTTCGTTGTTTCGGGGCCCCAAAAAGCTAACATCTTCCGTTGTTCATCGGAAATTGGAACAACTAAGCTCTATCGGCAATCGGATCTTCTATTTTCCTTCGATTCTTGCTACCGCATCGGCTACCCAAACTTCTAAATTTTTTCGATGCTCGCTATACTTAGAAAAATTTTCAACTTTTAAAAACTTTCCCCTTTCTACTTTCTTTCGCCGACAGCATCAGAAGTCCTTTCGACTAATTTTTCACCCACGCCGGCTCAGCTTTCTTCTATCTGTCAGCGACTTAGTCCCTTCCACAGCCGCAATGGTGGAACGTAATCCCTTATTCTCTTCTGATCGACGGCCCAATCTCATATGGTACCTGATCGACGTCGGTAGTCTTTCCCCATCGGCAGGCTAATGTTTTTCACTTCCGCAACGATGGCACATGAAACACTATCTTCTTTCGATTTCGGGCCTTAGCGAAAATTAATTTTTTTTCTTTCTTCACGGCATCGGTAGTATTTCTCGTCGAAAGACTTAGTGCCTTTCGCTTCTGCAACGACGGCGCACAAACAACTTTCTGCTTCTGATGGCCAACGTTTTCCGGACTTAGAGAAATTTTTGAAAAATTTCCCCTTTAGTCTTCCTTTTTTCCACTTTATCAGGTCCCTTAACTTCTTCTTCGTCGGTGAATTAGTTCTACCAATAGCCGCAACGACGGAGCATCGTCCTCGATCTTCTCCCGATTGGCATCGGCGGCTTTTCTCATCAGCAGGCTAGTGCCTTTGCCTTCCGCAACGGTAGAACATCAAACTCCTATTTTCTTCTGATCGGTGAACTAATTCTTTGACTGGCATCGAAATTCCTTTTCTCATTGGAGGTCTAGTGACTTTGACTTCTGCAACGACGGACGGGAGAACAACTATTTTCTTCCGATAGCCGACGATTTCAACACTTAGCCAAATTTTTCAAACTTCTTCATGGCGTCGGCGGTCGGATGAATTTTCCATCGGGTGCGTAGTCATTTAGAATTCTGCAACTGTGGATGCTCAAAGAGATATTTTCTTCCGACGGACACTTAGACAAGTTTCCGCGATTTTCTTTCACTTCTCTCTGTCGAACGCGCTTTCATCTAATTCTTTCGCCACATTGGAAGTCCATTCCGTTTAGTGCTCCGACGAGCTGACCATTCCAACACTTAGAAAAAATTGAATTTTCCATCCAATGGTTCCTGTCGGGTATACTTCCATCTAGCTCCTCCGCTACTTCAGAAGTTCAAACCACTAACCCTTCCGCTACGTCGGAAGTCAATCCCGCTAAGTGTTCCGATGACTATTCAAACACTTAGACAATTTTTGGAAGTTTGCTGCCATCCAACTCTAATCTCTGCTGGGAAGAATGAAGTCCTGCCTCTGTCACTACATCCTTCATGGCCCATAGAGTCCCACTGTTGAAACCTTTTCTCTGATACCACTCTGTCACGTGCCCGACCCTCACACCGGCGAAGAGGACGCGACGAACACCAAACACCAATGCATACGGGAAAACAACCCCATGAACATAAACAAAAGAGATCAATGCTGAAATTAAAAGCTTAACATGATGCATAACAGGAAGGCCAAACATACAAGCA
The DNA here is from genome assembly GCA_001517045.1 of Pseudotsuga menziesii. NCBI lineage: Eukaryota > Viridiplantae > Streptophyta > Pinopsida > Pinales > Pinaceae > Pseudotsuga > Pseudotsuga menziesii. The sequence goes on from LPNX010685572.1 coordinate 143,369, forward strand.
TACACAGATGCATAATTCCTCAAATCATTCAGCGGAAGCAAACATATACATTCCAGCATTCCACATGTTCATCATAATTCATTTGACAATAGTATAAATTGTAGAGATGAAATAGTCAGCATAACTTATCTTTTAATGGAGAACTTGCCTGCAACCAGTTACGTCGCTGCAATGTTCCACCCAACCATAGGCCAGCGTGCTCATCAATCTCTCAGCAACACTGCCACCCCTGAGCTGGGCATGATTCCTCCAAGGATAAGGGTCAANCAATCAACAAACCAACACCGCTGGGTCTACCAGGCCTTCAACAATCGGCCAAGCCAGCACAGTCCGAAGACCAACCACTGCATACCCACAGCAAAACAAGAGGTTCACCTCTTTGTGAAGAAGGAAAAGACAACCGGTGACAGTCCCAAACAAAAGGTGAGACACAGATCAAGTTCACAAGGCAACTCAGAGTTGTTCTTGGCCCTAACATGGCCAAAACAACTCAGCTACAACCCAAAACCAGGGTACTTTAGCAGCCACAAACACACAATGAATGATAGCAGCAATCCACAGTCCCAAAACAGGGAAAACTCAACCAATAGTTGTGGAAATCAACAGCCCAAAGCACACACAATTCCTCAAGGTAACGGCTGGGTAACTTACACAGTCTCAAACAAAGGAGAAGCCAACTCCCAGCATGGGCAGAGGGAAACTCAACCAATGGATTGGAAATCCGCAGTGTCCCAAAACGAATTTGAGCACCACAGCCAACAAAACGCAGGGAAGACAACAGTCCCAAAACGTAAATAGTGAGCACGGCTCACAACGTGGAAAATGACTCTAACGGTCTGTGTGTGTGAGCAACTTGCACCAGACCCCAAAACACAGAGGAAAACATATGGACCGGCCACAAATCAGTAAGGAAACTTACACACAGTCCCTAAGTGTAGGAATGGCTCTTGCACCCAAACTGAGTGACAGCCACGATTCCACCCTCTCTCCGCGTGAGGAAAACCAACGTAGAACTCCCATGCATGAGAAGAACGGAGAGAACCAACTCATTGGTATCTGCACGAATGGAAATAACACCACAACAAGCCGACAAACAATGTGAGAGTGAACTGACCATCAAGAGAATGAACAGACCAAATCCCAAGCGCGCGGATGTACAGGCAATCGAGAGGACGAACAGACCACCCTCGTGAAGGTTGGAAACGTGGGAGGAAAGAGTAATCGTTTCTTCTGCCCCACACGACAGTGAAGAGGAGAGGCTGTTGGTGGATTGGGCACGTGGGAAAGGACTGACAGTCCTCCACAACCACCACCACTCAGCAATAACTACCTCAACCAACAACAACAAAACAATAAAGAGGTTGACAAGGGAATATGGAAAAACAAAACAAGGTGGCAACACATGGGTTTTCCCCCATAGACCAAGGTTTGACATCCCCCACCCCTTATTCTTTGGAATCATGCACTTTTCATTTCAACTTTGCACTGTCATAGCTGGTTGTGGTTTATTTTATTTGATGTGCGTATTTACATGATGCCAACCATAATGTGCCGGATAGCACGATAAACCATCGGAAACTACACCTATTGCCGAAACATACACAACCAAATCGATGGTGGGGCTTTTACCTTGAGCTCCTCACCACGATTAATTACAATATATACATCATGCAAACGGGGTCAAAACCGGGGTGTGACACCTGCTTCAAATCTGGAAACAATTTCCTTAACTGAAGAATATGCATCCCCTTCCCACTCATTTGGACAAGCCTATGATGCTACAACATTGTACATGTTTATGTGGAAGCTACAAAGATGCGATAATTAGTATTATGAGAAAATAAATACAACGTACATATCCTGTCTCATTTTTCTATTGGCAGTGATCCTTTAGTGATCTTCCACCACGTTTTTCCAAACACAAACAAACAACCGCTATCTCCCAACTACCCTATTGAGATCATATTTCTTTTCATAGAAGGAATATGCCTTACATATTTTAGTATACATCAATTTCCATTATTTAACTTAATATGCACCTTACCCATTCCAACAATGTTGCATAGTTAATCATCCCCCAATACAACATGTCCAAAATCACCTGGAACATAATCATATAATATTTTCCTATGGGGTGTAGCATGGAATGAAGCCCCTAAATCTACTACCCAGTAATCACTAGAATTATCTAATGCAAGAATCAAACCATCTTGTAACACATCACCTGCTACATTTGGTTCTTTATTAGTCTCTTCCTTCCCGTCTCCTTTCTTCTTTGGAGCATTGCAGTCTTTATTCAGATGTCCTCTCTTACCACAGATCCAACTCTCTATCTTTCCCAGTATAGTATTGGATCTTCCCTTTCTAGATTTGTTGCAATTACCCGATATCATTCCTCTCTCCCCTTGTCTTCCCCTTCTCTCCATTGTCAGCACATTACCTGATGTCTCACCTATGTTTTTTCTTTGCATTTCACCGATAAGAATAACACCAACAACATCATCAAATTTAAGAGTGTTTAAACTAGGGACAAAGTTACTTACAACCATGACCAAGCCATTCCAAATTTATGGAAATGAGCACAATATTAGAAAATCCCTAACCTCATCATCAAAGTTAACTTTTACAGAACTTAGCTGACTAGTAATTATATTAAATTCATTTAAATTGGTAGCAACATATCAACCTTCTGACATCTTCATATTAAATAAATGCTTCATTAAAAATACATTGTTGGAAGCTGAGGGTTTTTCATAGAGGTTAGCCAATGTGTTCATCACACCCTCCATTGTATTTTATTTTAAAATATTGAAAGTCATCAATGACGCCAGGCACAACCATATTGTTCCCAATGCCTTTTTGTCAAGAACCTCCCATTCTTCATCCTTGATAGTCGCCAACTATTTTTTTCTTCTACCCAATGGTAGGTATAGATCCTTCTGGTATAGATAGTCCTCCATTTTCATATTCATAACTGGTAGTTATGGTCATTAAATTTCTCAACCCTAAATTTTCCTTCATCTGCCATTTATTCCACTCAAAGCCGAAACCCTTCTTTCCTGTGAGTTTACCAGCCAAATAGACCTTTTGGATATGCTACCAATTGTTAAAATATAGGATCACTGAGCAATAACAATAAATAATAAACAAGATGGAAATATTAAAACACATTACAAGAGAGACACATATATAACATTGTTCACCCAAGATGGGTTACGTTCACACAGAAATTTTCAGTCATTTATTATTATTCCATCCATCAAAATGAAGGGATACAACTTGCAAGAACCCCATTGCACTTCCTCTTCACTCTCTCATAGTATCTCTCTCACAATCACAAATATCTCTTTTACGATGCTACAATATAATACACAACCATATTACGATGACTTCCTTTTATAAAGGGAATACCATGTGAGGATACCATGATCTACCCAAAACCATGGGCCTATAGTCCACCCATTATTGACCAAGTCATGACTTTAAAATTACAACATTTTACAAGGAATTTTTTACTAAAATTTCACTACAGGGATGCTTCCCCCGAAACCTCGCCAGTGGGGCTCCCAAAATAGTTGTTTCCCCCCTGGACCCCCCAGATGACTATAGTGGGGGGGGGTCGCCCCCGCATCCCTCGTTAGGTGCTAGGATCTAAACATGACTGAAATATCATCTTTGAATCAGGAATATCAGGCTCCACAACCAACAATACCTCTATAATTACGCCTAAATTCAAAATTGGACCTTTTAAAACCAACCCATTGCTTAAACCAACATAAATACCTCTACCAAGAGGTCAACAATTTGTTTATAGTTTAAGTTGGGATTGTTGGGCTAGGATTTTTCACCATGAGGAATTGGTGTAATGCATTTGTACCCAGGTTATATTTTGTTGGATACTACAAATTTTATCAATACTTCTAGAACGTATCCCTAACACCCCTCATTATAATTGATTGATTCATTCATTCACTAGTCATATTTAGTGGGTTCATAACCATCTAACAATAGAGATATTTCAAATCTTAGTTACTATATTTGAAAGGAAGGACAATAAGTTAGATAGGAACAAACTATCGTTTTTATAAAATTAAAAAGAACCATGTGTAATCAAGAATGTATACCATAAAATCCACATTTATGCTCCTTTAAAAACAAATCTACAGCATTTATGCATCTTTTATCATGCCATCTTATTGTTTCATTTGTTGATTTTTAGTTAGCTCATATTTGCACATTCTCCTGACAGATTTAACATATTAGTAGGCATATCTCCTTTCCTATGTTATTTGATGCTTCAAATCCTTCCTCTCATTAAAGGATAAGTTCCTACTACACCTTTCCCTCATACTCAACGAAAGAGGCCACTACTCAACATGAACACATGTGTGGTTGTGATTAGATCTGTTTTGCTTGGACATACCTTTCTCAAGGACCCCTCTCATGCACTAGTTGTAAGCCCTCCTAGATCAAGTGGAGGTACCTCCCATCTTAGAAAATAGAAGGGCTCACTCCAACCAGTTTACCATTCATGGATAGCTTAAATCTCCAAGCTCATTACTGACCCTATCCAACATAATCTAGTGTGGCATAACATTCCAGTTAATTTATCCTTACACATTCCAAAAATTGAAGGAAAATGGTGGGTTGAACCAACCAACCATGTGATGTCATTTCACATGTGGTGCTCATTCAACACCATGCTTAAAGACACCATCAGTATTAGGCTATTTCAAAGGAACCTCATGGGCACAATAGCTAAATGGTATGCCACTCTACCATCAGACACTCATACCATATTTGAATCCATAACATTATTTCCCTAATATGTTTTTAGCTACCAAGTCTCCATGACCATGGCTTGGAGATTATTTCATAATTTCAGTAGAGCACATCTAAGCACATCGTCGACCAATATATAATACAACTTGACAAGAACTCTTGAGAGTTCTCAATTTTTATTGTTTGCATTTATTGGCTATTTTTACCCCAAATAAAAAATGGTGCTATCAATAGCACCCTTTTATTCGGTGATAAAATTATGAATTTTTGGAAACCTTGACCAATGTTGATACAATAAAAACCCTAAAACAATGCTTGAATCGAAAAGTGGTCCTATCGGTAGCACCATTTCTTCAGAACTAAATTATAATTTTTGGGAAACCTCGATTAGTGTCAGTGCAATCAAAACTCAAAATCAACCCCCGAACTGAAAAGTGGTGCTATTGGTGGCACCTCTTTCTTCTGTTTAGTTAAAATTGCATTCATTTTGAAACCATGCAAGGCATTTTTTTTCATTTCTTTTAAATAACTTTAAAAAAGAAGAGATTACACAATTTTAGTTTTAATTTTATATAAATTTCTCAATACAAAAAGAAGAAGATGATTTTGAAAAAGAAAAAAAAAGGCATTTAAAAAATCAAAATGTCCAAATTTTCAAAATAAATTTGAAATAAAAAAGAAAAAAATAACACAAATATAATTAAAAAAAAAATATTTAAAAAAAAATATATATATTTTTCTTAATGTCAGTCACTCGAGGCCAGTGTATTGAACCTTTGGTTAAGAAAATACAACCTAGGGGAATCTACGCCATCAAAATCATGTGGGGATCAGACCCATCCTAGGACAGACCAACCCTTAACATGGATGGATTTTTTTGATGTCTCCTCCCATCTAGGTTACCCCTAAGGGAAATTGAATATGGGTCTCCTTGCAAATAAAATGCACACTTTAACTAGATGAACTAGTGAGAATTAACAAAAATGCAAAATAAATTAAAAAAAACAATAATAATAATAAAGTAAAAACAGAAAAAGTACAAATGCAAAATTTAAAAAATATGAAATTTTAAAACAATTAAAAAACAATTAAAAACATTTTGAAAAAAATATTAAAAATAAAAATGAAAATAAAAAAGATTTGAAAAAAAATAAATAATTAAAAAAAAAAATTGTCCTCCCCTCTCTCCCCTCCTCTACCTACCCAACTCCCCCCACCCCTCCTCACTCCACTCACACACCCCCCTTTCTCTCATCCCTCCTCCTCCCAGCCCTCTCCTCTCCCTTCTTCCCCACACCAACCCCATTTTCTCCTTGTGTCACCCCACTCCCAACTTCCATCCGACCCCTTCCCCCCATTCACCTCCCTTCCCTCCATTGTCCTTGTTGGAGACTCAATTCCCACTTCTCCCCCACCTAGCCCTCTTTCCCCCTCTCCCCTATCCCCATTGGGGACTTGACTCAAATTTGAAGAGAGGGGAGGGTATGGGAGTGGGAGGGGGCACGAGGTCGAGGAGGGGACGACACGGGTTCTAGAGGGGGGAGAGGGGAGGGGAGTGGCAATCAGAGGGAATGGGAGGAGAGGGAAGGAAGAAGGCTGTAGGATGAGGGAGGGGAGGGGAGTTGATGGGGAGAGGGGAGGACGAGGGCATGGGACACAAGGGGGAGTGGAGGGGCAGTAAGGATGTAGGAGGAGGGAGAGGAGAGTGATTTTTTAATTTCTTTTAATTTTATCTTATTTTAAATTCAAATGTTTTTATTTTTTATTTTTTTAAATGTTTTCTTATTGTTTTTAATTTGTAATCTTTTAAAATTGTTTTATGTTTTTATTTCTTTTCTTTTCTTTTGTTCAATTTTATATATATGTGTATTTTTTTTTCAAATTTATTTAAATTTGTTTTGCATAGTTTAATTTTTTTGAATGCATTTTTCTTTTTAAATTTGTTTTTTCAATTCCATCTATTATATTAGAAGAAAATTGCATTTTTTAATTAAAATTGGGCTCTCTCTTATTTTTAAGTTGTTTAAAAGAAGACGAATATTGAATATCTTTCTTACATTATGCATGGTTTAGGAATGAATGCAAATTAACCTGAAGAAAAAAAGAGGTGTCACTGGTAGCACCAATTTTTGATTCAGGGGTTGTTTTAGGGTTTTTATTACATCGACATCGGCTAGGTTTCCTAGAAATTTGTAATTTTAGCCTGAAAGTAATGGTACTACCAATGGCACTACTTTTCGATTCAAGTGTTGTTTTTATATTTTTAATGCAAAAATATGAGTTTTTATGGAAAGAGTTCTCATTTCAAGTATAAATTTCTCGTCAAGTTGTATAGTGTGTTGAAAACATTCATGAGTGGCATCACTGATGCACATTGTGTAAAATTAATGTCATGATTAGCGAAGACGTCATGAACACTATGCCAAAAATTGAATATGGGGCCATCCTCAAAGCCAAACATTTTTATTTGATATATGTCTAGTCAATGTATCTCTATACAATCATACCCGATTCTCCTTGTCATCAGTCATTGGATCAAACCACCCTCGTTATGTCACACATCGTAGATAGGATGGTTGGGGAAGTTTATCATCAAGGGACCACACATACCCTGTATGGGTTCCTTATACCAAACTTGTCGTAGTGTGGTCATCCTCCTTCCATGGTTATCAATATTCCTCAAAGTATAACCAAACCGTATTTTGGCCCCATGATGTATTGACCATACAGCCCAACTTTTTCCAGCATGGGGGCACAACCTATTTTTATGCATTCCATCCCTATGGAACCTAAAGAAACTACAAAAAATTCATATGGGGAGCGTATTCCTTATGGATCCATACCCCCACAAAACCCATACTTTCCATTTAGTGAATCTCCTAGTTCTCACCCTGTGGCACATGGTAGGGTGGATTTTGTTGAAACTTATCCCATTCAACAAGTACAACATTTTGAATAGTTAAATGAAAAAAACCCTCCTAATCCACCAAATTAACGGATGAATAAAGGAAAAAACAAGCAATCGACCTAAACTCCAATGTAGGGATGAAATCCCCCCTAACCAGGCAAATCATAATTCTAATAACCAAAACCAAAACACTAGTACTACCAACCCACCAAAGCAAGGAAAGAACATTAATATATTGATGATATTTTCTTGCACCATTTGTGGTGAGTACAACAATTACACTCACTATTGTCCATTGATCTTGGGTATCAACGAATGTTGTAAGAAAAGAAACAAATTGATGCAAATGCTCCCAAAGAAAATAAAAATGCACCTCCCAAACAAGTTTTGTTACAACACACCTTTTCCAATCAATGAGTTGCTTCCCACGAATAAGAGGCTTGGCCACTGACTAACCCACCCCTAGTAGGAGAGGGTTCCTGCCAGAATATCTACATGAATTCTAGAACATTCATCTTTAGAATTACAATTGAGCCTATAGAACCCCAGAAACCCACCCATACAATGTGAGGATGCCTCATCCCCCCCCCCCCCCATGGATTANTACCCAATATACCAAATCCACCTATACTGGTACCACTTGCAATCCTCATATCAGAGTAACACACAATTATAGAATTGTTAATGATTTCATCCAATCCTCTACTATTATGCCCACATTAAAGGTTCTCTAGTATTTCCCTTCTCAAAAGAAGGTTATACTAACATCATTAGGTATTATTGATCCTTTATATTAATTTCTTATGACCTTTGACCTTGACAAGAATAAAACATGACTACCATGATTGGTCACTTCCTAAATATCTATCACAATCAAGAACATCATTAATCATTGATGCAATTTAAATAAATTTGCATTCACATGTGTCATGTCCAAAAATGTTTGGAAATGACTAATATCTCTAGATCCCATCCCTTCTTCTATCACTCTCTATACCTATGATGGGTATCCTTCACAACCAAAAACCCTCTACCAAAATTTACCTAGTCAACCGTGGGGGGAATCTGGTTAAGTCATTGACACACAATTAGACTATAACATCCTCTTAGGATGTAGTTACATGTACACCATGAAGGTGGTTTCCCCCTCATTGTTCTGTGTCATGTTGTTTCCCCACAACAAGAAAGTGGTTATCATTAATTAACTTACATACTATGAGAAGTGCCCCTCATCCAACCTAGATAAAAATGTTTTTCTACCATTAGAACTAAGTATCCCTCATATATCAATGACATAGGACCACCAATACATAGAGATTCTTCCATGTCGGGGGCATATTGCTACACCTAAAATATATACCAATGATTCAATCCCTCAATATCGATGGCCAAGAACTCTTTTGGAACCTTTTTGTTCCTTTCCTAGCCTAGCTGGTGCACTTTTCCTTCTGACACAGAGTGTCATCCCTACCTGACACTTATTACACATTGGCAGTAGGCATCGATGGCACCCTTTATTTCACTACAAGGTGCACTGATGCACTTACTCTTACTGCAAGGAGTGTCAACAATCCTAAGAAGAAGAAAAATAGAAGTTTCAAGAAGCTTCCAAGCGAAATATCTCGTGAAGGATGATCTTATCTATTTGCAAGAGCTGACACTAAACCTCCTAGCCCATAGGGATCATTCCCTATCCTCTTCCAAAAATATCTCAACTCATTTTGGCCTCCCTTGGCCTATAAAAGAAAGCTTCATGGATCATGTGAAGGGGAGACCAAGAAGAGCATCCTTATGTTGTTGGATTGAAGTCTGGTGTAGAGGGAAAACTGAGAAAGTGGTGTGAGCAAGAGTTTGTATTAATTGGGAGCTGTGTGAATGTGTCAAAGACATTATGGAGACAAAGCTATTGACATCAATGCTTTGGTTGTATCTTTATCTTTTCATATTTTAACACAAAAGTGTTTCCCTTTACCATACATGATTTATGTTAATATTGTTCATTTATAATTAGTCTCCTAGATCACTAATATGTATTATCGATTTATCTTGTTACTCTCATCACTTGTCTTGTTTCTTTTGTTTCTTTGTAGGTGTAGGAGATCGCATTAAGATCGGTGAAACAAGGACAACCTTCTAGATCTAAGGTAAGAGAGTTATTTATTCAAGTAGATCAGTTATCTAGGGAAAGGATATGTTGTTGTGTCTTTTTTTTTATAAACTTGTACCATGTAGGATAAAGTAACAAGAAGGATCCACATTGGTTGAAGTATTCCTACAAACAAAATTGGTGACTCCACTGGGGAAATATCAACACAGATCTGGGATAGATACGATTAGATCTGGAGAAGATCCATTTAGATATGATATTTTTGATAACATTTTTGCTTGAAAACTTGTGATTCCTGTTTTCTTAACTCATTTCATTTTTTAATGTGAGTGATCCACCTTACCATCCTTTCAATTTCCTCTTGTATAGTGTGTGTTACCTCACTATTATTCCATCTTGATCCATAATTGGTTTCTTTTGGAGGTTATTGGATTTTTCAATTTTGAGCTAATAGAGCACCTAACATACTCTGACTCCTATTTCCTTATATCAAGCAGCTTCACTGACACTTTTTCACTGACTCATTATGCATCGTTGACGCCTATATCCATTATACAACGTGTGCTAACATCCCCCTAATGTCTTGGTGCAGCCTCTCACAGTGCATTGAGGTAGGCCATCCCCTATCTTAAAGATTGTTCTTGAAAATTTTTGTTTCTCTTTTATTGATTATTGAGTTGCATTATGTCTTACTATTAAGTCTGATAGCCTAGTAGTCCGATCTCCCTTCTTGAGTTCAGATCTAGAAATTTTCATTGATAAGAAGTGTAGAAATTGAACAAATTGTGTGTGAAATGCAGTGTAGGGTTCATGGTTTGTTTGATTGGTTCCATGAAAGTGATCTTAGGTCTATGAGAAAATAATATATGTAGTTTCTTTACAATTATTGAAGTATAGTCTTTTATCTCTCTTTCCTTTCAGATCATATAAAAACAAAAAAATGTTGGCTTGTTTCTTTTTGATTTTTTTTGGATTGCCTAGGTATTTAGAAGAATATTTATTTATGTATTTGATTGAGAAAGAATAGGTTTATAGACGTTAGAAGCTATTCTTTCTTTCTCCTTTCAAATACCTTTTAGGCTTAGTGTTGGAATGCTTGTGTGTTTGGAAATTTTTTGAAAAATATTTAAGTTGAAATCATTGAAAGTTGCATAGTGTGTTTTCTTTGGAAAAAGAAAAGTTTCTCCCTTACTCTACGTAGAATTAATTGAAGAGAAGAGTTACGTTGCATCTAGATTGTAACATTGCATCTTGATCCACATTCCATAAACATTTACAAACCATCAAGATAAAATCAACGGTAGCTTAGGTTAAAATTTTCTAGTAATTTGAGCGATAGGATCAAGACGTGTTTCGACATCTTAAAACATAAGAGCTATCATTATTTTCCTGCACTACATCCTGAGGATCATGCAGTTCTTCCACGTATTTCTAGTATATCAAACAACCTTTCACGTACCCTTGAGGTATATCAAAAGGTACTTCATGTACTTAGTGGTATATAGGAAGGCCCCTTTCAAACGATTGTGCATTAGACATCACTAATACTGATTTGAGCTCCCATGTACCTAGCATATATCGAGAGATCCCTCTAGGATACCCAAACCAACTGAGAAAATCCTTTTGGCCATATTGTTGGATCAATACACCGAGAAAAATACTTGAGGAGCTACTACGCACGTGACATCCAAGTAGTTGGGTATTTAGGAAAGGGTACGTTCCCAATCCTCCTTGTCGTGTTTTAATGTTGGACCCAACAATATATCACAAGTTGTAACAACATAAAAATATTATTGAGGAATTGAATTTCACCAGCACCTCCTATCATTTAAGTTTTCTTGTGACCTTAGTTTGCGTATAATTGTTTGTCGTGATCTCTTCTTTGTATAGAGCTTTAGAGCAGAAATGTTTGGATAACACCCTAGATGAGCTACCTATGAGACAATATCACAATTTGTAGGGTTTACCACCTAACTCTCCTCTTGGCATGGAAGGAAGAGAATGTGAAACCATGGACCAACCAGCTACAACTGATTCGCATGTAGAAGGAGTTTCGATTATCTAATGCGGGGAATAAATTTCCTGCTTTTGAAGTCCTGTAATAGTTCAAAAACCTTGTACAAAATACACCACTTTTCATTTTCAAACGGAAGGTCAACCTAGTGCACCAGATTGGATGTTCAACCACTCGTTAGATGATATTGTTGAAGCAGAGTTTTGTCCAACTACTCCTTTTTGGGAAACTTCTTTAGGACATTTCATTTCTGAATATGGGACCACCCAAACATCTTATGTTACCCCCATTCAAGAAACTCTGTCGGGTGAATAATTATTTAAACCAGTCCAAGAAATTGTTGATCATTTTAGTCACCTACGAGACAATATAAAGAGGATAAGTCTTTCTCCTCTACCCCATCATTCAGAAATAACCCCACCTGGATACCATGCCCTTTCACCATTGCATGTGGCTCTTAACTGAGGTTCACTGGCTCAAAACATGGTTACTCATGATCTAGGACCTAGGTCAACCCTCCGTTCCTACCCCTCCCACCCAGAATCCCCCATCGGTTTCTGAATCCCATGTATCTTCAACACCTGGTGGAAAACCCCCAGACCAAGTTGTTTTACCTACCCAGGGAACCATTTCTAGCATGAGGAAAAAATTTGCAGTAGGACAACCAACAATTAGTACTAATCCTATGAACACCAACATGGTTGCTCCCTCTTTGTCTCGGGACAACCTTCATGGTTTCAATCTGCCATTAGCTATCCTTCTTGGGTTTATACCTACCCAGGAAATAAACCACCTATGGTCCATCAAACCTATCAACCTTCATCGTCATGGGTTGCTTATCTTGGGATGTTGTGCCCCAAAAATGCTTATATCACATGGGGGAATCCTAATTGGTTAAATGTACCTATTCTTGGGGGACCATTTATGAATATTGCTGGGAGTTTTGGAGGCCCACCAAGAGGACCACCTAGAGGACCACCTTCTAGAATTCCACCTGGAGGAGAACCATTTAGAGGACCACCAGCTTGAGGTACACCTAGAGGCACACCACCTAGAGGTCCACCACCTAGAGTCCCACCACTTGGAGGTCCACCATCTAGAGACCCACCACCTGGAGTCCCACACCCTAGAAGTCTACCTTCCTCAGGCATCCCACCACCTAGAGGCCCACCTCCCTCGGGTGTCCCACCATCTAGCGGACCCTCAAGAGGGTAATTTGGAAACCAACCACCTAATAAACTAGTTATGAGAACATCATTTATGCATGTTTATCAATATTCTTATGGCCCTACTGGTCTAGAGGTGCCTTATCAGTATTACCAGTACCCCCATCCTAGTCATCAATTACCATTTTTGGCTACCTTAGGTATGTCATATATGTCTAGATTAATCAACGACCCTATCCACCACAATCCCTCATGGCTTACCATCTCGGTTAATTTACCCTCTGATATACCTAAATTCGATGGAAAACTCAGTGAAGACCTTAAAAACCACGTGATGACATTTCATTTGTGGTGCTCATCTAATTCTTTGATGGATGGTTCAATCCATCTACATTTATTTCAGAGAACCCTCACCGGGGTGGCTGTGAAATGGTATATTGAGCTACCTCAACATTCCTTTTGGGATTTAAATGCCTTAGAAATGTCCTTATTAACACATTGAGACAAGAGACACAAAGAGTTTTGATCAGGGAAACCATAAATGGAGAAAACCCTGCAACTTCCTCTAAGATAGTATCACCACAAGATGTGATACCCAAAATAGTAAGATGACCTCCCAACACAGTAATAGCCTTCTGTCTTCTGTCAAGCCCAAGTATTTCCTTCTCCAAAGGTGCGCCACACTCGAGAGAGCAAGTTATGTATTTCACAAGTGACAAATAGAGAGACTCACACTCTCTATTTATATTAGTCCGTTCACTTGAGTTGCCATTTCACACATAGGATCAACCTAATAATTACTACTTGAGCCTACACCTTAATTAGTGTATAATAACTCAAGTGCCCCATAACTGTGGGGACTTACCTAATGACTTGATATGACTTGTTTACATTATTAATCCTCCCTATCGGAACATCGGGGTAAGACAACATGACTCAAATGCATAATAGAAACATCCCAGAATAAACATCGGGTTACAATATATGAAATACATAGAAGAATACATTTCGAAGTTACATATACATCAACACTCCCTCTTAACTAGGAAGGTATTCTTTCGACACAATTTTCAGCACTGGTCTTCTTCTCTGTATCAACTGGATCATCTCGTCTTCAAGTCATCTTCATCTTCAAGTCATCTAGATCTGGATCATCTCTCGATCTGGATCATCATCACTGGACTAGATCCGGATCATCACTCGATCTGGATCACTACTGTTGGATCTGGATCATCACTCGATCTGGATCTCTCGGAGTCATCATAACTGGATCTGGATCATAGCTCGATCTGGATCTCCACTGGTCATCATCATTTGTGTACTATCTCGTCATAGGAAGTTCTACAGATCCAGCCCTTTTTCATGCTGGTTGTAGGCCTACCCTCATGTAGGTCTTCTCCCAGCACTTACATCTGACCTGCTCATCAGAAAGGCATGCCCAACACTCACATCTGATCATGTAGTAGACTACAATCACATCAAAAAGTCCCAACACTCACATTCACCAGCATGATAGGCACAATCAACTACCATCTGTGAAATGGCTCTGCACTTATATCTGACCTACTCGTCAGAAGGGCACAATCCCACCCAGGCTGGAACCTCATCTGCCACAATGATGAAAGAACCCTATTCTTTTCAGCCAGGCTGGAGCCACGTCCACCACAATGATGGAAGACTTTCAACCAGGTTGGAAGCTCGTCCACCACGATGATGAAATAACTCTGTTCTTTTCACCCAGGATGGAGCCACGTCCGCCACAATGAAGAAATATTTCTGCACTTACATCTGACCTACTCGTCAGAAGGGCATGCACTCACATATGACCTGGTAGGAAATGAATCCTACTCCCTCATCAGAATGGCCCACAGTCCCAGACTGAGCTACCTGGTAATTGACCAGGTGCCTCCACTCTCCCGGAGAGTGGCATTTTCCCTTACATCTGTCCCACTCGACAGAATGGCCAGCACTCACATTTGACATGGAAGGAACCAATTCTCTCACCATGACAGAACAGCTCAGCCCTTACATCTGACCTGCTCGTCAGAATGGCTTTGGATCTCTAGCACTCATATCTGACATGGAAGGAACTGAATCCTCTCACCATGATAGAATGGCTCAGCCCTTACATCTGACCTGCTCGTCAGAATGGCTTTGGATCTCTAGCACTCATATCTGACATGGAAGGAACTGAATCCTCTCACCATGATAGAATGGCTCAGCCCTTACATCTGATCATGGAAGGAACCAATCCTCTCACCATGTCAGAATGGCTATGGGTCTCATCACTTTCCCTTGGAGGGAACCTCAATCTGGAGAACACCAAGTCTCTCTCTGAAGTACTCAAACTTTAGCCTAGCCAATGGCTTCGTCAATACATCAGCTATCTGTTCCTTCGTCGCAACATATAGGATCTTCACTGCTCCTCTCTGCACCATATCCCTGATATAGTGATACTTGATCTCGATATGCTTCGACTTGTCATGGAACACTAGATTCTCTGACAACTTCACACAACTCTGGTTGTCACAATGTATACAGGTAGCATCCAACTGGAGATCAAATATATCAGATAGTATCTTCCACAGCCATACTGCCTCACAACTAGCTGAACAAGCTGTGACATACTCTGCTTTAGCTGTACTCAGTGCCACACAGGATTGCTTCCTGCTAAACCAAGAGATCACACCTGATCCCATACTGAAGCAACATCCCAAAGTAATCTTCCTGTCGATGGCACTGCCTTCCCAATCAGAATCAACATAACCCTCCAGGTTAATCTTCTAATCTGCATCATACTTGAGCCCATAATCAACTATACCCCTGCATGCTTTGCAACCATCAGGTGAACCTGTCTCAATGTGTTCTCAACAAAGCAAATATCTGGTCTCAGGTACATCAAGGACCCAATCATCTGACAATACATCGTAGCATCAACCGTCTCTAATGAAGCATCACTCAATAGCTTCATGTTCAGTGCCATAGGTGTGGTCATGCAATCCATCATCCTGAAGCTCTTCAGGATCTCTACGGCAAACTTCCCTTGTCCAAGGAAGATTCCATCTGTACTCTGCCACACCTCCATACCTAGAACAATAGTGCATCGACACATAACAAGAGCATCACTGGTCTTCTGTCTTCAACCTTGAAGCAAAGGTTGGAATCCGCTTTACTCTCAGTAAAGCCTAGAGTCATTAGTAATGTTCCCATCCTGTCATACCATGTCGAACCTTAGATCTTTTGTAGTCACTCCCTCTGAAGTGAAGCATCATACTCCCTCTATCTTCTGTGCTCTATGCACTGAAAACATTCTGTACCGGAGTGACAAGTAGCTTCCTATTCTACTAATATTCTATGTGACCATCTAGTGTATAGACTTACATCTTCAACCTTGTATCAAAGGTTAAGATCTTCATCAGGCTCATCATGTATGTGTTTAAACTCTTACTGGCTGCAAATCTCTCTTCGTAGTCTAGGCCTTCTTTTCATGAGAATCCTCGTGCTACGAATCTTGCTTTGTATCCCATGATGTTTCCATCTACTGCATGATGGAACTATGAACTTCTCTTCAGTTCTCGATACTGCACCCTGACATCATTCT
>LPNX010685572.1:160120-176962 GCA_001517045.1 Pseudotsuga menziesii
ATTGCTCCCACCTTCTCTTCTCGAGCTTCTTCTTCTTGTGAGTTCTCTTTCTAGAGTCTATTGAAAGTAATCACTTCCTTCTGGCACACATTCCTCGAATGAATGAATCCTACGATCCTGGGAGGCCATTCAAAATGGCCATCACTACTTCTGCATTCTTCACTTCTTCTTTTACCACTTCAAGTTGTTCTTTGATTTGAGAGACTCTTATGACTGCATGGTCTCTTCATTCTGGATCTTCACATCCTTCAACTGGTTTCTTTAGGTCATATTCTGATTTTTGTTCTTCCCTTCAAATAGCTTGAAATTCTGGAACAGCTTTGCTTGCCATAGGTAGTGCTCTGTAATGCACATGTGCAAGCCTTCTATGCCAAGGCTCATTTGGCTTTACTGTGTCATGGATCAAGGCTTGTTCTGGATAGCCCTTCAATTTGTACAAGCTTCCTTCTTGTTCTCTAATCACTACCACATCATTGATAGTCTTTCCTTTTAGCCATATGACGACTTGACCATCTATGAATGCAATCCGCATTCCTTTTACATCAATGCTGAAATGGAGAGAAGGTTCTTCTTGAATCCTGGAACAAACAATACTTCTTTCATTGTTAGAGACTTACCAGAGTCTAGCTTGTATGAAGATTCCCTACTACCTTTTATTGGATATTGGTAGTCATCTCCTAGTTTCACCTTGTGAGGTGATTCATGTTCTGAGAGTCTTACAAAGGATTCCTTGAATCCTGTCATATGTTTGGAAGCCCCACTGTCTATAAGCCAATCATCACTTCCATGAATAATGTTACCTGTGAGAGGTGATATCAGAACATATTCATCCTCGCTTGAAGAATCTTCACTTTCATGTCTGGATCTCTTTTGGATGGTTCATCATCCTTTGTAGCATGAGCATGATGTCTTCTTTGGCCTTGACCAAGTCCTTCTTGTGAAAGGATTCTACCCTCGTCTCCCTCTGAAACTGGAACCTCTATACTCATGTAGGTGTCCAATCCATTTTCTTCAGAGAGATCAAATACTTCTCTGTTTGGAAGTTTTCAACTTCTCCAAGCTTGTCACCAAGCTAATGTGATATATCATATTGAAATGAGAACCTCAAATAGAAGTAGCAAAGGATTAGATCTTACCGATTTGAGGTGTTCGTCCTTGTCCCGGAGTTCGTTGATCTAGGGTTTGTCACAGAAACCCTTATTTTCAAAAATTGGAATCTTTTAGATCTGATTGGATGAACAGATAGATCTCTTCAAATGGAGCTGTCCAATGTACTCCTTTTCTGAAAACAGTGGGGGGAATCTCTCGAAACAGGAAGCCCTAATTTTCTGATTTCTTCTGATAAATGCCTGTTACTACTTATGTGATATATCTGAAATTAATACTCCTCTATGTATTAAATTTATAACTAAGGTAACCTCGTATGTCCCTGATCCAACACCATAGGTTTCATCAGAATTGGTTTCACCATTTGGGATTTATGATCATTTTCCCAAGGTGACCTGTTACAGGACTGTTCAAAACAGCGAAGTTGTACGGCCTTCCACGTGTCACTGGTTCATCTTATGAGTCTGATATTCGGACCACAGAAATTAAATTATGTTCCCTTTCTGGAACATCTTATAGAATTCCATTTCTACCTCTGTAGCCCAAGATATTGCAGATCTCCCCAGGTGTCCTGTTTATGGATGATTTCTGGAAGAGGATGGAGCCCTAACGTGGAGAATTCATATCTCCCAGAATATAGCGAATCTGAGGCTTATTTTTGGACACAGTGTTCATCAGGATTTTATATTCAGCCCCTGCAATTTTCAGCTTCTGATACTTCTCCAATCTCGAAATATAGCGACTGTACCAAAACGTAGCAGTTTTAGTATTTAGGGTTTCTCCTAGCTCAGGGTCAAACTAGGGTTTGACTTTCCTAGGGTTTCACCCAACCAAATTTCTTGATCTAGGTCTCTAAACTTTGGTTTCGATGAGGAGAATAATCCTATGTTGGTCTCACTCAAAAATTCCTCTTCTGTAGAAATCCCTAATTTCCACATCGAAACTGAAAAAGCTTGAAATTGAATTCCGCATCGACAGAAAGATACACCCTTCAATGGAGAGTCATCTTAGCATACTTTTGCTGAAAATATGTGGAGGAAGATCCACAAAATAGGAATCCCTAGTTCTTGTAGCTGCACAGTGTCTTCTTCTCAGGTTAGCTCTGATACCATGTTAGTTTTTCAACATTTAAGCTAGCATTATGTTAAGATCTTTTCACTGAGAGAATAACAAGCACAGCAATAACATAAGCACATCACATGAGACAAGAGACACAAAGAGTTTTGATCGGGGAAACCATAAATGGAGAAAAACCCACAACTTCCTCTAAGATAGTATCACCATAGGATGTGATACCCAAAATAGTAAGATGACCTCCCAACACAGCAATAGCCTTCTGTCTTCTGTCAAGCCCAAGTATTTCCTTCTCCAAAGGTGCGCCACACTTGAGAGAGCAAGTGATGTATTTCACAAGTGAAAAATAGAGAGACTCACACTCTCTATTTATATTAGTCCGTTCACTTGAGTTTCCATTTCACACGTAGGCTCAACCTAATAATTACTACTTGAGACTACACCTTAATTAGTGTATAATAACTCAAGTGCCCCATAACTCTGGGGACTTACCTAATGACTTGATATGACTTGTTTACATTATTAATCCTCCCGATCGGAACATCAGGGTAAGACAACATGACTCAAATGCATAATAGAAACATCCCGGAATAAACATCGGGTTACAATATATGAAATACATAGAAGAATACATTCCGAAGTTACATATACATCAACACATATATGTCTAGATTAATCAACGACCCTATCCACCACAATCCCTCATGGCTTACCATCTCGGTTAAGTTACCCTCTGATATACCTAAATTCGATGGAAAACTCGGTGAAGACCTTAAAAACCACGTGATGACATTTCATTTGTGGTGCTCATCTAATTCTTTGATGGATGGTTCAATCCATCTACATTTATTTCAGAGAACCCTCACCGGGGTGGCTGTGAAATGGTATATTGAGCTACCTCAACATTCCTTTTGGGATTTCAATGCCTTAGAAATGTCCTTATTAACACATTTTCAGTTTCCAATCTGATATGAAACATGTACAGACCTTTTGACCTCACTTTTCAAGACCACTTCTACTCATATATTTGATAATATACATGAGAAGAGACGACGAAATAGGTTGATTAAGGCTCCCATTCCCTATCAGTTACTTGCCGATTGGTTTACTAAATATATACTTCCCCCTATTTATAGAGATGTCACCATGGGAGGTGCTATTACCAAGGAGCAAGTTATCAGTTGTGCTTAGTACCTTGAATTAGTCTATTCCAATTGAAGCACTTTGTACAACCTAATTCCTCATGATCTTTGTCCTACCTCAGATCATTCAATACCTTCAACAGAGACACCCTTCGATGGTGTTCTTGGTTATGTTCAAACACAATCGATGATTAAATCATCGAAAAAGAAAAATCAACCGGTCATGTCTACTAGTCAAACTGTTTCAACCCCCAAAACTGATTCCCATCCTGTTGTTTCAAATGAAGTGAATGCAGTTCAATCCTCAGAATCTTCAAGAGGAAAGAAGAAAGGAAAGAATAAATCCAAGAAATATGAGAACCAATAGGAAGGTAATAAAACACAGAACCCTAATGTTGACTCCAAAACAAGAGAAAGGTGAAATTACCCTGCCTTATTTGTGGAGGTGGCCACTTCACCAAAGAGTGCCCTTATCATGAGGAATTCAGTAAATTCCTTAAAAATACCCCCACTCCGACAGTCCTTATGGATCCTTTCCCTACCCAATAGAAATTTATTGACCATGAATCCTTGCATGGGTCTTCTTCGTCTTCCATAGATGAACTTAAAATGATTTCAAGTGAATCAGTTAATATTAATACTTGATCCCAAAACTATGACCCTCCACTAGAGAAGAAGACTGATAATGTTCCACCAGAAAAAACTTCAGCATCCTTGCCCCCTCCTACTAATGGTATTCAAATTGAAAAACCTTGTCTTGATGCAATTCTCCAGCCACCTAAGACTACACTTCGAAAATACGTACTTAATCCTAACAAACAAGCCTCCGAATACTACAATATAGTTGAATATCTAGATCAAGCACCATGTACTATGTCAACTCTCGAAGTACTTCGAACATGCCCTACACAACAGAAGAACTTGTTATCAGTTCTTGGAGTGATGGGTCTTGAATGCAATAACATTATCTCCTTTAAACTGGATGACTTTAATTCTAGGCTCTCCCATCAATTGGATTTCCAATTATCCACGAAATCTATTGGGAATATAATCCATCATACAATATTGGACGAGGGAGACTCAACTTCAGTCATGTATTTATCCTACTGGATAGCTATCAACTCTCCTGAGATGAACCGTTAACCCATGACATTAAAGTATTTTGATGGTGAAGACTTTCAACCTTATGGATTACTACCCTCTCTCTAGGTAGAACTAGGGGAAAATCATTCTCCATTCATGTTGAATTTATCGATGCTCCTTTAGACTACAATATTCTTCTAGGTCGAAATTAGTTCTACACGATGCAAGACGTTACTTCATCGATATTTTGAGTAGTACAGTTCCCATTCCAAGGGAAGATCGTTACCATTGACCAATTAGATTTCTATTCACCAGATGCGACTTCAAATTCTGCAAACAATGTTCCAC
This sequence comes from Pseudotsuga menziesii, assembly GCA_001517045.1. Classification (NCBI taxonomy): domain Eukaryota; kingdom Viridiplantae; phylum Streptophyta; class Pinopsida; order Pinales; family Pinaceae; genus Pseudotsuga; species Pseudotsuga menziesii. The sequence goes on from LPNX010685572.1 coordinate 164,875, forward strand.
TTTTGGCTTCTTTAGCCCCTCAATATCAGAACATTGGAGTAGGTCTTCTCAAGGATTCCTCACTCATGGGAGTCTTTCCATTATCCAATCCTCCTCCTATTTCATAGTTAGCATCCATGAACATGATATCCACTTCTAGCTTTGACACTCTATATAAAGGAAATTCAATTGATGATTCGACATCAATGAGCCCTTTCGAAGAAATGTACCAAGCTATTTAGTCCACTAGTGATACCACCATCAATGATCATATTTTGGTGGCTTCAGATATGTATCACCTACCATATTGGTTAGAAACCCCCCTCATCTCTAGAATTATCTTTGGCATACACTCCCCTCCGATGAATACATCATGGATGTCATGTCCTTAGATGATATGCCCTGGAAAGATCATCATCACCGATATTCTTTCCTTCCTAGTTCACATATGGTAGAAGACCAGTTTGCAACAACAATTTCATCCGATATCGTCACTAATACTCAACCCCTAGTACTAACCCATGATGTTGAGTCTAAGGGTAATTTGAATAATATTACCAAAAATATTTTTGTTGATATCTCGGTGAAGCCCATAGTCATAGAGAACATCAATGTAGGCCATTATTCTTCCCCTTCAGAACTAGAGTCTTACATAGCCTTGTTTAAATAATTTAGAGATAATTTCTCTTGGACATACGAAGAAATTCTAGGGATAGATCCTTCCATCCTTGTTCATGAGATTAAGACTTACCCTGACTCCATGTTAGTTGATCAGAAACTTTGACAAGTACATCCAAGGAAAGAGGCTTCCATTAAGGAAGAGATTGAAAAATTCTTATGGTTGGTTTTATCTACCCTGTACCTTTGAATGAATGGGTCTCTAACATTGTCCCTATCAACAAAAAATAGGGTACCATTAGGGTTTGTATCAATTTTCAGGATCTGAATTGGCCTTGTCCTAAGGACAATTTCCCCACTCCCTATATTGATCAAATCATCGATAATTGCACTCAAAGTGTCATCTTCTCATTCATGGATGGATTTTCTGGCTACAATCAGATTGAGATACTCCCATCCGATCAACACAAAAGGAATTGTATCTGCCCATGGTGGACCTTCTCCTATAGAAAGTTACCTTTTGGTTTAAAGAACATTGGAGCTACTTTTAAACGTGCCATTTCTTATGCTTTCCACAAAATTAAACACATTGTGGCACTGTATATTGATGACCTTCTTGCTCATTTGAAGTTCCACGATCACCACGGTGATCATTTGACAGCTATTTTTCTCTGATGTCACCACTATAACATCTGGTTAAATCCACACAAGTGTGTTTTCTATGTTGAGACTAGTTGACTCCTTGGTTTCATTATGTCCAAAGATGGCATACAAATAGACCCTCTGAATATCAAATCCATCTTGGCCTTATCCACTCCTACAAATGTTATGGAACTCCAAAGTTTTCAAGGTAAGGAAAACTTTTGACGTCATTTTGTCTGTAATTATGCTAAGAAAAACCACCCTTTCATGCATTTAATAAAGAAGGATACCCCCTTAGTTTGGGATGACCTGGTGTAGCATATGTTGAATACTCTGAAACATGCCATTACACATGTACCTATTTTGTAACCACCCAATTATACTAAGGATTATTCCATGTATGTGGTTGCATCCCTATATACCATTGGTATGGTTTTGGTTCAAAAATACTAACACGATCATGAACATGCAATATACTACCTGGGTAAGAGTCTTTTGGACTCTGAAACCCTGTACTCACATGTGAAGAAATTAGCTCTGGCCACGGTCATCATGGTCCAGAATTTCTGTCACTACATATTACTCTGAATGAACACGTTATATGCATATTCTAACCCCATGTTTACATATTGACTCGTCAAGTGCTTGGGTGCAAATACTCTCTCTATATTGTCATTCTCAAGGAATTTGAGTTGGAATTTGCAAAATCTAGTTCTAAGAAGTCTCCTTTCTTCGCAGAGCTTATGTGTGATCTTCCCCGTATTACTGAGGAAACTGAGCCCATCAATTCATTTCCCGATGAACCCTTGTTCCTCATTAGTACGTATAACCCCTGGTATGGATATTTAATTCTCTATATCCAGACACAACGGTTTCATCACAATGCAACCCATGACAAACGTCGTCGCATCCGCCATCATGCTAAATACTACATCATTATTAATGATACCTTATACTGTTGTGGCATGGACACCATATTACTACATTTTTTATCTCATGAAGAGGTTGATATTGTTTTGAATAATTTCCACTCTGGATCTTGTGGTGGTCATCTTTCTGGGATGGCTACTGCCCAAAAAATATTACGCGATGGGTATTTTTTCCCCTCGATATTTAAAGATTGCATAGAGGCCTTCAAGGAATGCCCACCTTTTTAGTTGTTTACATAAAAAACATGCACCCATCCCACTCCATTACATCCTGCCATCGCAGTTGGTCCCTTTGAAAAATGGGGAATGGACTTCATGCATTGTAGACCTACCTCAACCAAGGGGCATGGTTACATTATTATGGCCGTAGAATAATTCACTAAATGGTTTGAGGCCATGCCTACTTATGTCGAAGATGGAAAAAAAACTGCTCTTTTTCTATTCAACCATATCATCACCATATTCGAGATCCCTAAGGCCATTGTGACCGATCACAGGTCACACTTTTAGAATAATATGATGTTAGAATTAAGTGCTAAGATAGGGTTTTTCCATGAAAACTCTACACCCTACTATCCACAGGCCAATGGCCAGGTTGAAGATATCAATAAATTCTTAAAAACCATGCTTCAATGGATGGTAGGACAAGCCATGTCCAACTGGAATTTGCAACTATTTTCCACATTATGGGCCTACTTGACCACTATCAAGACATCCACTAGTTTTACACAATTTCAATTGGTGTATGGACTAGAGGATATTCTTCCCATAAAGTGCGAGATCCCTTCCCTAAAACCTGTCTTGGAACTGCTACCCAACACCACCTCGGAAGAAGAACGTTTCTTGTATTTAAAAAAGCTTGATGAGACTCGTTGCGATTCTACCTTAGAAAATGAGGTGCATAAACAACCGATGAAAGATCAATATGATAGATCTGTTCAACCTCACTCTTTCAAAGAAGGTGACCCGGTCTTGAACTACGACCATAAACACGACAAGTTGGGAGCTGGGGAGATGGAATCTATGTGGAATGGGCCTTACATCGCCATCTATGTCTTAGAGAAAGGGGATTATGAGTTGATATATTACGATGAGATACCCTTGGGAGAGCCTCACAATGGGATCTACCTTAAAAAATACTCTTCCTAGGACATCTAGCATAGTTTGGTTGTATATACTATTTATAGAGTGTTGTATGTTTTCTTGAGAAGTGTGGATTTAGTCTGACTGTAAGATGTGTCCTTCACAAACCTACTTATGTAGTCCTATGTTTAAAATGAAGAAATGACCACATATATCAATTTCATGGATGGTGCTAATCATTACACCTTGAATATTGCGTCATCATCCTGGGTACTGTACTCTCCTACTAATGATCTAGTGAGTTTAGGAGGAACTTGTTTGGGCCCCACAACAAAAAACCTTGTAGAATATCATGCACTGATTGGGTTATTGACTGAAGCCCTAGCTAATGATGTAAGTTATATTAGGGTCTACCTAGATTCAAATTTAGCAGTACATCAGTTAAATCAATTCTACACCATCTGGAACCCCCTAATCCTTCGTACATTACAAATATTTAGGCTTTTAGAAAGGTCTTTTGAGTAGGTTTCCTATCAGCATATCCTGATACATTTGAATACTATGGTAGATTCCTTAGAAAACTTTCTCTTGGATTGGTATCTTTCTCATATTTAAAATTTATTTTAACATCAATTTCACACATTGAAACACATAGATACATAGGTATGTTAAATTTTCATATGCTAAGCTAGAACATCAGTATTTCATTTCATTTTCATAATAAAAGCATATAAATAGGATCACTGAAAGAAACAGTATCACAAGAACAACACAAATTTATCCTCAAAAAACCCTAAAGGGAAAAACCCAGCAAAAGCTTCCTCAATATAGATGCCCCAAAAGGATAAAAGATAAAAACAACAAGGAGATCAAAGTCTAATCCTCCTCCTTCTCCAGCTACTCTTCTCTTCTCTACTAATGCGCTACACAAGTGAGAGAGCATGTGCTCAAATGAGGAGTGCTACACCTCTATTTATATTCATCCGTTCACTTAAGTTAACTCATTCGACATGTAGGCTCGAGTTAAATCATGTAGGCTCAAGTTACACATGTAGGCTCAGGTAACCACACTGGGGTGTTGATGACCCAATTTTACAAGTAGAGGGGACTACCTCATGACTCTTATTAGTTCTTCCGATTAGGAGCATCGAGGTACAATGTAATACAAGTGGTTCTCCCGGTAGGACCATCGGGGACCACAAAAAGATACATATATAATATTCTTTGAAGTTACAATATTTCAACACTCCCCCTTAACGAGAAGGGTATTCTTCAACAACATAAACAACAACAAGAGTAGGAGAAAGATAGGGGACATCATCATCATCATCAGGGTAACAAATCTATAAATAATTGGAAGCTTTTCAACATCATGTAGTCTTCATCTTCAATCTTCAGTATTCATCATCATTAATTCTTTGACCGCTTCGATCAGCAACATCTTCAGCATTTTGATCTTTCAATCAGCAACGACATCTTCAGCACTTGGACCTTTCAATCAGCAACATTTTCAGCACTTTTGACTATTCGATCAGCAACAAAATCTTCAAAATTTTTTTGACCTTTCTATCAGCAACATTTTCAGCACTTTGAATTTTCGATCAGCAACAACATGACCTTTCGATCAACAACATCTTCAGCATTTTTATTTTTTGATCAGCAATGACATCTTCAGTACCTTGACCTTTCGATCAGCAACAACTTCTTCAACACTTTGACCTCTATATCAGCAATATCATCCTCAACACTTTGACCTTTTGATCAGCAGCAACATCATCATCATCATATTCTGATCTGTCGATCAAAATCATCATCACATTCTGATCTTTCGATCAGAAACATCATCATCATACTCTGATCCTTCGATCAAAAACATCATCAACATACTTTGATCTTTCGATCAGAAACATCATCATCATACTCTGATCTTTCGATCAGAAACATCATAATCATAGTGTGTCATCATCATACTCTAATATTTAGATCAGTACATCATCATCATCATACTCTGATATTTTGATCAGTATGTCATCATCATCATACTCTGATCTTTTGATCAGTACGTCATCATCATCATACTCTGATCTTTCGATCAGTACGTCATCAAACTCTGATCTTTCGATCAGTACGTCATCATCATCATACTCTAATCTTTCAATTAGTATGGCATCATCATCATCAGCAACAACCTGCAAACCACAACTCAAAGGCAAAAAGTCTTTGGATCACTTTTGGACTTAAAGTCTAGGGATGATACAATCCCACCACATTCTCGACAACCGAAGTTACCAGATTAATTATGGGAGAATCAGTCCCTATCACTTTAGGACTAAGTCCAACGACAATGCAATCCTACCACATTCTCAAGGACCGAATCCACCGGATTGATTACGGGAGAATCAGTCCCTATCACTTTAGGACTATGTCCAAGGATGATGCAATCCTACCACATTCTCAAGGACTGAAGCCACCAGATTGATTATGGGAGAATCAGTCCCTATCACTTTAGGACTATGTCCAAGGATGATGCAATCCTACCACATTCTCAAGGATTGAAGCCACCGAATTGATTATGGGATAATCAGTCCCTATCACTTTAGGACTATGTCCAAGGATGATGCAATCCTACCACATTCTCAGGGACCGAAGCCATCGGATTTATTACAGGAGAATAAGTCCCTATCACTTTAGGACAATGTCCAAGGATGATACAATCCTACCACTTTCTCGAGGACTGAGGTCACTGGATCTATTATGGACAAATGTCCCAGGATGATACAATCCCTCTTCATTCTTGAAGACCGAGATCTCTGGATCACTTTAGGGCAAGTGCCCAGGGATGATACAATCCCACTACATTCTCAAGGACCGAGGTCACTAGATATATTATGGACAGATGTCCCGAGATGATACAATCCCTCTTCATTCTCGAATACCGAGGTCTCTGGATCACTTTAGGGAAAGTTCCTAGGGATGATACAATCCCACTGCTACATCACTATTCCCCCTTTTGAGGAAGGTCTTTTCGAACCACACCAAGCTTGTTTTGAAAGTGTTCAAACTTCACTCAAGACAGAGGCTTTGCCAACACATCAGCAACTTGTTCATTAATACTCACATACTGGAGCTTTATGGCTCCCTTCTGCATCATATCTTGAATTTAGAAATACCTGATTTCTATGTGCTTTGATCTGTCATAAAACACAGGGTTCTCTGTCATCTTTATACAACTTTGGTTATCACACAGAAACACAGTAGTTTCCAACTCTAGGTTGAATAATCCTGACATCAGCTTCCGAAGCCATATGGATTCACAACTAGCAGAGCAAGCTGCTATATATTCTGCTTCGGCTGTGCTTAGTGCAACACTGGATTGCTTTCTGCTAAACCATGAAATCATAGTAGATCCCAGACTATAACATCCACATGATGTTCTTTTTCTATTTGAGATACTTCTGGCCCAATTTGCATCTGTATAGACATACAATCTATACTCATGGCTATTATCATAATATAGACCAAAGTCTATAGTTCCTTTCAAATATCTCATCACATGTTTTGCAGCTACCAAGTGAACCCATCTAGGTTGAACTAGATATTGACTTAGGGTGTTCACAGCAAAACAAATGTCTGGTCTGGTATTTGTCAAATACATCAATGACCCAATGATTTTTTTGTAATGATTCACATCCACTAACTCTGATGAGTCACATTAGAGAGAATTTGAGGTCAAAAATGGGCCTCCTAAGAGATGTACTACAAAAATATAAGATATATTAAAATATTATGAGTTAGGGGTTTTATGGGGTAGGTATATATGACAACTCACCTCCTACACTACTTTTTATGCACAATATAAATAACCATGGTTGAGTTACTTTTCTAAATTGATTATAAATTAAAATTAATCAAATAACTCTACAATGATGTGACTAAGATTCATTGTAAATTCTCAAAAATTTATTGTCCTTTAGCATTTATTTTTCTTGAACTTGTAAATAAAATTAAACAAAAATTAATTTAATTTATATGCATAACTAACATATTTTTTTCATAGAAATATCATTCATGAATTTAATTTATTTTAAAAGTACAAGATTATATATATATATATTATTTTGACATTATAATATTAAATACAATTGAGTGAATATATAATTTAAAATTAAAAAACATGAAAATGACAATATATTATTTTATAAAAAAATGTGAAAAGACATTTTTATGAATTATGAGTATTTTACTTGAAAATGACAATAATATTATTTTATGAGAAAGTGAATTGTGAGTACTTTACTTGAAAATAACAATAATATTATTTTATGAGGAAGTGTGAAATGACTTTTATTGTGAGTACTTCACTTTATGACTTAAAAGTACTTGTACCACTACCTTGGTTAACTATGGGTTTTCATCCACCATAGAAAATGTGACAAATAAGCATTCTTAACTCATGCAATGCCACCTCAACCATGGGGGATGATGTCATCTACTAGAATGTAATTGGTTGATTTTTATAGTACATTTTGGTCCTTTTGAGGCCCATTTTTGACCTCAAATTCTCTCTAATGATCAGTTAACAACTTCAGGTTGGAATCCATGGGTGTGGACAAAGCTTTGCATTCCAACATATTGAATCTTTTCAATATCTCTACTGCATACTTTCCCTAGTTGATAAAGATTCCTTCTGAACTTTTCCACACTTCTAGACCTAGGAAATAATGCATTAACCCAAGGTCTTTCATCTCAAATTGTTCTGCTAGTCTCTTCTTGATTTTCATCATTTGTTTCTCATTTCCTGTCAAGAACAAGTCATCCACACATAGTAGTAGGATGACAGGTTCATCTGCTACAACCTTGAGGTAAAGGTTAGGATCAACTTTACTCTTTGTAAATCCCATGTTTGACAGGAAACTATCTATCCTCTCATACCAAGCTCGAGGAACTTGTTTAAGACCATACAAGGCCTTCTTCAACTTGCATACATGAGTATGTCTGTCTTCAACTTCAAATCCTTGAGGTTGTTCTATGTAAACTTCTTCTTCAATAACACCATTCAGAAAAGTTGTTTTCACATCCATCTGGTGTAAGTCCCACTTCATTATGGATGCAAGAGCCATGATAGTTCTAATTGAATTATATCGTGCTACTGGAGAAAATGTTTCTTCATAATCAATTCCCTCTTTCTAAGAGAAACCTCTGGCCACAAATCTTGCTTTATATTTCTCGATACTTCCATCAGCTGCATGCTTTATTTTTAATATCCATTTGGAGGATACTATACTATTTCCTTTTGGTTTGGGAACTATATCCCATACATCATTCTTCATTATTGACTGGTATTCTTCAGTCACTGCTTCTACCCATTCTTTCTTCTGTACCGCTTCTTCATAGTTTGTAGGTTCTTGTTCTACCAGATCACACATCAAAGCTACATATTTGGAAAAAGTATTAGGTTTCTTTCTTTCCCTTGTAGAGCCTTCGAGAGCTCCATATCTTTCTGCCTCTCATATGATTTCTCTTGTCCAAGCAAGCTTTCTCTTTCTTGATATCTCCATCATGGGAGGTTCTTGTTGTTCTTCCATGTCATGTTCTTCAGGAGCTTCATATTCAGGGATACATGTAGTTTCTTTATTTCTGGGTGGTGTCTCTTCTTCATACACTTCTTCAAGTTGGCACTTCTTGGATCTCTTGAGAGCTTCCTCTTCATCAAATTTCACATCTTGACTGATTTCCATGTGATGGAATCTAGGAATGTAGATTCTGAATGCTTTGGATAATTCACAATATCCAACAAATATCCCCTTCTTTTCGGAAGGGTCTAATTTGGTTCTTTTCTCTCTTAGTATATGAATATATACTAGACAACCAAATATCTTGAGGTGACTTACCTCAGGCTTCTTTCCTGTGAATATCTCTTCTGGGGTTTTGAACCCAAGAGCACTGTGAGATATTCTATTTTGTACATACACAACAGTTCTTGCCGCTTCTGCCCATAGGTGCATTGGAAGATCTTGATCATATATCATTGTCTTCACTTCCTCCATGATGGTTTTGTTCTTTCTTTCCGCTACCCCATTCTGTTGAGGATTATAGGGAGCAGTTAGTTCCCTATTTATTCCAGCATCTTTGCAAAAGGCATCAAACTCTTTTGAGGTGTACTCTCCTCCATTGTCTGATCGAAGAATCTTAATTTTCTTATCAGATAGATTCTCTATCAAGGCTTTGAACTCCTTGAATTTCTCAAACACTTCACTCTTTGCTTTCAAGAAGTATATCCAAGTCTTTCTTGAGAAATCATCAATAAATGTGATATAATATTCAAATTCACTAAAGGATGTGGAAGACATTGGACCACATACATCTGAATGAATCAATTCCAACGTACCTTTTGTTTTTGTTTCACTCTTCGGAAATGGATTCTTGATGTTCTTTCCCTTCACACATCCTTTGCAAATGCCTTCATGCTTGATCTTCATGTCTAGTAATCCCGTCACTAATTTTTTCACATGAGGTAGAGCCTTGTAATTTATGTGGGAAATCCTTCTATGCCATAGTTCACTAGGGTCAGTGGACTAATGCACAAAGGTTGTTTTTGAGTGCCCCTTGAGTTTATACAAGCCTCCTTCTTCTTCATCAATGATGATTGCATCTTCAATATTCTTTCCTTTGGGCCACATAAGTACTTAACCATCTATGAAAGCAACTTTAAATCTTTTCTTATCTAAAGCTGAGATAGAAAGTAAATTCTTCTATTAACCAGGTACATATAATACATCTTTCATTTTTAAGGGATTACCTAATTCAAGTTTGTAGCTTGCTTCACCAACTCCTTTGATTGGATATTGATAGTCATCTCCTAGGGATACTTTATAAGGAGAGCTCTTTTCTTCAAGTTTGGAAAGATTTTTCTTTTGACCCATCATGTTCTTTAAAGAACCACTATAAATAATCCAAGTGTCTTCTCCAGGAGTCATAGACCCAGAGAGAGTAGAAAACAATACATATTCTTCTGCATTTTCTTCTCTTGCTTTCTTTCTTGAAGGTCCTTCATCTTCTTCTTCTTCATCCTCATCTTCAGCTAGATGAGCATGATATATTTTGTTGTTGTTGATTCTCTCCTTATATTTTTGCTTCTTTATAGGACAGTTTCTGGCAATGTGTCCTATCTTGTCATAGTGGAAGCATTGAAAACCAAAGTAGTCCTTACTTGATAGACTTTATTTAGATCTTTGGAATCTTCTGGGAGGTTGATGCTCTTTGTGACTTTCCTTCTTGAAGATGGGTTGATTCCTTCTTATTTTTCTAGTATGAGTGGCTAGGGATTGATCATCCTCTTTTAGTAAGGCTTTTCTATTTGCCACTCTAGTCTCCTCTTGAATGCAGTCTTCCCATACCACATCAAACTGCATGCTTTCCTTCCTGGCACACATCATTTGAATGAATGATTCCCATGGTCTAGTGAGACCATTGAGAGCATTCATAACCATTTCATATTCATCAAGCTTATCTCCAATAGCTTCTAGTTTCTCTTTGATCTCAGAAACCTTTGTGAAGTAGTCTTGGATGGATTCTCCATGACTCATCTTGATGCTCTTCAGTTGAGCTCTTAGATTCATCTTTCTGTTAATGTTTCTTCCTTCATACATTCTATATAGGTCATCAAACATTTATTTTGGAGTCTTCTTGGATGAAACTTGAGGGATCAATTGATCCTTGATGGAGTCAGCAATAATCCTTTGTGCCCTAATCATATTGTTTCTATACTTCTCCTTGGCTTCAGCTTCTGTAACTTCTTCTTTGACATACTTATCAAGATCATTCTCTTGGAGAATGAGACCAATCCTGTATTTCCATGCTCGGAAATTTTCTATGCCTTATAGCTTGTCCTCAAGCTTAGTGCTTGGGGTCATCTTGTCAGAAAATCAACAAAAAATTGAAATTTTGCAAAATGAGAAAATGACCTTACCAGGAGATGTGCTTGAGTGAGGTGAGTTGACTGAGGTGCTTGGATTCTATGCATCTCAATTCTTCACCTTCTGAATCAGACTTGCAAGATTCAGTTTCTGTAGTTTTCTGGTTCAATAGTTTTCTGGTGCAGCTATCAAACTAGGGTTTGACTTTTCTGGAGATTCACACATCCAGAAAACTTGAATCTAGGCTCAAAAGATGCACTCTGGGAGGGCACAACTTTCTATGCAAACAGTTTTCTGAGACTCAAAAATTTTCCCAAAAACCCTAATTTCTTTCGAGGAGAGAGAGAGAGTTATTTCACCTTGTGAAAGTTGTCCTGTTCAGGTTAGCTCTGATACCATGTTAAATTTTCATATGCCAAGCTAGAACATCAGTATTTCATTTCATTTTCATAATAAAAGCATATAAACATGATCACTGAAAGAAACAATATCACAAGAACAACACAGATTTATCCTGGGAAAACCCTAAAGGGAAAAACCCAGCAAAAGCTTCCTCAATATAGATGCCCCAAAAGGATAAAAGATAAAAACAACAAAGAGATCAAATCCTGATACTCCTCCTTCTCTAGCTACTCTTCTCTTCTCCACTAATGTGCTACACAAGTGAGAGAGTGTGTGCTCAAATGAGGATCGCTACACCTCTATTTATATTCATCCATTCACTTAAGTTAACTCATTCGACATGTAGGCTTGAGTTAAATCATGTAGGCTCGAGTTACATATGTAGGCTCAGGTAACCACACTGGGGTGCTAATGACCCAACTTTACAATTAGAGGGGACTACCTCATGAATCTTATTAGTTCTTCTGATTAGGAGCATCGGGGTACAATGTAATACAAGTGGTTCTCCCGGTAGGACCA
>LPNX010685572.1:177221-199431 GCA_001517045.1 Pseudotsuga menziesii
AAATATGTAACCATCAAAGTTTCAAGTACATATAAATAGGGTAAAAACTAAAGCTTTGAATATTTTAGTATAGATATAATAAAAAAATGAGGGAGCCACTACAGGCTAATCCTTGTGCTCATGGTATCACATCACACCCCGAGCCACTTGATGGAGCAGCCTCCCAAAACGTCCTAAGACTCCTACAGTATGGAGCTGATAGTTCCTGTGAAGATCACCAATATAAATATTAGGTATTCCCACAGTCAGCCACTGGAGGTTCTCCTTGATTTCCTGGAGTTCCTCCTCTACCTCTGCATTCTTGACAACTAGGTCTCTAACTACCCATCACCTCTCTATAGGTGAGGCCCCTGCCAAATGAGAAGGTCCTATATCTGCATAATTTTTTTTGTATGTCTCAGAATCACATCATAATAATAATAAAAATGAAATATGAAAAAAACAAACAAAAAATGTGCATAGTGACATGTTTCTTACCCTGGTCATCCCATTGATCTCCCTGTGGTAGTGGAAGGTCGGGATCATTCCTGAAATATTCCCCAGCATAAGCTTAGTGCTCCACCATCAGTAGTTTTCCTCTCAGCCAACGGAAGAAGATCGGTCCATATGTAACCCTAGGGCCTTCACCACCACCATGGTGGGCCATGGCCTCTACTCACTTGGTCATCCGGGGGTCCTAGGAATTTAACCTTCTCAAGGGCACCTGAGGTCTCATCAGTGGAACCCATTCCAAGAAGAAGCATACCACTATAGCTCCATAGTCAAACTGTTTCATCTCCCCTCTCTAACATTTGGTTAACTAGTCCTTCAAGCTAACCAGTAACCCCTCGCTCTAGTTAAAGATGGTGGGAGCCATGCACTCTACTACACATATCATGTGAGCTCGTGTAGTCTAATGGGATAACCTACTACTACCCTCAACCTTCTCGATCGTGAAGGATACGGTCCTCAAGGGTCAATCCACTATGTGTTTGATGGGGATTTTCCCTCCTTGGGAAAGGGTCCCCACCGATAAGTACTCATCAATCAAGTCATCCACATACATCTCAATGCCTCATGGACCTATTAGTACTATTAACCCAAAAAATTGCTCATATAGCCTACACCATACATCTCCTAACCCATTCTACCCTTACACCCATTTAACCTATATTTTCTCTCTCAAATAAGCTCCAAAATACCCTCAAAGGGCTTTAAAACACACAAAAGAGATTCAAAATCTCAAAAAGGAGCTAAAAAGCTCAACAAGAGGGCTAAATTCTCAAAAGGGCTTTAAAACCCTGAAAGGAACTAATGAACAAGCGAAAAGGGCTTAAAACCCTGGGTAGGGCCCAAAACCCTAAACCAAGGGCTAAAAACCCTAAAATGTTGAGAAAAGTATAAATAGAGGTGTAGGGGTCACCATCAAACACATGATTCCTCATCTCTGTCGTCATATTGCCCATATGAGTACCTTGAGAGACCTTTCACTCTCAATCTATTCATCCCCCACAACTCCATTCCTCCATTTGCTCATTCCCTTGGTGTGTTGAGCCAAAGCTCCACCCATTCCCAGCCTGTGGAAAGGAAACTTCCAAGTTTGGGCATGGTGGCCCTCTTTACCAGATAGGAAGGTAAATGTTTCGTATTTGCTTTGTCTTCTAATGGTTTATTGCAGCTTATCCATGGTTTGCATCTAACCTTTCATTGTAGGTTTCGTTCATCCACAGAGACTCCACCCTTTCATCCTATAGACGAAAGGGATAGTGCTTCTGCATGTAGCTAGGGATTTTTCCCTACTGTAGTTTGGTGACTCCACCAGGTCGATCCCACAGGATCCCTAGAGTTTAGTAGTTTTTATAGATTTTAAATAGTTGATCAGTAATTTTCTTTCATTTTCTTTACTATCATTTCTTTCTAGTTTCTTTCATTTGGCCATAGTACCAGTTGATGTCGGTCGTCCTTTGATAATCCCCATATTTACAAATCATTCAACTATGCAAAAATGGCAAGAATGAATTTCTAGAAAATTCACCTCGGTTCAGTTAGATTTTTCGTCCAAACTGTTGATCCATTTGCAAATCTGTTTGTTGATAGGGGTAAATGGGAATGTTTTGGAAGTGGGTTTTCAACCGTTTGAGCTAATTCCTCACAGTTTGATCACAATCCTCCCCGCAAAAACATGTCTTCTACAGGTGCGCGATCCGTTTTTAAATACTTTGTATTAACATTGTAAACACTTTCGGATTGCATGTTTGCTTTAGTTCAAACTATCTGTGCAGCTCATCCGCCTTTGTCCAGTAACCTGTATTTTCTTTCAAATATTTTTTTATTTCAGTTGTTTATGTGGTTAGCTATTCACAAGTACAAATCTGATTTCAATTTCTCATTTTTAATCACTGGAAATGAACCTCCTTGCCCAGCCCTTCCTCCTCTACTCAGACATCACCCTTCAGGGTATTTTGAGATAAGATGAAGGTTTGATCAAGTGTAGCAATAGGAATTTATCATTGGCATGCTCCAAACCATTAAAAACAAGTGACTTGGAAGGTAGAGGGGGTGGAAACTGTTGGGGGTCTTATGACGTTTGCGCCCTCCCTGTTGACCAACCTTGCACTTGAAGAGTGACCTATGGATCTATGGGTGGGATTTTTTCCACTATGTTGAGAGCCCAACACTCTTTCTTGGTCTAAGAGGAATACAAGGATAGGGTAGTCAGTTAACAGATTTACATGTTGGTTAGTTTAAAATTACACTTTCAGTTATGTTCTTTTTCATTTGGTTCACATATTACAAGTTTCCCATTGCTTCACAGAAAAACCAGAACCTTAATTGCTCACCATATAATTGCAAAAAGGATTAAAAACAAACAGAACTCATTCACAAAAGTGCACACAACCACGCCATTCTAATCAACCAAACTCAGTTCATGACACTGAGCCAACCACTAAAATCGATCAGCTTACTTTAAGTCAAACCTTCCAATCTGATGACATAAGTCCCTGATCACCATAAACTATGGGAAGTTCTTGGGTTATGCCCTATAACTCATTATGAGGAGTACCACAGGAACCCCAAAGTAGCTCGCCAATGAGAGGAACCTCCAAGGGAAGCAACATAATGACCCCTGTCGATTGACTAGTAATACATATGAGGAAAAATCCAAGCATTATCTTTTGGCTATCTTGGTGGCCTAGCGACCACCTATAAGCCACTAGGAAGCCACTAAACTGGGGTCCAAATTTTCATTACCGGTTAATACAAAACATAAACAATTGATCTAACATGCTCCTCCTCTTGTCTCAGAGGGGTGTCCCCTTAGTTTGTATTGTTAAACCAACACCTTCGAGACCATTCTTGACAACCCTCTACACCATCAGAAGGCCACACAGCCTCTGAATCTGGCTCAAATTCATACCAATCTGAGCTAAAATTGCATACTACACTGTCTATCCCCATGGCTGGTGCAAACCTGGGTCCTTTATCCAGAGGGGTGGTCGGCAGTGGACCCACACCCATGTCCATGCCTCACATCACCAGTCACCAACACCCCTATTGGTGGTCCTAGCACTGCTATGCATACTATCATAAGTCTGCTACCCCTTGGTAGAAGACCTACACCTATACTGAGCATTCCCTCTATTCCACCTCTCATACTTGAGGGAAGTGGCCCTTGCACAATTGTTTTGACTATCCCTGTTACGAGAAGCTAGACACAAGTACCCCCAGTCATACAGGGCCATCACATTCTTGTAAACCCCAATGCCATTGTCGGTCCCTCCCACACTAACCTTGGGTCTAAACTCCCATTCATGGCTCGCGTTAATTTTTATGACTTAACCAGGTTAACCAATGACCCAATCTTCCATCAAGCACATTAGCCTCCCATGCCAACCAAACTCCCATTAGACATTCCAAAGTTTGAAGGGAAGGAAAGAGAGTGCCCCCAAAACCACATAATGACGTTTAATCTATGGTTCTCATCAAACAACATCATATATGACTCGATCAGACTCAGGTTGTTCCAATATACCCTCATAGGTGTCGCAGCCAGATGGTACATTGATATACCTCAAGCCTCATACCTAGATTCCAACTCCTTAGCCTTCATGTTCCTGCAATATTTCCAACTTCATGTCCGCTATGATGATGGTGTAGAAATCTTGTTATATTTCTGCTAGAACACTGCAACCCATATAACTGACCACACCCATGAGTGGTGGAGATGTCGCAGCTTGTGCAAAATCAATCTTGATGACAAGATTTTTCTTGATTGGTTCTTGAAAACATTGCTACCACCCATCACTAAGGATGTCACCTCCAAACATCCCCAAACCGAGGAAGAGGTCATCCTAAAGTCCCAACAATTTGACTTAATCTATGCCCAGTCTGGATATCTATACACCATTAATCCAGAAATTCCCCATGCAGGAACCTCCCATCGTGATGCACGGGGGACATCCCATGCCGCGGATGGCATCATAGGTTTCGTATCTCAGCACTTGCAATATTATGCAGCACCCCCTACGATGCCACCACAACTAGGAAGCACCTCTAATGTTACCCAGCAAAACCTAGTACCCAACTACTCTAGAATGATAGATCATTCCAAAGCCACCAATTCTTATATGCAGCCTGCGCCAACCCAATAATCCCATACGCCAACTTGGCCAGCACAAGCATATTCAGGATAGACAACCAGATTTGTAGCCCCTCCATCTCCTTCAGCATACTATGCTCAGCAAAATCACCCCAACCAAAATGTCCCCAAAAATCAACAAGGACAGGGCAAAACAAACAAGAAGGATAGGAATAGGGGTAACAAGCAACCCCAAAGAGGTGGCCAATAACCAAAGCCTCCCCGTAAAGGCACCAATCTACCAGCGCAAAAGCCTCAATAGGCCAACCCACCTCGACGGAATGCTCCATTGCGGACCAACCATCCATGTGAGTTGTGTAGTGTCTACGGGCACTACACTCATGAATGTCCTTTCATGGGACATGCCAAAAAGTACCTCCAAGATGAAGCCCAGTGGGGCAGTAATGTGGAAACCCAAACACAACCCAATCCAGTACCACTAGGACCTCCACCTATGGTTCTCTAGAATCCATTACCACTCCAAGGATTGATAGCAATCGCACCTTTTCCCCAACCTACTCCTGTAGCTCCTCCTGTTCACCCTCCTACAGAGACAGGGGTACATCACTTGCTAGCAGTAACAACTGAAGAGGTCAACCTATAGACTAGGAGAAACCAGTATGGATCTTCCACTGAAACTGCTGATGCATCAATGACATCTGCATCCAACATTGCCAATGTCCCTCTCCACCTACCTACTCCTCCCATGGATGGGCCATATAGAGGTTTGCGGCTCCCCTTTCGGCGACTCACCAACAATACCACCACAAGAGTGGCAGTCAGTTATAGCATTGTCGATGATTTATCCCAATATGTCCACTATCGAGGTACTTAAAAAATTCCCAACACAACAGAAAGCTTTACTAGCTTCCCTCAGTGCCATAGACCCCTCCGACTCTAAATTGATCACTTTCGAAGTGGAGAACGGAGAACCCCAGATGCTATCAATGATTTCCTCCCAAATTCTGGTATCCATTCGAAATTTGGTTGTACATCGGTGCATTGTTGATGAGGGGGCATCCACTTGTTTTATGTCAACCTTGGTTTGGAAGAAACTTGGGTCCCCAATCCTGCAACCATCCACCACTACACTGTGTGCTTATGATGGCCACCCCACTAGAGCCCCAAGCATCCTTCTGCATGTTCCCATCTCTTTAGTAGGTAAGACAGTCTTAATCGACATAGAATTCATTAATGCTCAATTGGATTACAACCTTCTCCTTGGACATAGCTACATGTATGCTATGAAATCCATGGCATCCAATGTCTTTCTCCTTATGATGTTCCCTCATGATAGGAATATTGTGACCATGGACCAATTGAATTACCATGATCTGCAGGGGCCAACAAAACCAGCCAACGTCATCCCTACTGCCAATACTACCATAAAAAACACAACCAACCCCTCATTGTTGAACATAGGCCTTGGGTTGTTCACCGACACCTCTATGACGGCTTCCTTCCCCTTGGAACCACCTCCACCAGCACCAAGCAATACTGCAGTTTTGTGCATGCTATCATCCAGCACTATTGCACCAAAACCCCAACTTCATCCGCAACACCAACCGTAGTCGCAACACCATCCATAGCCACAACTACAACCACAACCTCAAATGCACTCACTAGGGAATTATTGGGGCTCCTTCCCAGTCCATACAATTCCCTTCCTTTTTCCCCCATCAGGCATCATAAGTAATCCAGTGATGGCCACTTTAAACCTACCCAATTTTATGTTGGGAATTACCTTGTGGTACCTTGACCCATGTACTCAACCTCTGGTGCTCCAAGTCATATTGACTCTTGAGAAACCCATTGAGGTCAATTCAAGCCCCCCACCTAGCTCATAAAAACTACATTCTACACCAACACCAGCTCCACCTCACCCAAATAGGGCTAGGGGAAAAAACCCTAAAGCAGTAGCTAAACCCCGACAGACTCCACCATGCACCGTGTGCGATGTACATGGTCATGCAACTCATGCTCTGTACATCGCACACGGTGCACACTTAGATGCCATGGATTCAACAAAGAGCATCCCCGTGATTGTCCTCCCAAGTGGCCAACAGCGAAAAATAAGTCTTTGAGGATGAACCATGCATGCGCCCTTTGCGGATTGTATGGACATTATTCTCACCACTGCCAGGACTTTCCTGAGTTTTGAAAGGCCCTAGCTAGCCTTTGAAAACATGCCCTTGAATCTGAGATCACTCTAATTGAAGAAATACACCCCCACCCCCTTCCTCAGACATCATGTCCAGTTCCACAGACTCTCTTATCTCCGCAATCACGAACAATCCCTCCAATCTATCCATTGTTGCTTTTGCAATGACGAGGAGATACTTGAAGCCTTAACTGTTCCTGAATACCCTTGGGATGACATGAACCATCACTCATTCTTCATCCCCGAAGAGGTTTTGTTTCCATCTGATTAGTTTTCAGTTGAGGAAAAGGATTTCATTCATGGGAAAGTTGACTGGTTAAAGGATCCCATTTTGACACCTGATGCTTTCAAATAAGGGAACATGACCAATATGCCGAGCACATTTTCTTCCTTTCCCACTCATTAAAAGTACTGGAAAGGTCGACTACATAGCCTCATTTATCTCCTTTTGCAGACTATGAAGACTACCAAACAAAAAGGACCACCTCGGCACATTCAAGCCAATAATGTATCCCTTTGCATCCTTTTATGCTTTCTCAGCAATTGGGACCAAACTCTACGAAAAAGCTCACCATGGGTTGTCTTTAATTTATTTTCCACCCTTCTCATAAAGAAAATATCACTGAGCAAACTTGGTTCCATTCATGCTCGTAAAAGTATATGAATGATCATCCAATTAGTACAGGTTTAACCTATTCCGACCTGATTGGACTACCAATGGTAAAGAAGTCTGCCATCCCCTAAAAGAATGTGTGAGCTCTCCTATGTACACTTTTAACCTTTTTCGGGCATAGGATACTATCAACAAAAAAGAGACCCCACTAGAGTCTTCTTCATGCTTTCAAACTCTTTAAAATTGAAAGCACCATCGAGCATTTACTTTCTTGGGCTTGCTAAAAATCCATGAGATCGTACCATAGTGGTGTCTTTAGACACCACCCCACATGTTACAGTCCTAAAGCATTCCCCCATTGGGTCTCCTTTGTTCAGAGTATTCTTCAATGAGTCTTCCTTGGTTCCCCTGGATATCAAAAGTCTAAATCACCTCACCCCCAAGTATTTCCCATTTGCAGTTACATTCCCGATATTACAAGCTATGATCCCTCTCCCATGAGTCAGTTTCATTTGCTGTAGGGTCATCCCTGCCATCCTACTCTAAATAAAGGAAGTTCAAGTCCTCTACACTCACCTTGCCCTTGTTTCCCCATTTAGTGTGCCAATCCCCAGATTGTCCCATAGCTTAGGTTATCCCCCTCGTGCTTCTTGTCAAGGAAACCTTATTGCCTTGATAAGTTGCAGGTCTCCCTCTGTCAATGACAACACACCTATTCTAGAGGATAGACCCAGAGGTCCCTATATCCTAGTTTCATTAGCCTCATTAATGAGTTCCTTGGACCACTCGAGAGGAGTCCTTAGTGCCTCTCAGGATGGTTGGGTCTCACGTGCTCGACTTCAACAAACATTGTCGCACTGTTGAGATTCATACAGGGTATTGGTCCTTACAGTATTTGGTCAAAGACACTAGTTGTGACTTGACTCTAGCACATTAGTGATTAGATTAAGGAACCCAAATAGGTTCATGTACCTTGTGATTTCCAGGTTGCATTGGAAACAGTGTTCAGAAGCCCTAGCAGTTCTTCTATATAGATTCATGATTGATGCAACATATTGTACCACAGAGACTCTGACTCTCTGTCAGTAAGTCCCCATAGTTATGTACCATTCCAGATTCAGTAGGTCATCAGTTGTGAAGATATAACATTCCATGAGAATGCCATGAGTTCGATGTATCAGTTCTTCAGATCAGTATTGTATTTAGCCTCTTATTAAGGCCACCATTATGTAACACCAGTTGTATATGATCGGCTCTTGAATGTAGGATCTTGGATCACATTATTCTTTTGACATTGTTATGAGCATGGGGATTCCTGCCTCGTCCATATACATGTCACATATTCATTGTATCTCACCCATTTATGGGAACCATATTAATACAAAAACCAAATCCACCATGTCTCGAACGAGGAAGCACCGCTTCTTCACAGGTCTCTCCACGATCCCCAATATCCAATGATGTCCATCAGCCATACACTGAGCTCCTTCCCTCACACATCAGGGGGCAATCTGTTAACCAACATAATTGCTCATATAGCCTACACCATACATCTCGTAATCCATTCTACCCTTACACCCATTTAACCTATATTTAAAATACCCTCAAAGGGATTAAAACCCACAAAAGGGCTTCAAAAGCTAAAAAAGGAGCTAAAAAGATCAAAAAGAGGGATAAAGTATCAAAAGGGATTAAAAACACCAAAAGTAGCTCAGGAATAAGCAAAAAGGGATTAAAACCCTATGTAGGGCCCAAAACCCTAAACCATTGGCTAAAAGCCCTAAAATGTTGAGAAAAAGTATAAATAGAG
Organism: Pseudotsuga menziesii; assembly: GCA_001517045.1. Taxonomy (NCBI): domain Eukaryota; kingdom Viridiplantae; phylum Streptophyta; class Pinopsida; order Pinales; family Pinaceae; genus Pseudotsuga; species Pseudotsuga menziesii. The sequence goes on from LPNX010685572.1 coordinate 186,424, forward strand.
GTGTAGGGGTCACCATCAAACACATGATTCCTCCTCCATGTCGTCATAATGCCCATATGAGTATCTTGAGAGAATTTTCACTATCAAGCTATTCATCGCCCACAACTCCATTCCTCCATTTGCTCATTCCATTGGTGTGTCGAGCCAAAGCTCCACCCATTCCCAGCCCGTGGAGAGGAAACTTCCGAGTTTGGGCATGGTGGCCCTCTTTACCATATATTAAGGTATAATGATTCTAGTTTGTTGTTTAATCTATAGGTTGTAGATGTTTTGTATTTTCTTTGTCTTCTAATGGTTTATTGTAGGTTATCCATGGTTTGCATCTAACCTTTCATTGCAAGTTTCCTTGAACCACAGAGACTCTACCCTTTCATCCTATAGATGAAAGGGTAGGTGCTTCTGCATGTAGCTAGGGATTTTTCCCTACTACAAGTACTAGTGTTCCTCCCTATGGGATAATCCAGTCAAAAAATAGATGTCTTCCACATTTATAGTCAAAATATGGGTCCCAACCTCGAAATGTTGTTGATTTGGGTCCCACATAGGGATCAAGTGCTCCAACAGATGCACATATTCCCTCATCCTTGGAACTCTAAAATATTTGAGGATCCCACACTCACGGAGGGCCCTCATGGTCATTGGGTCATTGACCACTTGGTAATCCAACTCATGTTGTCTTTCTTTACAAATCACTATTTTGTGTGCGGTTTTCCTACCAAAAAAAACCAATTTAAACATCCATTCGAAGCATGCTAAAACCCATGGAAAAAGGAAAAAATATAAATGAGTGGTTATTTTTTGAGTTCCATGAGTGACCTAGTTGTTGACGCTCTTCCTAGAGGAAGACATAGCGTCGACACTCTTTTACTATTTTGGTAGAGTTCCTTCGACCCTTTTCCCTCTTTCAAGGGGTGTGCCGGTGCACCTCCCAAAAGGGAGAAAAACGTCAGCCTAAGCATGCTTTGTCTCCTTGGGGAAGACCTAGAAAATCCAAAGAATTAACCTAAAATGAAAAAAGGACACCGTGAAATTGAAGGGATAAGGTCTATCTCCTACCTGATCCGGACGGTTTGATATGAGATAGTCCAAAGCTCCCAAAACCTTCATTTGAAAATCACCCTGTTTGCAAAAATTCACTCCAACACAATAGTAAAGTTACAATGGTAAAAAAAAGTTACTATTCCCCTTTTTTATATCAATTTTTGATTTTTTTATTGAAAAATAATTAATTTAATATTTAAATATTTAGGGTTTTTCCATGTATTTTCTATAGTTTTCATAGTGAACTTGTTCTAACTCTATTTTCGAAGATTTCAGGTTATTTTTACAACGCAATGGCTATGAATGAGTTTTTTTTTTTTTACGCTTTGAGTCAAGATTAAAAAGTATCAAGCGCCTTTTATACCTTTGATGTGCTCATGAAAAAATCAGTGAAGAGGTATCGAGTATAATTTTACTGTTTTTTAGACTCGATAAAACTAGATTATGAAAAAAAACACCTCTTATGGAGTTACCTTTAAGCTCTTTTCAAACTCCTAAAATCCCAAAATATCACTAAGTGAACTTGATTATTTCAACCTTGTAAAAATATTTGAATGACAGTCTAGTCGATAATATAATACCTCGTTTTTAGATAGATTAGACTCACTTACAAAAAATGTACACTCTGCTTTATCACAACTATAAGAGTTCTCTTGTGCATTAGTTTATACATTCTCGGGCCTCAGGGACTAAGTTTATGAAAAATTACACCCTGGAGTCTTCTTAGTTATTTTAGACTCTCTAAACATGGAACGTTGAATGAGTTTACTTTCATTGGACTCATAAAATCAAATGATGAAGGACCCTTTCTAGGGATGAACCCCTTCTTTTTAAGGTTCATAAAATGTATGAGAATGGACTCCTCACCTGACGAGCTACAATGAGTGTTTGTTACCCTCTTTGAACTCATTAAAATGAAAAGAGTTACTCATCCACCATGATGGGGAAACTAATGGAATGAGAATCATCTTTGCATTTGTATTTTTGGAAGCTCATAGTCCACCTTTGAAAATGGCACCTGTCTGCATTTTCATTTTCAAACGGTTGGGTATTCAGCTTGTCCTCGAGTCGATCCACTTTCATGAGTCATATAAATCCTTTGATCCAATTCTAAGAATTCATTGTCATGTCCTTGCATTACACCTAGTGTCTGTCTCATTGAGTCAATGCTACCAAGTCATTAGTCATGCCTCTCAATGTTCAAAGGGAACCTCCTCTGAAAAATACCTCTTCAGTTACCTTACCTTCCTTCAAATTCGATCACATATGAGTCAGTTCTATGGTTGTTTTAATCACTTCAACGTCATATTTTGTTCCATGTTTCGTGTCGATGATGGGGGAAAGATAATGGAACTCCTTCGATGAGTCTATTCTTTTCGACTTCAACACATCATCCAGGAATTGGACTTAGAAACCAAGTCAATTACCTTGAATCCTACATTCCTCAATGGAAAGACTCCTCACTTTCAACAGTAGGTTTTTATCAATGACCTCTAATTGGAAGGTTCTACTAAGTGTTTGACTCCAAGTCCTTTATGCAGACTTGGGAGAATGTACTAAGATACCTTTGGAATCATTGACATCAATGGTGATCTCCCTCGTACTTGTTAATGGTATACATCAATGACCAATAATCAAGTGGTTTTCACCATGTTCGACATTGGGACATCTATTCACATGGTTAGAATCCTATCATTGGAGATTGGAATGAAGATCATGAGTGATTAGGTATTCACTTGAATATGTGTCTATCCTCAGGTTGTGGTGGAGTACTGTTTGAATTTATGACATGGATCCACATTGTATGTTTGGTGGTTGTGTTCAATATTGAGTCTGGATAATGTGGATCTAATTTTTATGTTCCGTAGCCATGTTTTGTTTTCAGTCTTATTGATGATGGATCTACATTGTATTCTTGGTATCCATGACATAGTAATCACCCATGTATCTGAATTGTATTGGTCCACAACCATGATTGAGTCAGATAGTTGGTCACTGGTCTTGCATCGAATGTAAAATCATCTCTCTTTTTCCTTTGATACTGGGTTTACATCTAACAAAGTATTTTACCTATCACATTACTCTAGCTTCATACTTTAGGGGGCATTATGTTACACCTAAAATATGTACCAATTCTTTAATCCCTCAAAATCCATATCCAAGAACTCTTTTGGACCCCTTTTTATCCATTCCTATCCTGGGTGGTGCACTTTACCTTATGACATAGAGTGCCATCCCTACCTGACACTTAATGCACATTGGTAGTAGGAATCAGTGGTGGCCTTTCCTTCACTACAAGGTGCACCGATGCACTTACCCTTATTGCAAGGAGTGTCAACAAGCTTAAGGAAGAAAACATAGAAATTTTTAGAATATTCCAAGCGAAATCCCTCATGGAGGATGATCCTATCTACTTGGGAGAGCTAGCACTCAACCTCCTATCCCATAGGGATCATTCCCTATCCTATTCCAAAAAGATCTCAACTCATTTGGGATTCCCTTAGCCTATAAAAGAAAGCTTCATGGATCATGTGAAGGGGAGGCCGAGAAGATAATCCTTATGCTATTGGATTGAAGTCTGGTGTCGAGGAAAATCTGAGAGAGTGGTGCGAGCAAGGGTTTTTATTAGTTGAGAATTGCATCGATTTGTGTGAGTGTGTCAAAGACCTTGTGGAGAAAAAGATATTGACAGCAAGGCTTTGGTTGTAGCTTTCTCTTTTCATATTTTAATACAAAATCGTTTCCCTTTCCCATACATGATTTATGTTAATATTGATAATTTATTATTAGTCTCCTTGATCACTAATATAGATTATTGATTTATCTTGTTACTCTTATCACTTGTCTTGTTTATTGTGTTTCTTTTCAGGTGTAGTAGATCACATTAATATATATGAAACAAGCACAACCTTCTATATCTAAGGTAAAAGAGTTATTTATTCAAGAAGATCAGTTATCTAAAGAAAGGATATGCTGCCATGTCTTTTTGTTCTAGACTTGTACCATGCAGGCTAGAGGAACAAGCAGTATCCGCACTGGTTGAAGTATTCCTACAAACACATATTTGGTCCTACACTAGTCATACCATCATGCATGAATGGCCTCATGTGCACCATCTTCTCCTTTGTATACCAACCATCATTATATGCTTCCATTTCACGTTCTCACCAAATACCAAGACTCATGTTGAAGAGGGAACCATATAACCCCCTCCTTTAGTGGGACAATTCTTATAAGTTCCATTTCTCACCCCCCAAGGAATACATGGAATACCAATCATGGACACCCTCACTTTTATTTTACTCATTCTCAAAATCCCCATATGGTATTTAAATCTCCCATTCCCAAAAGTGACCCCGAAACCATATGTGAATCTCAACTTTACACCTATCATTTCAGTCAATGCCATGCCATTTAAGATCCCGTGGATAATAAAATTGAATATGACACAAAAATAAGTCCGAATTAGTTCCATAGTTATGGGAATCGTCCCACAAGTGACAAAATCCATATCCTTCCCCAGTAAGCCACTAATGTGAGTTCCACTGCTATGTGCCTTATGTGACATAATAGGTCATCTCCTGTACCTATGCCCAATGTTTCATGAGCATAGGAGCCTCCTATCCACACCTAAAAACATGCCCTCCATTTTGAAATAAATAGTAGTGGGAATACTCTCTACTCCAAAAGTAGAGCATCTCAAACCAAAGAATAAATCACTGCACACAACTTCATCCATGCATTATTTTTTTCTCATTTGGTCATTACACACATAGTTGTCAGGATATTCCTAGTTTTTGAACTACTATCATTACTATTCATCACACCTAGACAAATCATCTTAAGTCTATTTCTATTATTTTATTTCAGCATCTAAAGAGACACCTCCCCACAACAATTTTTGGTATGTACATACAATTCTCACATGTTATCCGTAGGAATGGGCATAGTTCATTCTACCAGAATCACCCAATCTCCCGCACCCATGTTGATTACCAGATGAACCACTCACCCATTTCAGTATTGTGGGTTGTTGACAAATTATGTGATATAATGCCTCATATTACCCAAAGAACAAGCGGTTCACCTTGAACAATTAAATCAACCACACAACATATCTATGCCTCCTGGTCACTTTTCAAGTTCCATCTCAGGAGGAGAGTTTCCCTCCATCACATGATATGACTAGATAGGTTGACTTGTTTTATATATCATCATCCATTTCTTCTATGAGAAATGACCAACTGTAATCATCAACCCTCATCATCACAGACACATCACCAATAAATACCCCGGTGTTATCCCTTTTCCCTCCACATCCATCATCATACATGATAATTGAATCCATGCGATCATATAATGTGATAGACATGGTTCCTTTGCATCATGTCACCATTTAAAATGACCATAATTCAAATCCTACTACATTTGGACCCAAAATTCCAAATAACTTCCTTGATTGTATTTTTCAATTAGATGAAGATGTCTTGGAAACTGTGTTTTCCCCTTAGAAACCATGGAATGATTTGCATCATCACTCATACTTTTTTCCTCATAACTAATTTAATACCATATTGGGCAATTAATACATCATTGAAACCAAGGATTTTATCCCCCGTGACCATGTTTATTAGTACAAAAAATCTATCCCTTCCCCTGATTCTTTAGAGGAATGAAACATGGCCAATTCACATACCATTAAGGTGGATATTTCTATCATTCATGGTGTCATTGAGAATGTCACACTTTGATCCTCTTATTCCTTATAAGAAGTCATTTCTTACAAAGGATTGTTCTAATAATTTAGAGATATTTATCTCTGGTTATACTCTGAAATGCTAAGGCTTGATCCTATCATCATCAAACATCATATCGACACATGGCCTAATGCTTTGTTACTATGAAAAAATGTTACCAGTACACCCCTCGAAAGAACCTACTGTCAAAGCAAGAAAGAGAGACTCCATAAAGTAGGATTCATTTATCCTATCGCCCAAATGTCTTGGGTATCCAAACTTGTCTCCATTTCAAATAAAAAAAGAATCATTTGTGTATGTACTAATTTCATATATTTGAATCAGGTGTATCCCAAATACAACTTTCCAACCATTTATTATCCAAGTTGCCGATTCTTATGACAGACATTAAGTCCTATATTTTATGGATGAATTTTCTAGATACATATCCACCAAAAGGATCAATACAAAATGTATTTTACTATTCAATGGGGAACTTTTAGCTATAGTGTTATATTGTTTGGACTCAATAATGTTGGAGCAACATTCCAGTGTGCTATGTTCTATGTGTTTAACCACCTACAATGCATCATCTTATCATACCTCATTGACGTTGCGACCAAGCCCAAAAAACATGTTTACCATATCAACAAACTTTACACCATTTTTTCATGATGTTGATAGTACAACATATGATTGAATCCCCTTAAATCCATTTTTTGCACCTCAATGGGACATTTTATTGGGTTCACCATGTCCCAGTAGGGATCATTTTTTATCCCTTGAAAATTCAATCAAACCTCGAACTTCCCCCACCAAAATATGTGACTTTAGTTGAAAAAACTTTAAGGCAAAGCCAAATTATTCATCATTTCGTCCCTGATTTTGCTACGCAAGAATAGGGATTCTTCCATCTCCTTTCAAAGGAAATGGATTTCCAATGGGATGATCAAGCACAAAATTCCTTCTAGGAATTTTGTCCCTGATTTTGTTACGCAAGAATAGGGATTCTTACGTCTCCTTTCAAAGGAAATTGATTTCCAATGGGATGATCAAGCGAAAAATTCCTTCTAGGCACTTACCTCCTCTCCTTTTGTTTTCTCACCCATAATTAACCAATATTTTATCCTTTACATCCCGACATCCCCCTTATTGGTTGTTAGCATCTTATTCAAAAGTGTGAGGATCATTGTAAGCATGCCATTTACTACATTGGTAAAAAGTACACTAGCTATACCACCACTCAATTATAGCTATGGTGAGACATTGGCCTTGGTTTCAATCCTTTGAGTGTGGAATCTATTCCACTACATCTTGCTACACAATATGACTATAATTTCAAACTCAAAACCCATGTAGTGCATTCTAAGTTAGCATCTTATCAATAGTAAGTTCACTCGATGGGTTGCTATTATTTAAGCATTCAAATTACATTTTGTGATTTAGAAAATTAAAAAGGTATTAGCACCTCTCATCAATCTTAGTATTGAACTCCCAACTCATGCATCGATACCTTTGTAAATGACTAGTTTCCTAAATAAAACTTGTTTGTATTTTTTACTAAATACCCCTTGTAAGAAGAAATCCTTACATATATTTGCACATAGAATTTCTCTTCCCATATATTACATGAAAATCATAATCGCATCATTTACCAAGCCACTTTTTATCTCCCATCAAAGATATTCTGTATCAATGAGACTCTTACACCATATTACAGTAGTGTTTTTCTCATGATGCGGTCGAGCATGTCCTCAATGATTTCCATGGAAGTGCATGCAAAAACCATTTGTATGGGTTTTCTACAGCCCAAAAAATCCTTCACGACAAATAACTTTTTTTCCTTATCTCTTCAATGATTATCTTCACGTCATCAAAATTTTTCAAAAATGTCAAAATTACTAAAGAAAAACTAGATCTCCTCCATCTCCTTTTCACCCCATAATCATTGTTGGCCCATTCTACAAATAGGGGAATGAATTTATGGTATGTTTATCTACAACTACCAATGGCCATAATTGTATAGTATTCATGGTCCATTAAGTTACCAAGAGGGTTGAGGCATTACCCACCTTCAAAATCACTAGCACCACCACAACTAGATTATTTCTCAACTATGTCATTACATGAATTGGAATACCTAAACAATTGGTCTCTGACAATGGCACTCATTTTTAAAAACATTTTTTTGATGAATTATCTATCTTGTAGGGATTAACCCATGAGTTTTATAAGACCTACTATATGCAAGAAATCAACCAGGTTGATGCTATCATCAAATTCCTCGATACCATGCTCCAATGAACTACAATAAGAACAAGGAAAAGAACAATTGGAATCTCATGTTATTCTCTACACTGAGAATATAGAACTCCAGCTAACATTTCCATGGGATTTACTCCCTTTTGTCTCATCTATGGCCTAAAGGCAATGCTACCCATTGAGTGTGATATACTCACTCTCCCAATCGTCATTGAACTACTCCTTGACACTCCTATGATTGAGCAATGCTTTCTCAGTTTGGAACATATAAATGAAGAACATCATATCTCATCACAACAGAATGAGGCCATGAAGAAATGTTCCAAATATCATTACAGTCATCAATTGCATGCTCACGTCTTCGGAAAAGGTGACTATTTTCATCATTTTTTACATTAAAAAGGATACCAAACCATGACCCAATAAATTCACCCCCCTTTCAAAGGACCATATATACTCAAAAAATTCCTCCCCAAAGGCACATATGTGCTAGATTTCCTAAATTGAGGTTTTATTTACAACCCTATCAATGTGTTAATGTACTTCAAGAAATTATATCCCTAACTTCTAAAGTAATTTTCAAAAAATATTTTAAATACATAATTTAATGTTTCTTTTTTTGTATATTTTTTTCCATTTCCTAACTTCTTTCTTGTCATACACATTTCTTGTCTCCTTTATAGATGAATTCATTATGGACTATTATGTTTTCTTCCCGGATGACACAAGTCATGGGTCAAAGAATATCACAGCCATTGCTTGGGATATTTAGACCCCTATTCATACACTTTTCCACATTGGTGGCACATGTCTTGGTCCATCGTGTAGTGTGTGAGTCAAGCACACACCTATGCCAAAGGCATATTCTAATGGGTTGGGAAACCTTAGTAGAGTTTCGAAGTGAAAATAAAAATAAATAGAACAAAATAATGAAACTAACTCACACGCAACAAATTAAAACATATCTAAACTAATATATTTTTCACATCCTTCAACAAACAGAACACATGTAAAGACATAATGTAAATAATAAAGAACGCTTTTTTTTATATATTACAAATGAGATTTTACAAGGAGAAGAATCACCTAAAAAGAGAAGAAAAAGGGGCCCTTTTATCTATTTGAGGGAAGCGCCATTGGTCTCCTAGAAGTCTCACAATCCTCTAGCCACTTGTCACAATAGCGATCTCCAATAGGTGAGACATGGGCAAGAAGAAGCTAACTCCAGTCTCATGGGAAATTTGGTAGAATGACAACTTGAGCTAAGCAATGGATAAGTGTTTTGGATGAGGGAACTTGAGGTTTATTTTATAGGCACGATATATGGCCTAGGATAAGGATATAGGTTGGATTTTTTTTGTCCTAAATCCACTCCTTGATTTGGGCCATGTCAAGATTCGTGCCCAATTTTCCTCCTTTTTGCTAGGATAAAAGTAAAAATAGAAAAAAATAATGCCACGACAAAGTATCTCTTTTATAGAGGATTTTTATGACTTGTGTTTCTTATATCAAAGGGTTTTGAGCAACTTGGATCACTTCATTTGAGCCATTATGTGCTACCTAATTTAGAATCCCCCCCTTTGAAGCTTGATTTTTATTTTGGATTTTAGAATGGCTTCTCAAGGTCATATAGGTGTAAATGAAGTGGAATGATGACATATGCATGTGACTGGGTTAATGAAATGGTAGGTGGAAAAATTTAGGTGTTAAGATATTTCCCCCTGATGTGTGAGGTTAGGATCTCATTGTATGGCCGACATACATCATAGGATTCCTTTGATTTTAGGAGATAATTTTGATGGTGACATAGAAAATGGAGTCCACATCAAAATGAACTCACCTTTCAATGAAACTATAAGGCCCCTTACCTACAAATACAATAATCAAAATGGATGAGGTGCATATAATCTCAAATATATGGATGAGGCAAGAAATCCCATGCTCATATCAATGTCTCAAAATAGAAAATGGAATATAGGCCCAAAAGGGTCCTGATCAATACATGGATAATTGTTGTGTATGTCATAAGTATCTAGGAGGGACTCAAATATAGGAACGTAATCATGGTCCAACCATGGTTTATTTGAAGGATTCATGTTAGAACAATAACATCCCAATGGTATGTTTAATCACAAAAACTGATTCTCTACTAGAACTAGATGGATCCAACATCTATGGTGACTAAAACAACTTAAAGTTATAATCAAGAAAGTTTGGGAACTGCATATGAAACTGGATAAATGTTATACCCAAATCCTGTCACACCATGTGATAATACCTTTGACTTACATGTTTTCCCTTAATCCCAACACTTAGAGTGGAAAACTATGTTGTTTGTCAATTCTACATGAAAAAACTTAGCACCGTGTTTTTCCTGTGACCCACGAGCAGTACCTTGTTCGCACCGCATGTATCATGTTTTCCATAAGCGGTGCCACCGCCTATGGTATTTTTTCCATAAGTGTTTCTCATCTAAACCGCTCTTTCATAAGAGAAGAAAAGTGATACCCTGGTTAAAATGGGAAAAAGAGAAGTTTCTTGAGGCTTCTAGATCATGAGCCTCGTGTCCTACCTTATCCCTATCATTGTGGGTCAGTTGAGCTCGAGATCCCCCATCATAGGATCTTAGAGGCCACCTCATCCATAAATATTTCAACTATTCCTATCCATTGAGCCTTATAAATACAAGCTCATGCCCATGGTTGAGGGGGAGAACTATAGAGGTATTGTTATGCTGTTGGATTGACCACTTAGTCCAAGCCATTGGAGAGCATAGAGAGAAAAGTAGGAGCTTATGGGGATGAAGTGTTTATCTTATGGAGATGCTTGTCGACACTAAGGCAATGGTTGTAAGCTTCTCCATACATTTTTAATGCAAATCTGATTTCCGTCCCACATTATTGTTGTTTTGATTTCACATGTACATGTTGTTAGATTCCTTAGTCACTAACATGGATTAGTAGATGATTTTCTGGTAGCTTTGATGTGTTTTCATGTTTGATCTATTTGTAGGTACATAGGTTCACTATCGAAGCAGCATTCAGGTGTCTATGACATCCAAGGAAGGTATTCATCCTTTGTCGTTCACTCATTTGTTCTCGAACTGAACCATTCAGACCAGAGGAACAACTTCTATCCGCAGAAGGTGAAATATTCCTAGTTACAAATGTGGCGACTCCACTGGGGATTGATACATATATCAATTGATATGATCTTCCTCAGTTCTTGAACTCTTATATGAATCCAGGCTCCATATCCAACTCTCTTCAGTCAGATTCACTATCTGACTCAGTGAATCTTGGTTTGAAACTTTTGGATCTGTTTAGATCTGAAGTATTTCAACATTTTATGCTCCTTTTTATTGTCAATCCATCAATTTTTTCCTTGATATGATCTTTTTCTAACTTTATCTGTTGTTATCCTTTGTGTTTTGGATCTATACAGGGAACCACTCTTATACTGTTAGCGAGAAGTGGTGCCACCGACTGAAACCTGTTAGTAGTATGTGATGCCACCGCTTGAGTCATGTTATCCAGAAGCGGTGCTCTTCAAGAATTGCTCTGTCAAGATCCCTCCAGTGTGGTGCCAAGTAGGCCTTATTCCAAGACTACTTTTTCTCATTTTTTGCAAAAAAATTGAGTTGATTTTCTTTTATCCCTGCAGTGTCAGGCTTGTGTGTTAGAATCTAATGCTTATGGTTTGAAATTTTGTGGTAAAAGATCGGTTTGATTGAAGAATTCAAAATCTATATTAGGCTTGTTGATTGCCCATTTTATTTCGTGCTTGTTGGTTGTGTTTGTGAAAGGATTTCTTTTTCAAAAGCTTAGGTGTTAGTGAGCTCTCTTTTCATTTCTGTTACATAAATTGAAAGAAAAATGTTTAATTAGCATCTTGATTTCATTTTTTGTTTCCATAGAAGACTTCCTTTTGCTTGTTTAGAAATAAATTTTTTGACTGATATTAGGTCATTATCATTAGTGAGCATAAGAAATTGGATCCCTGATTGGCATCACAAGATTTCAGGTTCTCTATGTTCTTTTTTCTCTTTTTCATTAGTACTATCTCATCCAAATAAAAAAAATATTGTAGTTTTAAGTTAGATCTATCTATGGTTTAAGAAAAATCGAAAATAGAGTGCATATGCATATAGTATGGTTCTTGTTTTTCTTTTAGGAAAAGAGACTCCTCCCCTTTTGATTGCTTTCAGAAAAGAGAAATGAGTTTGGAAAGTGTTGCTTGTCTTTGATTTTGTTTTGAAATTTTTGGTTTTGAAGCAAAAGAAAATACTCTCTTTCCCTCCCATAGGTAGGCATACCATGAATGGTAAAGTGAAATATTTGCATATGCATATTGCATGGTTTTACTTTTTTTGTCAAAAATCCATGCATTCACCTAACCGTCCACTTTAAAATTAACAGTAGTTATAAGTTATAATTTACATGGCAATTTGAGTGATAGGTTAGAGACATGTTCGAACGTCGTTAAGTGTAGGAGCTGTCATTACTCGTCTGCATTACATCCCAGGACTCACGCAATTATTCCACATACTATTGGTATGTCGAATAGCCTTTCATATACCCTTGAGGTATATAGAAAGGTACTTCACGTACTTGATTGGATATCAAAAGGCCCCTTGTGTACGATTATGTATTAGATAGAACTACTACTTATTTGAGCTCCCACGTACCTTACGTATATCAGGAGACCCCATTGGGATACCTTATCCAGCTGAGAAAATCCCTTTGGCCATCTTGCTTGGAGCCATACACCAAAAACAACATTCAGGGAGATTACTACGCATGTACCCTTGAGGTATATTGTGAGTGGCACCTTCTTGACAATCCTAGTGAGAGACTTGACTATCTGAGCTCCTCCTGTCATTTAAGTTTGCTTGTTTGACCTATAGCTTGAGTAGGGAAATTTTTGGTGTGTTTTCTAGTTTTTGAGACCCTAGGTTAGATAGGAGCTG
>LPNX010685572.1:205324-223610 GCA_001517045.1 Pseudotsuga menziesii
GGATTTCAGGTAAAAATCACCATACAAAATCTTGAATCTATCAGTTTTCAGTAGATACATCATGCATACGTCGTCTAGTGATGCTCGTGGTAGCACATCACTGCTCGGGCTACTCTACATAGCAGTCTGCTAAACCGACCTGGTACTCCCACTGTAGGTCTCTGACACCTTAGAGGGAGGTCATTAAAGGAAGTGTCAGGGATGTCTAACGTCAACCTCTCCAAGTTTTCCTCTAACTCCTCGATCACATCATCACCCTACAGTACGAACCAGGCTCTAGCTTATCTATCCAATGGGGAAGCTCCCCCAGGTCATGCTGCTCCAACGTCTGCATGAAAATATTTAGGTCTGGTTACTTATCATAAAAAATATAAAACATCAAAAAACATAAAAATACTATTTCCATTTTAGGGTTTTTTTCTTCTTACCAATGTCACCCCACTATCCACCAGGTGGGAGTGGTAGGTTAGGGTCTTCGCTAAAGTCCATACCCGCATAAGCATAATCCTCCACCATGAGGATCTGATCTCTCAGCCATTGGAAGAATGGGTCACCAAAATTCACCTTCCCCCTGCACGCTCTAGTACGGGCCATAATCCAGACCCACCTCTGCATGTAAGGGTCCCGTGCTCTCAGCTCTGTAAATACCACCTGGGGTCTCATCTATGGTACCCGCTCAAAGAAGAAGCAAGCTAGAATGGAACCAAAACTGAATTCCTTCAGTTCCCCCTGCCAACACTTGGGCAGCTGATCCTTGAATATCAGAACCAGTGCTTCCACCCAGTTGAACACTGTAAGCACCATGGCCTCTATGGCATAGAGCATATGTACCCTAGAATCTTGGTGCACTCCCTGGCTTCCCGCCACTCTCTACATAGTAAACAATACATTTCGTAGAGGTCCATCCATCACTACCTTTATGGGGATTTTCTTCCCCAATGTCCTTATCCCAGGGACACAGTGACGGTTTATCAACTCCTCTGTAGTGATGTCCCCTCCGCAGAAACTAGTCACCGAGATGGGAGCACCCCATCTCGAAAGGCCAGTAAGGAATTAGATATCCTCTACCTCAACTGTCAAAATATGAGCCCCAACCTCAAAGTGTTGTTGCTCCGGATTCCACATCTGGAGTATATGCTCAATCAATCACTCGTGTGATACCATACTGGGAGTCTGGAATAATTTTAGGAGTCCACAGTCTATTAATGTGGCTATGCAACCCGCATTCCTTTCAGTGAAGGCGTCATCATTATCATGCTGTCTGTCTTTCCATATGACCATTTTTTATCAGCTAGAACCTGCCAAAAACAATCACAAGACCCATTAGAATCATTCTTAATATTTCAAATCAAATGAAATGGTCTAGTTTTGCTTGTGTGAATAGTTTTACATCTTCACAACTGACACCGCCTATGCACCACTGAAGAAATACGGTGGCACCAATTGTGCGTTATGTTTTCAGCGCGGTTCTAATGAGGTACCATGTATCCCACAAGGGATAAGTGCGGTGCCTACTTCCACTATTTTATGGCTTTCCATACAAGCCCAAAACACCATCAAAAGTTAGAATTAAAGGCATAAGATGAAATAGTAGGGTCTCGGCTATTGCCTAGAATTGATGACGCTCGAATCCAACGGTGGAAACTCCCGATATCAGCAACTGAAGATCTGACTAGGAAAGTGGTCCAAAATCTCTCCACTATGGGTAAATAGTAAAATGATTTGATTTTTCACTATTTACATGACTTTTATACACATTTTTGGGTTTGACATCCTATAGTTTTGAATTAAAATCGCTTATTACTCAAAATTTATCAGTCATAATCCCTTAATGTTACTTATTGGTGCATTTAACACTTGTTTTGAGTCGTTGTAGGATAGAAGAACAGTAGCAGTAAAGTCTTAGGAGTTTGTTTTTTACTTTTTTGTACTACCATAAAATGAAAAAATTCGTTGAGCGTTTATTACGACACTTTGGTCATGCTCTCGAAACTCAGTATCAAAGGTTCGAGTCCGTTTCTGATTCTTTTTCAGGCTTGTAAAATTTCTCATGGTGAAAAGAGACCTAGTGGAGTCTTCTTTAAACTCTTTTCAGGCTCCTTAAATACGAAAAGATTGTCGAGTGATATTGTCTTCTTCATGCTTGTTAAATCATTTGAAGAGTCGTATCTCTGATGGTAGGTTATCTCCTTTTCAGTTTAGATAGACTATTTATGAAAAAGGAACACTCCAGCCAATCATGACTGGAAGAGTTCTCTAAGGTATGATTTTATACTTTTTTGGGCCTTAGGGACTAAATCATACAAAAAAGGACCCTTTGGAGTCTTCTTTCATGGTCGTTCAGACTCTCTAAACATGAACGATACCGAGTTTCCTTTCATTGGACTCATTAAATTAAACATTGAGAGACCCTTTTTTGGGAACGAACCCCTCCTCTCTTAGGTTAGTAAAACATATGAGTTTGGACTTGTATTTGAATGAGCTATATCGAGTGTTTGTTACCCTCTTTGAACTTGTAAAACCAAAAAGAGGCACTCATCAACCATGATTGGGGAAATGGGAAGGGAATCATTTTGTAGATAAATGGCAGTAGTTTATCGTTACCTTTGAACATGGCACTTGTTTTCATATCATTTCAGTCAATTGGGTATTCAACTGATCTCTGTGATGATCCACTTTCATGAGTCATGTCACTCCTTTGAGTCTTTCAAAAGAATGCATTGTCCACTGTCGCACTGTGTTTGTATGGTTTAGTCATGCTTCCAAGTATTTTGTTGTGCCACCCGATGTTCAAAGGGATGTTGAAGAAGTTTACCTCTGCAGTCAAAACAGTTTCTATGTCAGTACTTTTGAGTCAATCCTATGGTTACTACATTCACATCATTCAAGAACTATGTTCCAAGTTTTGTGTCGTCGATGTGGGACTCAACATGGCCCTCCTTGGACGAGACTATTCCCATTGACATCAACTCATAATATAGGAAATAGTCTTAGAAACAAAAACTTAGTACCTTGAGATATGTATGCCTTACTGACAGATTCTCTTGCTCTCGACATAGGTTCACATCATTGACCTTTGATTGATAGAATCGACTGGGTGTTCAACATCAGGACATCTATTCACACTCGGTAGATTGTACTAGGGTACCTTGGGAATCATTGATATCAATGGTGATCTCCCTCACGCTTGTTAACAGTTCACATCATTGGCCAGTAATCAAGTGGTTTCTACCATGTTCGACTTCAGATCGTTGTAATCACATGGATAGAATCGTACTTTGTGGAAGGCAAAACGAAGACCCTGGGTATTTGTTTAAGTGCTCATTTATTTTCCCTAGGTTACGATGGAGTTTTGTATATCTAGCATGGATCCACATTTGTATGGTCATGGATATGATCAAATTTGCATCTGTATTACATAGATCTACATTGTATGTCTGGTAGCTATGTACAAGTTTGAGTCCTCTATCACATGGATCTACGTTGTATTCTAGTAGCCATGCTTGTTTATTCCTCCCATGGATCTACCTTGTATTGGTCTGTAGCCATGAGTTGGTTACTTGTGTCTATGAGTCAAAAATATTGTTGTGCTACAGATTCCTACTTGACGACATGCTCTGATCGAGCCGACATTTTCACCTCGAAGTGACAACTTGTTCTCTCAAAGCTCTCGCTTATCATATCCCTCTAAGTATCATGCTTTGGGGGACATTCTATTATACCCAAATCCTATCACCACCATGTGATAAGACCTTTGACTTACATGTTTTCCCTTAATCCCAGCACTTAGAGTGGAAACCTATGTTTTTTGTCAATTCTACATGAAAAAACTCAGCACCGCATTTTCCCATGAGCGGTACCTTGTTCGCACCGCTTGTATCCTATTTTCCATAAGCAATGCCACTGCCTATGGTCTTTGTTCCATAAGCATTTCTCATCTAAACTGCTCTGTCATAAGAGAAGAAAAGAGGTACCCTGGGTAAAATGGGAAAAATAAAAGTTTCTCTAGGCTTCTAGATCATGAGCCTCGTGTCCTCCCTTATCCCTGTCATTGTGGGTCAGTTGAGCTCGAGATCCCCCATCATAGGATCTTAGAGGCCACCTCATCCACAAATCTCTCAACTATTCCTATCCATTGAGCCTTATAAANTGAGGGGGATAACTATAGAGGTATTGTTATGTTGTTGGATTAACCACTTAGTCCAAGCCATTGGAGAGCATAGAGAGAAAATTTGGAGCTTATGGGGATGAAGTGTTTGTCTCGTGGAGATTCTTGTCGACGCTAAGGAAATGGTTGTAAGATTCTCCATAAATATTTAATGCAAATATGATTTCCATCCCACATTACTGTTGTTTTGATTTCACATGTACATGTTGTTAGATTCCTTAGTCACTAACATGGATAACTAGATGATTTTTTGGCATCTTTGATGTGTTTGCATGTTTGATCTATTTCCAGGTACATAGGTTCACTATCAAATCCATGTTCCAGGTGTCTAAGACATCCATGGAAGGCCTTCATCCTTTGTCATTCAGTCATTTTTTCTGGATATGAACCATTCAGACCAGAGGAACAACTTATGTCCGCAGAAGGTGAAATATTCTTGGTTACAATAAAATAGGAAGTATGCAACTAGAGGGATTCCAAAACATTGTTTCCAACATAACCCAAATATCTCTGGAAACATATGGATGCATATTTTCCACATAGACTCACTAAAGGAATGGAGTCAAGGATATATGAGGTGTTCAAAAAAATAATTAGAGAGCAGTCAAACTATATGAATCTCATCGATGCGATGATTGACTTGTTATCAAGAACATGAGAAATAGACACACTAAGAGAACTGAGGTCTCCCCTCATTGGTCCAAGGGAATCATCAATTATGGTTATGAGGGAAAGGTACATGGTACTTATGGGTCTATCCTCTAGAATAGATATGTTGATGTTGACAGAGGGATACTTTAAACTACCAAGGAAATGGCATTTCCTTGAAGGAAGCACAAATGATATGACTAAGGAATGCATAAAATTGGACTATTAGTTGAGACACAATGTAGGGATATGAGGTTAACTAAATAAGGGACTCAAAATTCTATTGTTTAGAGTATGAATGCATGTTAAACCTGGCATCATGTGTAGAATTGTTGATTGGATCAAGGTGAAGACACGATTGGGGTACCAATGAAACATAATTGTAATGGGAGGGACTTGGTAATGGAGAGTGGGGGGGTACTAATGTTTTACTCAAATGGAGTTTGATGTTAGTATGACTCCAAGGGTGACTCATCACATAATACTCTAAACAAAGGAGACCAGGGGTGTTGTCATAAGTAGAGACTATGCACTATCAACAGGAGTGTTAAGGAGCACTATTGTTAAATGGCTCATCCGATGCATGAGCATTGAAAAGAAATAATGTAGGAGTACTCCAAAATTATAGCTTCCCAAATGTGTGAACATAAAGAAAATGGGGTTCTTAAAAAATCTGTTATATAATAGTTGTTGAGGTGGATGGACACCTCAATGAAATCAGATGGAATGGTAAGGAGATAAGCATCCAATGAAATGATCATATGATTCAAATGACTCGGTGATAGTAGATGAAATTTTGATGGAATGGTAGGACATTGATGGTAATATCCTTGTAGGGTAATGAATGGCGACAAAATAATGTGACACTTGTATTATGGATGAATAGGTGGGATCGTGAGTGTTCAATATGAAACATTAGAATTCCATAATAGGAATACGTCTAGGATTCCATAGCGTAGGAAAAGTACTGAATATGATAGAGTAATATGTTGACTTGTGAAAAATCATATATTATATGGACTACCAATCCTACGGGAAAGAAAGGGGTACTAAAATGACACCTATGTGAGGGAGGTTTTGCTACTGAGTAAAGGTGAAACTAGGTTTTTCTGGGATGGGCCACTAACCCAAATAAATGGGTTCAGACATGTATAAAATGGATGAAAAGGATGATGCATATGACATGTTTCATCGGTAAATCACCTACATGTCAATTTTAAGAATTATACCTATAGAGAATGCTTGTCAGCTGAAATTAGTGAATCGCATCGCAACATGGATCTGCACAAATGGAAATGATACCCAAGTGTAAAAGTGCATATTGAAATCAAATTGAGTATACTATTAACACATGACATAAAAAATTCCAAATTTACATGAGGGCACAAAAATCAAGGCATGTAAAAAAATCCTGAAAATTGACTTTTTGGTCATGAAAAATGGATCTCATAATAAAAAAGAGCACAAAATCATAATTCCAACAGTTTGAATGTCACATTGAATGGATGTCATAAGAGGCTTTAATGATAAGAGAAAAACTGTGTCCCAAAAGCACTTAAATAGGCGTCGAACCCACCACTTCAAGTGTCATTGCCATTGTTAGCACTGTTTTGGTTAACAATTGAGATGACAAGGCTTGAGGTGAAATAAGGGTGTTGTATGTGAAAATTTTGACAATATGACCAAGGGGTGATGAAATAAGTTATAAATTGGAGACCAGGGTCTTTATCTTCTTTTAAATCCATAGGCTAAGGTTTGTAAAGGGATAAAAATGAAGAAATAACACTTATGGTATATAGTGAAAGTTTCAACAGTCCAAATTTTCAGGCGGGAAGATATACGGATGGATGTGGATCCGATGTTTAAAGTTGCAAGGAAAAAGTAAATTTGGTGATCAGTGGAAAGGTTTAACAATCCAATAAGATCCATGGTGGAGGAATAAAGTAGATAAGAACGATGACACAGATAGAATCCATTATGGGAAGATGCACAAAAAAAGATGAATCGAGAGTGGGAGGAAAGTTTAAAGTGCGACTTAAATCGAAGTTGGAGATGAAATATGGATAAGATAGGTGGAAAATATGGGTCTCCTAGGAGAACATGCATGGAAAATAATAAGTTGAAGATCAATGGAACTATTAAATATCATCCTTGATTAATGGTCAGGATCGTAGGTGGATGAGATCAATGGTTTCTAGGTGATCCGCTCAAAAAAGCTACACATTGTTTTAAAAATAAAAGGGGAAACAAAAAATAACGGTGTTGGTTAAATGATGAAGGAAATAAACGGTGTGTGATGAAGGTCAAGTAAATCTATGACAACTAGATGATCCGCTAAGGGAAATTGCATAGAATATAGACAAGGTGTTATGCAGCAGAATAAGGAAAAGTTAAAGTTAACAAATGATGAAGATCAAAATTTTGAGAGAGAAGTGAATTAGATCTATGGTCAAAAGAGATATTCTCTTGTGGTATGGATGAGGATTAAAGGAGAATTGTACCAACTGAAAATAAACCACTCTCCTAGATTCCAAAACCACTATTTCAAGAATATTATGAAATGGAAGATCACGTGTTAAAGGATTATTTGTCATTTTGTGCATTGGGAAAAGAAGCATTTCTGTGTGGACAAAGCCAATTCAGACATCTATATTTCCAATCATCAAATTTCTAGGTAGGCCACATTTTCACCCGCCTATTAGTATTTCAAAATGGATAGCGGAGGTGAAGCTGAGGCACAGACCTTAGAGTTTCATAAAATAGATGAGGTTTTCAAAGATAGAGATGGCAGAATTTTTTATATTGTTTTGTCTTTTGGCTCGGTTCACCAACTGAAAACCAAACTAGAAGCTTTCAAGGACTAGGGAACTGACCTACACGGCGTATCCAAGTCCTATTTTTATTATTTCTATCAAGAACAAAACTTAAATTTACTATATTTTAATGAATCTTGTGCATCAAATTACTCCTCCTCTGAGATATTAATCATGGAATCTGCTAAATAAAAAAATCCTATGTCCTGTAAATTCCCTTGTCATCTGAGATTCTCTTATAGTCCCACCTTCATTCACCTTGAAATGAGAATATTTCATAGAAGAAGACCTAATTTATTTATTCATCCATGAAACCATTGAATAAAGGCAACCCTTTTTCTACAAAATTTTTAGATATGATATAACCCCTGCTAACTAGCCCTCTCCCCTGGATGTCAACTTGTTTAATGAAGAAACAAAGCTGGTTATTTCAATGTTGAGTCAATTCTTTGGTCTAGATATATAAATATTTGTCCTTGAATTATTAATGAGTTTTTTTTCAATATCAGTATGAGTCATTCCCAGTCTCATCCCCCTCAACCTCCTTTTCTTAAATTTGATTAATTCCTACCTGAGAAACATCCATTCTTAGCTAGTGAATTTCCACAATACCAAGCACTTCAGCTTTTAGTCATACTTGATCATAATGTTCCTGTTTTTCAATAAAGAAGATTTACATATCTTAGAAATGGTACTTACAACAGAGATTAATAGTGACTTTTTCAAATACATGAACCTATTGATGTCAAAGGTTTATAAAGTATTAGTTCAGAACAAATTGCCCAAAGTGCTACCACGAATGCAGGAGGCTCTACAATTTGCTCCGGTTAGGAAAATAGGGGATTGGATTATGTTAGAATAACACAATATCATCAGCGTGTATGTATTTACTCATGAACCACATATGTTTCGATCAACCCTAACCCCTAGAGTGTTTGAATTGGAGTTTATAATACATAAGTTAATTATAGAGAATGTACATTTTATCATATTTAAAAAGGATTTTGAGATTAAGTTTCCATGGGTGGTTGGGCCATTCATTATAAAAAAAATAAAGATGCACTTCCTGTAATTGAAATTCTGTTACAAGAGATGAATTTTAGGAAATATTTTGCAGTCAATTATGACCCACACCATATTATTTTATAGAGCAGATAGATGAACAAGAACAAGGCATTTGAGAATTAGGTAGTGGAAGGATTAGCTGACAAAGTTAATTAGATGGATTATCCAACACAGATGAAGGAAATAGAGGTTTCATAGGAAAATCCATTGGCCATTTCAAAAGAAATAGAATTAATCTCTCCCAGTGCAAGTAATTCATAAGTGTCAAGTAAGAGAACCCATTCAGATACCATGGAGACAAAGGAATAAGAAAGTTAAGAAATGTCTAAAATAAAAAAGAATGAGTCCGAGGGAGAATTGGTGGAGGCAATTAAAAATGAGAAAGGAAAAGGAAGGTCAAAGGCCCATCCTTTCAAGTACAAGAGTATGAATTATCATAACTACCAGAAGAATCAAGTGATAAGTTCAAATCCAGAGCTGACTTGTATGACAAGTATAAGGATTATAGATAGACTTATTTAAAGTAATCCTAAAAATTATACTCAGAATTCAAGAAGATATCAAGTTAAGAGGTCTCATTGGTCATTGTTAAATATCATAATAAGAATACTTTAAATTTAGCAGTTGCTACTAAGAACATAATAGTTGAAAAGAGGTTGAACCTGAAGGACATCCTAGTTCCTGACATGATTCACTTGAATAAGAAGACTGGGGAGGTTATTTACTGTGATTTGATGAAAGCTACCTTAAAGGTATCCAAACTGCAATCCACATAGACTAAAATAGAAAATCATTTGAGGCAAGAGAAGGTGGAGAATAAAGTGCACCAACAACAAATAAAGAAACTTCAAGGAGATTTGCTTGACATATACAATGAAGAAAATAAATGAAAAATTACATGTAATATCCTGGTAGAGAAGGAAAATACCGTCCAATTGTTGGAAACGAAATTGAAATCCCTGCAACACAGTTAATTCAGGATTTTGAATTAACAAAATTAGAAAAAGAAAAGTATATATTATCTCAAGAATTAAATGACACTAAATAAAATATTTTGAAGTTGACTGAGGAGAAAAATCAATCAGAAAAAGAGAAACATCTCTTAATTTCAAAGATGGATGTTCTAAATGAAAATCAATTGGTTTTAGAAAAAGAACAAGAATATAGAAACAAATAAGATTAAGTGAAAATAATCCATCCTATTGCAAAAACAAATACATAATACATTGTACAGGCTATGTCCCAAGTAAGTCTAAGAGACTTAGAAATTGTTGGCTTAAAAAGTCAGAATCTAAATTTGGTTGATGCAGTCTTGAAGAAAGAAGAGGAAAGGAAAGCATTGGAGAACACAAATAAAGAGTTGTTGGATAAAAATGAGAAATTAATAAAGCAATTATCTGGACAATTTCCAATGCAGGGATCCAAGCATATCATATCGGACATGATAATTATTGAAGCTGTTAAAATAAGACATTATTTAAATTATATTTTGGAGAAAGAGATGGTAATAAACAATTCTAAATAGAGTTATAGAACAATAAAAGAAGCCTTGAATAAAAATCCAGTGGACACAACCAAGAACAAAAGTAATTTCCTAAATATTTTGTCAGAATAATATTTGAAGACAATGGGAATCAAAGACATGATTACAGTGATTACCTGGGCTAGAAAAGTGTTGGGAAAACATCAACACATCGAAACAGTGTAGTCCAAAATTGATATAATGTAGCATCAGGTAAATATTTTCAAAGGCTCATTTGTGTTCGGCCTCTTTCAGAAAGATTTTCCTTCATTTTAGGAAGAAGATGGAAAACTTTTATCTCATTCAAAATATCAGGCTTTGTTGTTTAGATGTAGATTGGATCACAAGAAATTTGAAGATATGAACCAATCTTTGTCATGGAAAATTGTGATTGATAAATTAGCAGTTGATTTTAAAATAATCAATGCATTCAAGACAGTTTGTACCTAGATTCCACCTATTTCACATGTTGATCATGTGGAATTGAGACTGTCGACAAAACAAATGGAGAATCTGGAGCTGCCATTTGTGGACCCATGGAAAACAATAGAGAAAATTGGTAGAACAAAGTATAAATTGCATCAATGAAGAGTTTATTTGTAAAACTCAAGAAATTTTGTAGACAAGTTTGTTTTGAATAATGTAATGAATTTTTTATTAGTTAGTTTGTTATGAGCCAAGTGAAAAGTGTAATAGGGTGTTATTTTTGCCTATTTTTAGTATGTAAACAATTATCATCTCAACGAGAATTTTGATGTATTTAAGAAACATTTTGCAATGTATTGAGGGTTGGAACCCGTGAGCAAGAACTTATTTTTGTAAGAGAGTTTCAAGATTAATAAATATTTCAAAGCCAAGCAAGATTTCTACTAGATATTCTTGCATTATTTATTTTACAGACTGTCCTTTCTCTCCTTCATGTAAATGTGTTTCCTGTTATCATTTTTATTTTTTTATCTTTTTCATTATTGAATACGTGTATATTGGATCATAATTCATACTTATATGCTTTGATTATTTTATTTCAAGAATTCACAATCTTTTTCCACTAAAGTTAATATCGGATTCATCTGTAGATTCCAACATTAATGGATTGTTCTTATTCTTCCTTATCACTAGACAACCAAAATTTTGATTGTAAAAGAGTGAATACCCTACCTCTATTAAGAAATCCACTATTAATTGTTTTTCATATTTGACTCCATGCCCAATGACCACCTGTTTCAACAATTGTTATTATTAAAATTCATTTCTTTCAAATATATTTGGCCTTAGTTTTTTTATTGAATGATCCCTTTGTGGAAGGAAAGAAGCCAACTTTCCTCCTAAATATTGGTTTGTGGTTACCTTGGGATTATCCTCTCACAACCAAGATTAAATTATGAGTGATAACATTTTGGCGCCATTTCTAGGGAACGAGAGTTCAAATCTCCCCTAGGAATGAACGACAAAGACTAGATCTAATTTTTGAAGGTGAATTGTGGTCAGATGCAAAGAAAGTTGTACATCATTCACCAAGGGACTCCACTATTAGCAAGATCTAGAAATCAAAGTTTCACTAGTGACTCCATTGTTTCAATACGGATTCACAATCTACAAGGTATGCTCCTATGAATCATGCTCATATTCTAAGTTTTCTAAATCAAATGCCTTGTATAGGTTGGAAAACATGTTTACCCAAATTTAAATATGAGGAAGGTGATGATGTTGTTTACATTTGATTAAGTTTCATATGCATGTTATACCAAAATCCTGTCACCATCACGTGATAAGACTCTTGACATACTTACTTTCCCTGAATCCCAGCTCTTGGAGTGGAAACTCATGCTAATTGTCAATCTTCCATAAAAATTCCCAGCACCGTGCTTCCTCTATTGTCCAAGAGCAGTACCTTGTTCACACCGCCTATCCCTTGTTGTCCACAAGTGGTGCCACCGCTTATGGCCCTTAGTCCATAAGCGTTTCTTACTAGAATCACTCTATCATTGAAGGAGAAATGCGGTACCCTGGGTAAAAAGGGAAAAAGAGAAGTTTCTCGAGGCTTCTAGATGATAAGCCTCATGTTCTCCCTTATCCCTACAATTGTGGGTCATTTGCACTTGATATCCCTCATCCTAGGATCTTAGAGGCCACCTCATCCACTAATCTCTCAACCTACCCTATCCATTGAGCCTTATAAATACAAGCTCATATCCAAGGTTGAGGGGGGGGACTCTTAAGGTATTGTTATGCTGTTGGATTGATCACTTGGCCCAAGATCATTTGGAGAGCATAGAGAGCTCGATTCGGAGCTTATGGGGATGAGAATGCTTGGTTTCATGGATATGCATGTCAACACTAAGGCTTGGTTGTAAACTTCTTCATATTTCTATATTAATGCAAGTTGATTTCTGTCCCACATATATTGTTGTTGTTTGATTTCACATGTATGTTGTTAGATTCCTTAGTCACTAACATGGATCAGTAGATTACATTCTGGTAGTTTCGACATGTTTGCATGTTGAAGCTTATTACAGGTACACAGGGTAACTATCAAAGCATTACATTCCAAGTATATACAACGTCCAAGGAGAGTCTTCAACCTCTGTCCTCTATTTGTTCTGGATCTGAACCATTCAGACCAGTGGAACACCTTGCTGTCCGCAGAAGGTGAAATATTCCAGCTAACAAATCTGATGACTCCACTGGGGAATAGATATATGTATCAGTTGTTTTGATATTCCTTAGTTCTGCAACTCTTTTCTGAATCCAGGCTCCTTCTCCAACTCTCTTCATTTAGATCTACTTTCTGACTTGATCTATTTGGGTTTGAAACTTCCAGATATGTTCAGATCTGAGTCATCTCGAACCTTTATGCTCTATTTTCATACTCAATCTAGCAGTATTTACCTTGATCTAGTCTTTTTCTAACTTGATCCATTGTTCTCTTTGTGTTTTGGTCATCTACAGGGAACCGTGCCTATGCTGTGTATGAGGAGCAGTGCCACCGCCTAAACTGAGTGGGTAGCACGTGGTGCCATTGCCTGTAACCCATTGGCGAGAAGTGGTGCTGGGATAGAACCACCCTGTCAACACCAGAGAAGCGCGGTGCCAGGTAGGCATCATTCCAAGACCCTTTTTTCTCATTTTTTTTTGTAAAAATTTGAGTTGTGTTGCTTTCAGTTCTGCACTATCAGACTTGTGTGACAAAATTTTATGCTTGTGGCTTGAAATTTTATGGTTTAAGATTGGTCTGAATAGGAAATTCAAAGGCTAGATTATTCTTTTTGAGTGTTCATCTGCTTCTATGCTTGTTGGTTGTGTTTGTGAAAGGATTTATTGTTTTTTGAAAAGCTTAGGGTGCTAGTAAGATCTCTTTTCATTTCTGTTGTATAGAATAAAAGAAGAATACTAGATTATCTTTTAGGTTTCATTTCTTGTTTGCATAGTAAACTTCTTTTTCCTTCCTTCAAAAAAGAAACTTTTTTACTGAGACTAGGATATCATCATTGAGCGTTGGACACTGGTTTTCTGATTGGCTTCACAAGATTTTAGGCTCTTCATGTTCTTTTGTCTCTTATGCATTTAGAACTATCTCAATCAAAATAAAAAATATGGTAGTTTTAAGTTAGATTTTCTTATGTTTTGAGAAAATTGAAAAAATAGAGTGCATTTGCATATAGGTGTGCATCTTGTTTTTCTTTTAGGAAAATAGATTCTTCCCCTTCTCATTGCTTTTAGAAAAGAGAAATTAGTTTGGAAAATTATTGCTTGTCTTTGATTTGGTGTTCATGACTATTGTTTGGAAATATTTTTGGTTTTGAAACAAAAAGAAAATACTCTCTTTCCCTCCCATAAGTAGGCATACTAAACGGTAAAGTGAAATATTTTGCACAAGCATACTGCATGGTTTCACTTTTCTGTCAACACATCATGCATTCACCTAACCGTCCACTTTAAAATTAATGGTAGTTATAGGTTAAAATTTACATAGAAATTGGAGTGATAGGTTAGAGACATGGTCGGGCATCGTTAAGCGTAGGAGCTGTCGTTATTTGTCAGCATTACATTCTAGGAATCGTGTGGTTCTTCCACGTACTATCGGTATATCGAACGGCCTTCCATGTACCCTTGAGGTATATAGAAAGGTACTTCACACAATCTATTGTATATCAAAAGGCCCCTTGTGTATGGTTATGCATTAGAGAACACTACTACCGATTCAAGATCCCACGTACCTTGAGTATATCAAGAGACCCCACTAGGATACCTTATCTATCTGAGAAAATCCCTTTGGCCATATTGCTTGGAGCCATACACTGAAAACAACATTTGAGGGGATTACTACACACGTACCCTCGAGGTATATTGTGAGTGGCACCTTCTTGACAATCTTGGTGAGAGACCTGACTTTTTGAACTCCTCCTGTCATTTTAAGTGTGTTTGTTTTGACCTATAGCTTGTGTAGGGAATTGTTTTGGTGTGTTTTCTAGATTTTTAGAGCCTAGGTTAGATAGGAACTGTACAAAATGGCTGAGTTAAGACAGTCCAGAAGAGTATGGGGCTTGCTACCCAATTTTATTCTTGGTTTAGGAGAAAATCCAATGGAATCTATTGACCATTTTGGGATACCTCTATAGGACATGCCACTGCCTCATTTGGCACCCATTTAAATTCTTCTCAAGATGAAGAAGAACATAGGCAATACTTTGCTACCATTCTCTATGCACAAGAGATTGATAAGCAGATAGATGAAATATTAGGTCCATCACCATCACGTTCCACATCTGTTCCTGTGGGATATCGTTCACTTACCGATTCTATGAGACCCATTGAACCGATTATAGATCGGGCAATAACACCACACAACCCAGGTCAAATTACCACCCCTATCACCTCTCATGTTATGTCTATTCCTAATCCTCCCAGGACTTCTGTACCTGGGGCCCAACCTTCAATTCCCATTTCGTCAGTACCTTCTAGTGCCGGGGGAAAACCCTTGGCATGACTTACGTTATCTGGAACCAAAATTGTACCTAGTCAAGGGTAGACCTCTAACATAGAACCATCTATAGTTTATGTCCCTCCCACCCATACTAATGTGGTGAATCCCCCATCTAGTTCAGGTCAACCCTTGGGGACACAACCTGTAACCGTTCAGTCTTCTGGAGGTTATGGTTATCAAATACCTATAGGTAATCATCCACCCAATCCTACAGGAATGCCTTATGCTGTAATTCCATACCCTAGTAACACTTTTATGCCATGGGGGAAACCCAACTGGTATTACATGCCAGTTATGGGGGGGATACCTATACATATTGCAGGAGGTGCCGGAGTATCACCTTATGGAGGTCCTTCCCTTAGGGGACCTAATGGTCTCGGAGGATATGGAAACTTTCCTCCTTATGGTCCTTGTGGTCCTAGTGGTCCTAAGAGGCTTGGTGGCTTTCCTTCTTATGGATCTAGAGGGTCTGGTGGCCCTCCTCCTAGTGGTTCCGGAGGCTCTGGAGGTTTACCTCCTGGTGGCTTTGGAGGGTCTAGTGGTCTGCCTCTTGGTGTTCCTGGTGGTCTCGGTGGTCTTGGTGGTCTTGGTGGTGCTGGTGGCCCTAGTGGCCCTCCTCCTAGAGGCCCTAGTGGTCCTAGTGGCCTAATATCGGAAATCAACCCCCTGCAAGCAGATTTTCCGTTAGTTCTTTGTCACAGCAACCTGTTTTTTAGTCAACTTATGGTCCTACTGGTAATTATATGCCATATCAATATTACTAGTATGTGCAACCAAATCGACATTTACCTTTCCTGGCAACTTTGGACTTGCCTGATTTGTCCAAGTTGATTAATGACCCCATTCAACACAATCCCTCATGGCCTCCCATTCCGGTAAAGTTACCATCGGATATCCTGAAATTCAATGGGAAGCAGGGAGACGATCCGAAGAACCATGTTATGGAATTCCATTTGTGGTGTTCTTCAAATTCCCTCATGGATGACTCCATTTGGTTACGACTCTTTCAGCAAAATTTGACCGGTACGGCCGCGAAGTGGTACATTGAACTCCCACAACATTCGTTTGTGGATTTTTGATCATTAGAAACCATGTTTCTTACACACTTTCAGCTCCCTATTCGTTATGAAACAAGCACTGATCTTTTAAAATCTCTACGACAAAACACGTCCACCCACATTTCTGATCATATTCATGAGTGGAAAAGGCATAGAAGGATTATTAAGTCCCCTATTCTGGATCAGTTACTAGCTGATTGATTCACCAAATTCTTGTTTCCTCATATTGCTCAAGATGTGGCTATGGGTGATTCCGTTACCGAAGAGCAGGCTATTAGTCGGGCTCAGTACCTAGACTTGGTCTATTCCCAGTCTGGAACTCTTTATGACCTAATTCCTCAAGCTCCTCACCCCAACATCGATCCTTCCAAGACACCAGCAAAGGTATCTGTTGATGGGATTGTTGGTTCAATACAGTCCCTGACAGTAGTGAAACCTGCCAAGAAACCCCAAACTGCCACCCCTACTACTTCAACTCCTAAGGTTTCCACCGAGGTCAATTCTATTCAAAGTACTCAAACCTCGGGTAATAATAAAAAGAAAGGTAAAAATAGAAATAAAAAACCTGGAAACCAACATGAGACTCCAAGACCAACCAACAGTGATAATGACAAGGAGAAAAGGAAGGCAGCATATCCCTATCTGCTATGCAGTGGTGACCACTTTTCAAAGAAGTGTCCTCGTCGGGACGAAATCTCCTAGTTTTTGAAGTCCAATCCCGCACCTGTATTACTTACAGATCCTTTTTCCTCTCAACAACAACTAATAGACAACATGTCTAATCAGGGTAACTCTAGTTCATCATAAGAAATTCATATGATGTCCTCAGACACCATCAATCTTTAAACTCGAAGTCAGAATTATGACAAACCCGCAGACAAGAAAGAAGATCATTCTTCTTTAGGGAAAGCTCCCTCTACTAATTCTCCTGAATCCTTGTCTACTGTCCCCTTATCTATCAAGAAGCCTACTCTCAACATGATTTTGCACCCACCTAAGAGTACTCTTCGGAAGGCTGTCTTTAATCTTAATGCATGAGTTGCTCAATTTTATAATGTGGTTGAAGATCTCGCTCAGGCACCTTGTGCAATGTCTACCTTAGAGGTACTCCAAAGTTTCCCTACATAGCGTAAAAACTTGTTGAAAGCATTATGAGCTTTAGACTCAGATAATACTAACTTGATTCATTTCAATGATGAGAACTATAAGCCTAGATTACCACATAAACTTTCTTTTCAGATCATTACGAAAGTAGTGGGAAAGAAAGTTTTTTGAATGGTGCTAGATGAAGGAGCTTCGACCTCGATTTTGTCTCTGACTTGTTGGAAGGCTCTCGGCTCTCCCGATCTTGTCACATCACCTAAAACCCTCAAGGCCTTTGACAGAAGGGGTTTCCAACCCCATGGTCTCATATCAGCCCTAGCGATCGAGCTGGGGGGAAAAACCGTTTCCATCCAAGTAGAAGTGGTAGATGCTCCTTTAGATTACAACCTCCTTCTAGGAAGGAATTGGTTCTATGCCATGACTGTTGTTGCCTCAATAGTATTTCGAATAGTCCAATTTCCACATCTAGGGAGAATTATTACGATTGATCATCTTGATTTCTATACGCTAGATGTTACTACCTCTATGGCTAATAACACCCCCATGTTAGGCCAGTCCCTTCCTCCTAATTACCAGTTGATTGGGGTAGGCATGTTGAAGGATTCATCCCTTATGGGGAGTTTTCCATCCACTCTTCCTAGCATGGATACTGTGATAGTCCATATGATCACCTCATTTGATTATGAGCCTGAGGGTAAACATGTTGTTGAGTCCACCTCGTTGAGTTCACACGAAGCTATGTATGACGCCATTCAAACCTTTTCCAATGGTCACACAGATAACCTTCATCTAGTGGATTTGTATCCTTACCATGTACCATACTGGTTACATTAGAGGAAATTTGGGGTCTAAAATGGGCCTTATAAGAAAACGTGCCAAAATAAGTTTTTGTGAGTTGGAATTCAAGAACCAATAGAATTTCAA
>LPNX010685572.1:223725-285179 GCA_001517045.1 Pseudotsuga menziesii
ACCTTCTCTTCCCCTTCTAGATTATCTCTCTGATACTTTTCCTTCTGATGAGTCCATTATGGAGATCATGAATACGGATGAGCCCATTTGGGAGGATCACCATCATAGATCCATGTTCCTCCCCAACACCAGTTCGATTAGCCATGATTTTGCATCCTTGTTTCGTACTGATATTGTCAACGTTCCCCAAAGTCCTATGTTGGAGCAGGGCCCCGCAGCTATAGGAAAAGCTGCTATATCAGGACAAGAAAGTCAAAGGAAACAGTACCTGAAGCGGTCGAGAAGAGAGAGCTCAACCACTGCACTTAAGGAAGTGGTGAAGATAGGAGGGCTCAGCTACCCTCATAAAGGAAAAGGAGCAATGGGATGAGGTATTGAAGACAAAGTACAGAAGGGGAGTGACCGAGGAAGTGGTGCCCATACCCATGATCAGCGCCGGGAAGCATGGAAGACTGCAGAGAGCTGTAGTGTGACCAGTAAGCGGCAGTCCAAAGTACAGATAGGCCGACTATCACAGTTAGGTTTTTTGGGTTACTATTGGGATAGGCCCACAGTGTTGTATCATGGTGAGACCTTTGGGCCACCTATTTAAGCATGTATTTTGTATTGTAAAAGGTTAGCTAGTTAGATAGTCAGCTAGCCAGACATTCAGATAAAGGATTAGCTAGTTGGTCAGTTAGCTATTCTTTGAGTTGAGCTCTAGTTCTGTTATTAATTCTGTATTATCTTACTGCAACCAGTAGCTAGCTCCTTGAGCATTAATGTAACAATCCGCAGGGATTGAGAGAGAGAGAGAGAGAGAGAGAGGAAATATTGTAAGAAGAAAGCAATATAGGAAGAGAAGAGATCTAAGAGAAGGGATCCTGGCTGTGTGCGTGGAGTTTCCCAGAATATCTCAAGCTGCATAATAGGTTGCAGTGAACTGTTTTTACTCTCTCAAGATATAATATAAAAACCAGTTCCCGTGGACGTAGCTTTCCCCCCTGGAAGTGAACCACGTAAAATCTGTGTGTTGTGTGACTGTTTCATGTGATTGTGTTTACTTATTTGCTATCTGTTACCTATTACATGAGCTTTGCTTAATAGTTAATGAATGTTAACTGAGATATTATAAGCCAAAAGAAATTCGTTGGACCTTGAGAGTTGGAGAGTCCTATTGAGTCTTACTATAGAATCTATCGCAGCACAAAAAGGCAATATCGCACTGTCAGAGGAGCCGCGGTGTGGGATATCGCAGGTGAAGAGTCAAGTAGAAGAGGAAGTTGTCACATCGTCCTAGAAGCCGCGTTGTGATAAGAGTCAGTTCCATAGTAGAGTCAACTGGGAAGAGAGAAACAACATCTCACAGAGAGATCCCACTGGTTAACCAGAATCAAGAGAAACCTAGGATGCCATAGAACCTGGTTGTGGACACCTGAGTCTTCAGCCACCCCATCTAAGATCACTTCGGGTGAGACTTCAGGCTGTTCCGCGGTTTGTAGCCGAAAGGGCCAGTGAGCTAGGGGTTTTGTTGGTACATTACAGTAAACCCGGGTCTGCCCATAGTAAACCAACATCCTATATTGTTGCAAGATATAGATTCTGAAGGAAACCTTTGCAACATTACTCAGACGAACCTGATTGACATATCAGCCAATCCTGATACTATCGAGCATGTTCATGTTGGGAAGAACTGGTCGACAGATGAATCTAAAGCATATAAGGCACTTTTTAAGGAATTCCATGATATTTTTGCCCGGTCCTATGAAGAGATATCGGGGATTGACCCATCAATTGTGGTCCATGAGATTAAAACCTATCCCATGGCTAAACCTATCAAGCAGAAACTTAGGCAAGTCCATCCTCGGAAGGCTGCAACTATTAAAGCTAAAATTGAGAAACTTCTCAAGGATAGGTTTATTTATCTTGTACCCTTGACGGAATGGGTATCGAACATTGTCCCTATCAATAAAATGTAGGGAACCATTAGAGTCTGCATCGATTTTAGGGATTTGAATAAAGCTTGTCCCAAGGACAACTTTCCTACTCCGCACATCAATCAAATTATCGACAACTGTGCTGGAAGTGTCATATTTTCTTTCATGGATGGCTTCTATGGATATAATCATATTGAGATATTACCCATCGATCAGCATAAGACGACATTCATTTTCCCATGGGGAACCTTTGCATATAAGAAGTTACCTTTTGGCTTGAAAAATGCTGGAGCTATGTTCTAGGGCGCGATGTCCTATGCGTTTCACGATATTAAACATATTGTTGAACCGTACCTCAATGACCTCCCTGCTCATTCACAGTGACGAGAGGAACACCCTGGTCATCTCAGAGACATATTCCTAAGATGTCGTCATTATAATATACGGCTCAATCCATATAAATGTGTTTTCTGTGTTGAGACAAGACATCTGTTAGGATTTGTGGTATCCAAAGATGGCATCCGGATCGATCCTTTAAATATTGCTGCTATTTTAGATCTACCAGCCCCAACTAATCTCCTTGAACTCCAAATTTTGCAAGGGAAGGAAAACTTTCTCTGCTATTTTGTGTGCAATTTCATAGAGAAAATGCACAGTTATATGCGTCTCCTTAAGAAGAACACTCCATTCTTCTGGGATGACTAGGCCCAACACACCTTTGATAATCTCAAGAACGCTCTGACTCATTCACCTGTGATACACCCCCCGTATTATTCAAAGGACTTTCTCTTGTATATTTTTTCCTTTGCTACTACCATCGCCATGGTTTTAGTGCAGGAAAATATCCATGGTCAGGAGCACATGATTTATTATGCTAGTAAGAATCTCATGGATTTCAAAACCCGTTATTCATGTGTGGAAAAGTTAGCATTGGCCATGATAATTGTTGTACAAAAGTTTCATCACTACATTTTGCTCCACACTACCACTATATTGGCAAACCAGAACCCGATGTATTACATCTTGACTCGTCAGGTGCTCGGGGGAAAATACTCCCACTGGATCGTCATACTTCAGGAGTTTGATCTGGATTTTTCCAAGGCCACATCAAAGAAATCCTTGGTCTTTGTTGAGCTTATGTGTGATCTTCCCTATGCTTCAATGAAATCTGAGCCCAGCGATTCATTTCTGGATGAATTCCTGTTCTTGATTAGCACTACTGATCCTTGGTATGGAGATTTGCTGATTTATCTCCAAACACATCGATTTCAGCCGCATTTATCTTGTGATGATCATTGCCATATCCATCACCATGCGAAATACTATCTCATCCTAAATGATACCTTGTATAGACATGGGATTGAATCTATTCTCCGACGATGCCTCGCCCATGAGGAGGTTGGACATGTGTTGGATGATTGCCACTCTGGAGCATGTGGCGATGATTTATCTGGGATGGCTACAGCCTAGAAAATCCTTTGCGCTGGCTATTTATGGCCTTCTGTCTTCAAATATTGGAATGAGGCTGTCAAGAAATTCCCACCTTGTCAACACTTTTATCCTAAGAAGCGCACCCATCCTACTCCGCTACACCCCTTCATTGTCATTCGCCATTCACCAAATGGGGAATTGACTTCATGAATTGTAAGCCTACCTCAACTGGGGGTCATGGTTACATCATCGTAGTTGTTTATTATTTCACAAAATGGGCTGAGGCCATGCCTACATATGCAGAAGATGGCAAGACTTCCACTCTTTTCTTGTTCAATCATATCATAGCTAAATTTGGAGTTCCATAGTCCATCGTTACTAATCACGGATCCCATTTATGTAATTAGATGATGGAGGAACTGAGTGCCAAGATAGGTTTTCACCATGAAAACTCTACTCCATATTATCCATAAGCTAATGGTCAGGTAGAGGCCATTAACAAAGTTTTGAAAACTATGCTTCGTCAGATGGTTGGAGATCATAAATCCAACTGGAACCACATTTTTTTCTCCACTCTTTGGGCTTATTAGACTTCTATGAAAATGGATACTGGTTTCACACCATTCCATCTTGTCTATGGACTTAAAGTTGTCTTACCGATCCAATGTCAGATTCCATCGTTACAACTTGCCGTCGAACTTCTCCCAAACACTTCCACATAGGAAGAAATATTTTTGTACTTGAGTAACCTTGACGAGACTCGAAGAGATGATTCCTTGGCTAATGAGGCACATAAGAAAGGCGTCAAGGAACAATATGATAAATCCGTCTAGCCTCGTGTCTTTAATGAGGGTGACCTAGTATTGACCTATGATCAGAGATATGACAAACTAGGGAAGGGTAAGTTCGATTCCATGTGGTATGGACCTTTAGTTATTTCTAAGGTGTTAGAGAAAGGAGCTTATGAGCTCAATGATTATGATGGAATCCCTTTGGGGAAACCTCGCAATGGGTTGTACCTGAAAAGATACTATGCCTAGGTATTTCTTGGATAGTATCTTGTATATATGTATATTTATTGGCTTTCAGTGTGCTTTTAGTATTTTCAAGATGGTTTTGAGTTTAGTGTCCACATATGTTTATACCATGTTTTGGTCATGCAGATGGATTTATATGGCTTCACTGATGGTGCTTTCCACCACACCTTGAATCTCACCTCGGCTGCTTGGATTCTCTATTCCCCAGCTGAAGATTTGGTTAGTTCAGGAGTGGTTTGTATAGGTACCGCTACTAATAACATCACCAAGCATGAATCAGTCATCAGTCTTCTGACTGAAGCTACCTCCCAGGATGTTTGTGATCTAGTAGTCTTGATGGACTCACAACTCATGGTTTTCCATTTAAACCATGTCTATACCATTAGGAACCCGGTGCTCCTCCATCTCTTTCGGAGAGTACGTTTGCTAGAAAGGTCATTTGAAACCATCACTTATAGGCATATCCCTAGGGAACATAATGTAGTTGCTGACTCATTAGCTAATTACATCCTAGATTGGAATATTGCCCATTCATGACATCGAAATCAAACATGGTAGATTGTAAATAAACATTCAAAAACACATAAAACTCATAGAAATTGCATTTGCCATTTGAAACATATAAACACCGTGTAAAAGTCTATATATATATATATACAAAAAAGGTTACAAAAATAGGTCCCGAGACCTCATTTGAAGCACGTAGGCTTTTAGGCAAAATCATGATACAAAATCCTGAAGCTGTCAGTTTTCAGTACATATCTCATACACTAGTGGTGCTCGTGATAGCACATCACTGCTTGAGCCACCCTACGCAGCAGCCTACTAAATCGACCCAGTGCTCCCACTATGGATCTCTGATATCTCATTAGGAGGTCATCAATGTTAGCATCTGGGATACCTCTCTAAGTTTTCCTCTAGCTCCTCGGTGATATCATCACCCTGTGGTACAAAGCAGGCTCCAACTCACCTATCCGATGGAGATGCTCCTCTAGGTCACGCTGCTCCTACATCTGCATGAGAATATACAGGTCTTGTCACTTAACATAAAAATATAAAACATTAAAAAACATAAAAAAATTCATCCATTTTAGGGTTTCTTGCTTCTTACCGATGTCACCCACTGTCCGCCAGGTGGGAGTGGTACGTCAGGATCTCCGATGAAGTCTGTACCTACGTAAGCATAATCCTCAACCATGAGGATCTAATATCAGAGCCATCTGAAGAATGGGTCACCGAAATTCACCCTTCCCCTACCCTCTTCTGTGCAAGCCATGAACTGGACCCACCTCAGCATACGGGGGTCCCGTGCTCTCACACTCTGGAAGACCTCCTGAGGTATCATCTGTGGAACTCGCTCGAAGAAGAAGCAGGATAAAATGGAACCAAATCCAAACTGCTTTATCTCTCCTTGCTGACACTCACTCAACTGATCTTTGAAGATTGGAAGCATGGCTTCCACCTAGTTGAACACCGTGGGTGCCATGGCCTCTATGGCGTACAACATGTGTGCCCTATAATCCTGATGCACACCCTGACTCCCGAACACCCTCTGCATGGTAAACAGGATGGTCTATAGGGCCCTATATATCAATACTTTGAGGGGGATCTTCTTCCCTGATGTACATGTCCTTGGTGCACAGTGACAATCTATAAACTCTCGAGTGGTAAAATCCCCTCCACGGGATCCTGCCAATGAGATGGGGGCACCCCGTATTGAGAGACCTATCAAGAAGTAGATGTCCTCTAATTACACTATAAGAATATGGGCCCCCACCTCAAAATACTGCTGCTCTGGATTCCACATCTGTAGTATGTGTTCCAATAACCGCTCATGTGACACCATGCTTGGGGTCCAGAAGAACTTCATGGGAGCCCACAATCCCGTAATGTGGTAATACAACCTATATTTCTCTCAGCAGCAACATCCTCATTGTCATGCATTCTTTATTTCCATATCACCATGTTTTGAGCAACCTAGATCTGCCAAAAACAATCATAGTATGCATTAGAATCATCCCTAATCATTAAAAATTAAATGAATGACTTTACATTGCTCATACTATTAGTTTAATTTCTCCACAGCTGGCACCACCTATGCACCATTGGATACAAGTGGTGGCACTGCCTGTCAACTATGTTAGAGGCACGGTTCTCAGGTGGTACCGTGCATCCCGCAAGGGGTAGCCATGGTGCCCGCTTTTAAGGTTTTAGGGCTTGCCATATCATCCCAAAACCCCACCAAAACTCAAAATAAATGCTATGAAATGAAAGAGAAGGGTCTTAGCTGTTACCTGCAGCTGATGATGCTGAAAATGGATGGTGAAAACTCTCAGTATCAGCTGCTAAAGATCTAGGTAAGAAAATCCTCCAAGTGCTCTTTGCTATAGGTAAATAGTGAAATGATTTGATTTTTTAATATATACATGACTTATATAGGCATTTTTGGGTCTGACATACTATAGTTTTGATATGAAATCATATTTGAGTCAAAGTTTATCTGTCATAATCCCTTAATGCTAGTTATGAATGCATTTAACACTTATTTTGAGTCGATTGCAGGATAAGAGAACTATAGTAAGAAGCTTTGGGAAATTTTTAATGGATTTTTCACACTTTCATAAAACGAAAAAGGTTGATGAGCATTTATTATGACACTTTGTCATGCTCATTAAAATCTAGCATCAAAGGTCCAAGTCCATTTTAGTTTTTTTCCAGGCTCGTAAAAAATTGACATTGTGTAAAGAAGCATCATGGAGTCTTCTTTTCACCTCTTTTTCAAACTCCTTAAACATGAAAAGATCATCAAGTCCATTTTTTATTCTTTTCAGGATCATAAAAGATGACATTGTGTAAAGAAACCTCATGGAGTTCTCTTTAAAATCTTTTTAGGTTCCCTAAATATGAAAATATCATCGAGCGATATTGTCTTCTTCACGCTTGTTAAAGTATTTGAAGAGTCATCCATCCGATGATAGGTTATCTCTTTTTCGGTTTGGATAGGACTATTTACGAAAAAGGAACACTCCAACCAATCATGACTGGAAGAGTTCCCTAAGGTATGATTTTATACTTTTTTGGGCCTTAGGGACTAAATCATACGAAAAAGGGTGCCTTTGGAGTCTTCTTCCGTATTCATTCAGACTCTCTAAACATGAACGATATCGAGTTTTCTTTCAGTGGACTCGTTAAATTAAACATTGAGAGACCCATTTTGGGAATGAACCCCTCCTCTCTCAGGTTTGTAAAATATATAAGTTTGGACTTGTATTCTGACAAGCTATATTGAGTGTTTGTTACCCTCTTTGAACTCATAAAACCGAAAAGAGGCACTCATCGATCATGATGGGGGAAATGGGAAGGGAATCATTTTGCAAATAATGGCAGTTGTTTGTCGTTACCTTTGAACATGGCACTTGTCTGCACATCATGTCAGTCAATTGGGTATTCAGCTGATCTCTATGATGATCCACTTTCATGATTCATGTCAGTCCTTTGACTCTTTCAAAAGAATGCATTGTCCACTATCACACTGTTTGTCTTTCCCGTCTAGTCATGCCGCCCGATGTTCAAAGGGAATTTGAAGAAGTGTCACCTCTGTAGTCTACACAGTCTTTGTGTCAGTATCTTTGAGTTATTCATATGATTACTACATTCACATCATTCTATAACTATGTTCTAAGTTTCGTGTTGTCAATGTGGGACTCATCATGGCCCTCCTTCGACAAGACTATTCGCATCGACATCATCTCATCATCTGGGAAATAGTATTAGAAACAATACTTAGTACCTTGAGATCTATATGCCTTAATGGAAAATTCTCTTGCTCTCAACATAGGTTCACATCATTGACCTTTGATCGATAGAATCGACTGGGTGTTCGACATCAAGACATCTATTCACACTCAGTAGATTGTACTAGGGTACCTTGGGAATCATTGACATCAATGGTGATCTCCCTCGCACTTGTTAACGGTTCACATCATTGGCTGGTAATCAAGTGGTTTCTACCATGTTCGACTTCAGATCATTGTAATCACATGGATAGAATCATACTTTGTGGAAGACGAGACAAAGACCCTGGGTATTTGTTTAAAGCACTCATTGCTTTTCCCCAGGTTGCGATGGAATTTTGTATATTTAGCATGGATCCACATTTGTATGGTTGTGGCTATGCTCAAATTTGTGCCTATATGACATAGATCTACATTGTATGTCTGGTATCTATATCCAAGTTTGAGTCCTCTATCACATGGATCTACGTTCTATTCTAGTAGCCATGCTTGTTTATTCCTCTCATGGATCTCCCTTGTATTGTTCTGCAGCCATGAGTTTGTTTACTTGTGTCTATGAGTCAACATACTGATGTACTATAGATGCCTACTTGATGACATGCTCTGATCGAGCCAAAATTTTCATCTCATGGTGGTGACTTGTTCTCTCAAAAGCTCTTGTTTGTCGTATCCCTATAAGACTCATGCTTTGGGGGGCATCTTGTTATACAAAAATCCTGTCACCATCATGTGATAAAACTCTTGACATACCTACTTGCCCTGAATCCCAGCTCTTGGAGTGGAAACTCATGCTAATTTTCAATCTTCCATAAAAATTCCTAGCACCGTGCTTCCTCTGTTGTTCAGGAGAGGTACCTTGTTCGTGCCACCTATCCCTTGTTGTCCACAAGCAGTGCCACCACTTATGGCCCTTAGTCCATAAGCGTTTCTTACCAGAACCACTCTGTCATTGAAGGAGAAACGGGGTACCCTAGGTAAAAAGGGAAGAACAGAAGTTTCTCGAGGATTCTAGATGATAAGCCTCGTGTCCTCCCTTATCCCTACCATTGTGGGTCAATTGAGCTTGAGATCCCTCATCCTAGAATATTAGAGGCCACCTCATCCACCAATCTCTCAACCTACCCTATCCATTGAGCCTTATAAATACAAGCTCATATCCATGGTTGAGGGGGGGAACTCTTAAGGTATTTTTATGCTATTGGATTGATCACTTGGACTAAGATCATTTGGATAACATAGAGAGCTAGAGTCGGAGCTTATGGGGATGATAATGCTTGGTTTCATGGAGATGCATGTCAACACTAAGGATTGGTTGTAAACTTCTTCATATTTCTATATTAATGCAAGTTGATTTATGTCCCACATATATTGTTGTTGTTTGATTTCACATGTATGTTGTTAGATTCCTTAGTCACTAACATGGATCAGTAGATTATATTCTGGTAGTTTTGACATGTTTTCATGTTGAATCTTATTGCAGGTACACAGGGTAACTATCGAGGCATTACATTCCAGGTATCTATGACGTCCAGGGAGAGTCTTCAACCTCTGTCCTCTATTTGTTCTAGATCTAAACCATTCAAACCAGTGGAACACCTTGCTATCCGCAGGAGGTGAAATATTCCAGCTAACAATGCATTCACATAAACTAAAGGTTGGATGAAATGAAGATTGCTTGATCAATATGTTCATGGCCACTTTGGAAGGAAAGGCAATATCATGGTATGAAAGTTTACCAGCTGCTATTTTGTATTCCTTGGAAGATTTTCATTCATCATTCTATGAAAATTATAAGGAAAGTTACCCATGTTTATCACTATTTGAAAACTGTGGTCAAGTAAAATTTGAAAATTTTATGCAACACATGGAAGATGATTATGGTGATGAAGAATTAAGGGATGAAGAAATTAAAGAGTTTTATGAGGATTATTTTCAGCATCGAGAAGGAATGTTAGATGGTAGTTTTTAAGATATTCGGGAAAATTTCCAACAAACAGTAACTCTCCCGTTGGATGAAAATGAAATACATCAACATCTTGATGTAGAAATTCATGTTCCTTTCCTTGATTTTGATGAAGATATTCATATTTTAAATGATCAAGATAAGGACAAGGATAGTTATTCAAATTTCTCTTTAGACCATTTATTTTCTGAAATTTTATTTCAAAATGAAGTGTGTCAAAATCATATTTTTGAAGTTGCATATATGGAAAATCAAAGCAGTAAGTCAACATATATTTTAGAGTTTCAAGAAAACAACACACTAGTATATGACACTTATCAAACAAATTCACAGGAAGGTAATAAGTATGGTGATAGGATACAATCTCAACAAAATGATAATCCTGAGTTGCAAGAAAATATTGAAAAGGATGTCGTGGAATTGCATCACTTTGAAAATGAAGATGTTACTAATCAAAATACCTCTCTTGAGAAAATAAATTTAGAAGTGTTTGGATGTCAAAAGGACATTCCTCATATTCAAAGGGTGGCTATTGCATTTGAAGTTTTTCAAGAATGTAAAAATATTTTTCCTGCTATGAATGATAAGGAATATAGACATATGGCTTCTATTCCATTGGAAAATGATATTGAGTTTAATGAAATGAAACAACAACCAACATATAAGAATGAAGGAATCCTAATTCGTTTTTCTGATCATGAATAAGAAATGGTTCTTCATGATATTGAAGACCCTATTGCAAGTATGTTGCAATCATTAGAGAATCATAACTTTGCATAATTCATGGATTGTGGGTATGCATTTTTGTTATATGTTGATTTGCTAGATTCTAAATTTTTATTTTTGTCTGGAGAAGCTGAATGTGAGCTTCAATCAAGAGAAAAATTACTTGATTGGTTGCATTGGATCTTTTTTATCACATAATTTTGAAGTTGTTTCAGTATGTTAGAGTAGGAGTGTGCACAATAAGCTTGAACATCAAACATCTTTCTCAATTTGGTTTGTAGTTTCAGTTTGATTTTAGCAGTGAGCAGTTTGGTTTTATTTTGAATTTCTAGCTTTGTTGGCAGGGGTTTTGGGGTAAGTGAGTTGCGCAGCACTACGGAGGTTGCACAAGCTCATGTGACACCATGCAAGGCAAAGATAGCGCAATAGGCGAAAATAAACCATTTTTGAATATTTTATGCATCCTTTTGTATCGGTTGACCACATTTTGTGGATATAGGTCATTAGTGGTTAAATCAGTTAGGAGTTAGTTAGAAGTGGACCACGAATGTAAAGGCGCAAGCCTATATATAGAATTAGAATTGCAAATGAGAGAAGGAAGTGGTAGCAGAGAGCAATTAAGAGATTGAATATTGTGTTATTTGTATGTGATCTTGTGGATCGATCTTTCTCTCATTGTGGAGAAAGACAACTATTATTTTGGATCTATTGCGCAGAAAGTAATATGATAAGATGGATGTTGAGCTGAACCACTGTTGTCTTTTGTCTCTTCCTGTTCTTATGTGCCATGATGTCAATGAAGAATGTATAATGCTTATGTTTTATGAATGAATAATGTGATACCAATGTGATGAATAAATGAATGATGCAATCTGTTAGATCTGTGGTTGTAATGGTAGATCTGTTATTAATGATGCAATGTCTGATGAATGGTTCTATTAGATATGATAAATAGGTTGATGAACCGATGTTGCCATAAATCCTCCTCCTTACTGCAAAAAATTGGTTATGACAGCTCTTTCTTAAACATCTCGGGTGATACTTCATCCGCTCCGCGTGTGTTGTTGGGCAGGGCAAAACCTGTCTAGGCTGATGCTCAGGGAGATCGCGTAGGTTGAGTGTCGACAGAGTAGGAACCCCTGCCAATAGCACTTTGGTGGCTTGTTCCAACAAATGGTTCCATTGTCAATACCTCGTTACGACTGAGAGGAGGATATGGTGTGGCATCCGACAAAACCAGAGATTGAAGATTGGTTCGACCTAAAACTACGAGAATTTGCTGAAGTCGAGAACTAGAACTCAAAGTTGACAACAAACATATGGTTGGAAAGGTACAGACACAATGGTCCTCATGAATGGTTTTTCTGTGAGTTTGCCATCATATTATACAAGTGGATGGCATGATTCACCTTAAATAAGTGCAACTTCCAGGGAGGAGAGCCGATGTCCTGGACCCCTGAGCTAATTCAGGAACTGAGTTCGTAGTTAATACCAAAAAGTCATACAACAAACTAGAACAAG
Source organism: Pseudotsuga menziesii (assembly GCA_001517045.1). NCBI lineage: Eukaryota > Viridiplantae > Streptophyta > Pinopsida > Pinales > Pinaceae > Pseudotsuga > Pseudotsuga menziesii. The sequence goes on from LPNX010685572.1 coordinate 236,114, forward strand.
TATTCTTCAACAAACCATGAGGTAGGTTCTTACTGTCTCTGTAATTGTCTATCAAGATGCTTATTTGTGAAAAGGGAAAACTAAAAATGCACCTCGAGTAGTAAAATGCTGGTGTGTGGAGGCTGTGAACACCGCAATAGAAGGGGGGAAATGAATGGAAAGATAAGGGGTAGATGGGTGTAAGTTTCGATGAGACTGTGAAGGAAGCCAAGGAAGAGAGTGGTTGTATAAGGGGAGGACCAAGGTTTCGAGTGGAGAAGAGGAAGATGATAGGGGAAGGTCCTGTTGTAATCAGAACAAAAGACTGTGAAGGACAAACAAACAAGATGAAGTGATCCTACATTGATGAAGGGGATGAGCAGACCCAGGCCACACCCAGGGTGACAGTAAGGCCAAACTATGGTAGCAAGGTGTTCACACCTCTGTGCACTACTCCCCACTTAGGAAGACATATGCAATCCACGTTGACGTGTCTGACATGCCAAGAAACATCCAGTAGTAAAGTAGCATCATTAGGAAGAAGGCCTAGGATGGTGGGAGATGATATGAAGCTACCTATGTTCCATGAAAATGACATTGATGACCCAGAGCAATATCGGTTCTTATGTGAGGCAGTCAAGACTGCCAGATAGACTATGGACGAGGATATAAAGAAAGGCCAATTAGAGACCACCCTTCAGGGTTGTGCACTCGATTGGTATATGAGATTCATATAGGTTCTGCAAGGGACCACAGTGAAAAATTTGGATGAGATTCAGAAGGGACTACTTGAATAATTCAAGAAACCAAAATCTGAAGCATAGTACATTACGGAGTTGAAGGAAATCAAACAATTCCCTAATGAGACAGTTTGGGACTCTGACAAAGGTTTAAGATGCTAATGGCATGGGTCAGCTTCAATATGAGTGAATTCCAACACAAATAATGGTTCATTACGGTGCTAGTCCCTCATATATGACATCAATTGATTCAACAAAAGATCGCGACATAGAGAGAGGCTCTAGAAATTGCAATTAAGCTGGAAGCTTCACCTGTTGGATAAACTGTTGTTGGCATGAACCAAATCTAAGCGCAGCTGGTGAACCTGATGCTTCAGTTGCAGTACATCATGAAGGTGAAAGAGGAACATGATGACCTATGGTGCACTTGGTGTCATGTGGGTGGACACACCAAGCATACTTGTCCTACCTTACAAAACTATCTACTCTCGGGAGCATCGAACCCACTGAGTTGTAGTGGTGTGTCATGGTGTTGCATATGTCAAGTATATGGACATCGACATGAAGACTGTACCTACATGCATAAAATGGTTACAAAGCCAGCAAACTTATATTGCACCTTCTGTCGCTCAGTTGGGCACAAGGATAAGGACTATTGAGCTTATGATCTACTTCAAGAGCGGACATATGATTCATATTTCATGAAAGGTGAATATCATCGCATGGTGCACTAGCCATAGGTGCAGGTGGTGAAACTTCCACCTCAATTCTAGTATACATCACCACCACAGATGTAGTTTATCCCATCACAACCGCAGCTCATATCACAGCCACAGTTTGCGCCATAACCACAGATGCTGATGGATCTGCCGCAGCCACAGTATGTCCAAGTAGCACACGACATTCAGTAGCAACCAAATCCCCCACAGTAGTAGGTGGCCCAACCCTAGTATCAGCAGTAGGTGGCCCAACCCCAGTATCAGCAGCAAGTGGCCCAACCATAATACCAACAGCAAGAAGGATTTCATAGAGGATTTAGGGGAACAGGAGGTTTCAGCCAAGGAGGAGGACGAGGTCATGCATCAATCCAATGTTACAAATGTGGGACATTTGGGCACTATTAGAGGGATTTTCCTCATTTGTAGTGTGTATACTCCATGATAAGTGAACATACTGTTGAGAATTTCCCTCAGCTAATTGTGAAATGGAAGGCCGAAAATGTTCCTCTGTTGCAGAATCAGAACCAGTTCTAGGCACAGAATCAAATACATAACCAGCAGCAACTACAGAATCAAGTTCAGCCCCAAATTCCAATGCAAAATCAGAATGTAAATTAGCCAATGAATCCACCGCTGAACTAGAATCCACCTCTGAATGTGCCTCCACCGCAGAACCAGAACCAAGGGTCAATGGTTGCCATTATTCTAGCAGAACTACGAACAAAGGATGTTGATGTTGGTATTTTCACTCGAGGAGGTGCGAAGACTGGAGAAGATGGACCACATCCACAAATTTGATAGGATGGAAAGAAGAAAGTACAGTTTGATATTGTGATTGAGAGAGATACCTTTTTTGAGGCTCGTGAGGCGATTGGATGAAATCCTGGTAAGACACCTATTTTTGGCATTCCTTCTGCTTTTGATTATTCATTAGAGGCTAGACCATCATGGCAGCATGACACTTTACAACAGTTCTTTGATATTTTTTTATCCCTGGAAAGAGATCCCAATGCTCTGGTCGAGATCGAGAAGTTGTTGCATCGTCCGAATAGAGAGTTGCAGGACTCTGTGGTGAATTCTTTACAAAAGAAAAAGATTGGCAAGGAAATGCGAATGAACATACAGATTGGGGACTATGAAGTTGACTCAGTTATTCTGGATCTTGGGTCAAATATAAATATCCTGAAAAATGAGACATGGCAGAAGATGGGGGAGCCGACACTTGGTTGGTCCCCAGTACATCTTAGACTGGATAATCAGGCCAAAGTCTAACCAATCAGCTGTGTGTTGAATTTGGTCATAGATGTCTAAGGTATGAGGAATCATGCTAATTTCAATGTAATTGAAGTCATTGATGGTAGAGGCTCCTATCCCATGATCCTAGGAATTGGATGGGCCAACGAAAGCATGGCCGTGATCAATTTTAAGAAGCGGTTGATGACATTTGAGAACCAGGATATCCGAGTCATTGCCCCTATGGATCCTAATGAAGGAAGACGATATATTGAACCTGTCAAAGATGAAGTTGTTAGAGGATGGGATCACATTTACAATATTTTTGAAGATTATATCCATCCTACTGTTGACAGAGAACTGGGTTGGTGCAACACTAGATTTGCATCCTCTGATTCGGATGATGCGCTAGAAAATTGGCAAAACCGGATGCATGAGGTATCACTTAGAAAATGCGGGCTGATCATGCAGTTGCTACATCATGTTGCGATTGAGATCATTGATTTGTCGATATATGAAGGACTACCAAAAATATTTGGGTTCCTCAAGGATTTTGAAGTGAAGGTATCATAGCCTCAATGTTTGTTGGCATCAGGAGAATCATTGAAGGCCACTGCAACACGCTGGTGGGTAGTTCATAAGGAGACCATTCATGAATGGGCACAGTGTCGACCATTGATGACCGTGCTCTTCAGATATATGGAGGTATATCACACTGGGAGATATGAAGGAAAAAATAACCCTTGTATTCATCTGAGAGAATGCTAGACTTTGTGGGCATCGTGACCCAAGGATGAATGGGTCCATGCTTTTATTCACACACTGGATAAAATTCCAAGGTCTTGGTACATATCAACAGAACTACATAGAGAAATAACTACTTGGGAGGAGCTAACTATTTTCTTCACGCATACCTTTGGCTCTGCAAATGCAAATGCAGATTTTAACAATGCACTACAAATCATTCAGGGTGTAGTCTTGAAATTTGTACTAGTCGCATATCCTGTGGGCCCACATGCGCATTTCCACATGAAATCGATGATGGAATACTACAACATATCTGATGAGATTGAGGATGATGATGAGTTGTGCAATATTAATATTCTGGACACTGAAGGAAGTCGGGATGTCACAGCACCAGATGTATTGACTGATCCCATGACTCAACCCCTGAAGATTAAGAAAGTTAACATTGGGATGGAAGAGAATCCAAAATTTGAAAATATTGGGGACTACTGGGATGAGAAGACCATGGCAAAGATCACAGATCTATTGCATGAGTTTCAAGATCTGTTCCCAACCGAATTCTTAGAAATGAAGGCGATATTGGGTGACCTAGGGTAAATGAAAAACCCATTAAAACCAGATGCAAAACTAGTGCGATAGAGGCCATATCGCTTGAATCCGCGATATAAAGAATGGGTCAAGGATGAACTTGACTAGATGCTATATTTCGAGATTATTGAGCCTGTTCAAGAATCAAAATGGATAATTCCTAAGGTGGTCCAAGATAAGAAGACTAGGGAATTCTGAATCTGCATCAATCTAAGAAAACTGAATGATGCTTGCATGCATGATCCCTTTTTGACACTATTCACTGATGAGGTTCTTGAAGGAGTAGGCGGTCAAGAAATGTATTCTTTTATAGATGGGTTTTCTAGTTATCACAAGATAAGAATTGCAAAGGAAGACCGCCATAAAACCACATTGTCATTGAATGGGGTTGTTTTAAATACAAATTGATGCCCTTTGGGTTGAAGAATGCACCTACGATATTCTCTCGGGTTTTTGTCGCTCCATTCAAAGATTTTATTTAGAAATTATTTCAAGTATATATGGATGATTTGACAGTCTACGAGTTGATTAAGGATCACTTGGAAAACATACGCTTGATGCTGGAAAGGTGTCGACAGCATCAGATCGCCTTAAATTCAAAGAAGTCCATCTTCTGCGCACCATTTGGGATGTTGTTGGGTCATATCGTTTGTAAACAAGGGATTTTGGTTGATCCAGCAAAGATCGCACTCATTTTGAGCCTGCCACCACCTACAAATGTGAATATTCTTAGGGTGACACTGGGGAACATTGGGTGCTATCGCAAGTTTATCCGTGGTTACACTGCGATTACTACCCCCATGGAGAGACTGTTAAAGAAGGATGCCACATTTGTATGGAGCCAAGAGTGTCAAAGCAGTTTCAAGACATTGAAGGCCAAGATGGCTTTAGCACACATACTTGTATTCCCTGACTAGAACAAGGAGTTCCATGTCCATGTCGATTCCTCATTTGTTGTGCTAGGAGTCATACTCACACAACCAGGAGAAGGAGATCTGGATCACCCGATTTCCTTTGCTAGTAGGAAATTATCCTTTGTTGAGAAGAATTACACAAACACAAAAAGAGAGGGGTTGGCGATGGTATATGCACTGCAAAAGTTCAGGCATTATTTATTTTTTGGTCACTTCAAAATGTTCACTAATCATTCGACTTTGAAATATCTAGTTAATAAGCCTCTGTTGGGGGGGAATATATGTCGCTGGCTACTTCTCTTTTAGGAGTTTGATTTCGAAATAATCGTGAAGCGAGGACGAATGAACACTGGCCCTGATCATCTATCCCATGTAGAAACATGTGAAGAGCCCACCAATATTGATGATGGATTGTTGGATGTGCAGTTATTTTGAGTTGATATCGTAGATGACCATTATGCACTGATAATTTAGTTATTGGAAACCGGAGTTGTGCTAGAGGAAATGTCAACCAGTGAGAAGAAGCAATTGGTAGTGAAGGCTTTGGATTTCCAGTTGATCACTGGGCACTTATACAAACTTGGACCAAATGAGATCCTGCGATGGTGTGTTCTACCTCATGAACAAGGGAAAATTATGGCAAAAGCACATGCAGGAGTTGCGGGTGGATATTATGGAGGACAGTCTACTGCATGTCAGGATATGGTGTCCTACTTTTCATAATGATTCTACGGGCTATGCATAGAGCTACGATGTCTGTCGACACGTCAGGAAACCATCGCGACGAGATGAGATGTCGCATGTACTGCAAGTAACTTTGCAAACTTTTGATAAATGGGTTGTGGACTTTGTGGGTCCAATCAACCCGCCAAGAAAGCGAACGGGTGCACGATACATCATCACCACGACGGACTATCTGACAAGGTGGGTGGAGGCTGCACCAGTTGTGGATTGCACCACTGCAAAAAACAATAAAGTTGATATTTGAATATGTTGTGACCCAGTTTGGATGCCCTAGGATACTGATGAGTGGTCGGGGTAGTCACTTTATCAACCGCGCCATAAAAGGACCGATGAAAGAATTACAGGTGCAACATAAGAAAAGTACCCCATATCATCCACTGGAAAATGGAACCGTAGAAGCATTTACCAAAATCTTGGAAACCGCACTGACAAAAGTATGTAATGCTAATCATGATGACTAGGATTTAAATATTCCTATAGTTTTGTGGGCATATCTCACCACTTGCAAGAGGATGAAGGGGAAGATTCCGTTCAAATTGGTATATGGGAAAGAGGCAGTGATGCCTATGGAATACATTGTTCATAGTCTACGCATTGCAGTAGCAACTAGCATGGCCAATGAAGCATCACTTGAGGAGCGAGTAGCACAGCTAGTTCAACTGGAGGAGGACTGCTTCATCACAGGATTCTAGTAGCATGTTGAGAAGGATTGACAAAAGGCGTGGCATGCCCGCCAGATCAAAAACAAACAATTTTCACAAGGATTTTGGTGTTGGTATACAACAGCAAGTTCATGAAGCATCTAGGTAAGTTACAGATGCATTGGTTAGGATCGTATCTCGTTCATTCCATTACTTATGGGGAAGAAGTTCAATTGCAGCAGTTAGATGGAGTGGCGCTGCCAAAGCTCATGAACGGTAGCCACTTGAAGCACTATAGGACAGGGACAGAGGTGTGTACTTCCTGAAGCACTGTGCAATGAAAAAAAACTGATATAGGATAGATAGAGAACATCAAGGCACATCAAGAGGAAGTGGCTATGCAATTGTAGGAGTTAGTAGCGCAGCTAGATAGAGAGACCATGACATCCACAGGGTTATGATTGGGTAAAATCAGCAATAAATGTAGACAGTTAAGAGCAGTTAATCGATTCCACTTGTTGAAGTGACACACATTTATGGCCAATCTGACCGTTAGCATGCCAAGATTGTCGACAAATTTGGGTCATTAATGTGAGATTTGGGCATGATGGCTACAAGAGATTTGGAAATGATGAAATTGGATTAGTCAGTCACTATAAGAAGGTGAGGAATGCAGATGAAGGCCTCATTTTGTTTAGTTGAGTTGAGAGAAGTGCAGAGATGAGTGAGTTGGAAGAATTGTGAGTGGCAGCTAGGGTGTGATATTGGGATGTGTTAGATTGTTTGGTAAGGTTTGTTGGTGCAGCATGCTAAGCAACCCTGACACTATGGAGGTTTCAAGTGAGTTGGAGTCACCCATCCATCTGAATTCTATATTGGAATAAATCATGAGTATGTTGGTTAGATCATATTCAATTTCCCAGGGCAAGCGAAAGGATTAGAGGCCAAGATCAACACCGCTGAAGAAGAGGCAGACATGCACCTCCATTAAGGCGCAAGGGGAGGGAATTGTGTAGACAGGGCCATATTGTTCAAGAGTTGTGGAGTCTAGGGCACCTAATAGTATGTCCATCAATAATATCTCTAGATATGTTGCTCCTACGTGACTTGATGCAAAACCCCAATGGTTAACCAAAAATTAGAAGCATCAACTGAAAGCACCATCGCTGCTAGAAGCGATGATGTGCAGTGTGGACATTATCCCCGCCTTGATCAAGATGAAGTATGATGACCATGACTTGATGTTGTTGAAGGATGTAGTGGATGATCCCTACGTGTCCTTGCCTTGGGTTCCAGGTGCACCCATCGAGCATATTCCGCATCCCTGGACAGAAGGATTGAATAAATCTGGGCTACTGGGGCATATAAACATGCTCCATTTTAAACGGTTGAATGAATAGCATGCATGCATCAAACAAATTTTGGTGTGTTTTCATGGCGGGACATTCTGGTTGGATATCCCAATTGCAGTTATGGTGGACATGATTTCAAAAATCACGAGGCTGCCAAAGGCTAGGACAGACCCCTCCCAATATATCATAGACAAGAAGCTTTCCTAGCAACTGAAGGAGAGATACAGATTGCATCGGGATGGCCATGCAAACCGCATCAATAGCATCAATGAGAGGGTGGTGCATATTGGTTGTTGTATCTTAGCTAGTAAATTTGCCTAGAAGAATTTCCCGATCCAATGCAATTCGAGGTTGATTGCTTGTCCGCAGCAGTTTGTTGAGGTAGTCTAAATGAATTGGTCCATCTTCTTGTTAAATCAATTGATGGAGGATGCGGTCGCAGCTCAAGTTGGGGAGCGACCTTTCTATTATAGTTGGCTTCTAATCCTCATTGCTTTGGTGGCTTGGATGGAGCTAGAAGACTACCAACCTATGTCTATTGAAGTATTCAAGGTGTGCAAAGGTGCACGATACCAAAATTTATGGTGGGTAGAGGAGCCCAGACAACAAAATGATTGTGGGATCCAATTTTGGATCTACTGGGAAGTGCTACAAGATACAACAGTTAAAATTTTACGCTTATAAGATGCAGTAGCTATAAAATATCAGAGGATCATGCAGTTCACCATTGGGCCTCATTTAATTCATATCAAGGCATGACGAGACCCTAATAGGAAATGGCTTCCAATGCCCTATAAATTGACCGATGATGAAGTGGAAGTAGTAGTTCAAAACTGGCATGTTGACTAGCGTGAACCAGTTAGTGCTGAAGAAATATCGACGAAACCTCCAGTATATGCCCATGTAGAGCATATGCAAGAAGGCCAGAGTACTCATGACTCAGATGGAGAATCATCGATCGACACCGACCCAGAATCCTAGCTCATCCTGTAGGAGTGTAGAACCAAACGATGCATGGAGTTTTATGTGGGAAGTAGCACCAGATCCGTATTGGAATCCCAATTGTAGCCGCTCATTAAGGTTGTCATGGATTCATTTGACACCCTTGTGCAAGCAATGTGTGAGTCCCACCATGAAGACTTTTCCATGGCAAGAACTAAGTTAGATTATATTTATGACACCGTTGTGAATACAACACCAAAGAGTATCGATGTGTAGGGACGCCCATCGATTAGCACTAAGCCATAGTCCAGGAACGTTCAGGTTCCCCCAACTACAATCGACGTAGGAAGTGAGGATAAGAACTCCTCCTCACAGCATCTACAGGGTGTTGTAGTGGATATCAATAAGTTATCGACCTATACCATCGTACACATGTAGCGGTTCTCCAACCAGGAGTTGGTCGATAGGAAAAAAGACCTCAGTGACGAGTACTTGCAGTCACATGAGGAAGCTACAAAGCTAAAGGCAAAGGATGAGGAGTTGCACCAGGTAAAGGAACAGTTAGTAGTAGCATAGGAATAGAAGGTCGCAGCATTAAAGATGATGCAGGACAAGCCAAAGAACAAAACTGTTGAAGAGATCATTGACTTGAAAAAGTAGATCGACTGCTTGATTGTCAAGAATGCGCACTTGGTCACAAGTAGGTAGAAGCGGCTGTTAATGAGGCATGTCAAGACATTTATGAAAGAACAATAGAAATTGATGTAGTTTCCAAATACAAGCGACTAGGAAAGGTCATCGTACAGCTCCAGCTGACCAACAATCTACTCAATGCTATCGTCTACTTAGAAATTCCACTAGAGAAGGTTGCTGAGTGGAAGAATTCCATCAAAGTAATTGCAACACAGTTTGAAGCGATGGAACAGGAAGCAAAGAAGATCTTGGAGGCCACGACACAATTTTGGGGAAGTGTCGTCCAAGATGAGAAATTAGATCAACTAACCATTCAAGCACGGGAAGATGCAGGACAGTTGACAATGTTGAAGATGACATTAAGAACAATGCCACCCATGATTCAGCTTACACAGTCCACCAAGCTGAGAGGACTACATCAAAGAGCCGCAAAGGCACAAGAATGGCAGCGCGAGTGCAGCACCCTGTAGCTCAAGGAAAACCATGGCTACATGCATAAATGACTACCTTTTGTCTATAAGATGGAAGGGTAGGGTTTCTTTGGTGAATGAAAAACCTGTAGGCAAGAGTAAGTGAACCATACAAAACCCTGCAACAAACTGTTAATGAAATGAACAAGAAAAAAACCTGCAATGAAAAAGTTAGCAAAAAATAGGCTATAAGCAACTAGATTAAACAATAAGAAAGTATTGACATCATTATACCTATGCTCTTAATGGAAGATGGGATACCATGCCCTAGCTTAATATGCTACCTCTCAATGGAATGGGGTTTTGGCTAATGGAGCATTGGAGCAAATGGAGGAGAAGGGTGAATGGTTTGAGAGATGTGGGTCTCAAAGCACTCACACAGGCAGAGTAATGATAGGCAAAATGAGGAATGTTTTGAAAGTGACCCCCACCCTTGTATTTATAGCCTTTTCTGAGTTTTTTAGGGTTTTAAGCCCTTGGTCAAGGCTTTAGCCCCTTTCAACCATTCTTTAGCTCTTTTAGGGCTCTTAAGCTCCTTTTGAAGGTTTTAGCCCCTTTGAGATCTATTTTGGCTCTTTTTAGGGGTTTTTAAGCCCCTTTTATGTTTTTTGAGCCTTTACAAAGGTGTGGGGGTCAATGGAGAGGGTAAAATGGATGTCTTTGGGTGGCGTAGGTCATGTAGAGATAATCGAGGGATTTTTTGGGTTAACAGATTGCCCCTTGATGTGTGAGGGTAGGATCTCATCGTACGACCGACAGACATCATAGGATTTTCTAGGGAGAGGTGGTGCTTCTTGGGATGGGACATGGTGGCTTTTGGTTTTGTATTAATATGGTTCCCATCAATGGTTGAGATACAAATAATGTGTGACATGTATATGGACGAGTCGGGCATCCCCATGCTCATAACAATGTCAGAAATAATCATGCGATCAAAGCTCTAGAATACAAGAGCCAATCATATAAAATGGGTGTTACATAATGGTTTCCTCAATTAGAGGCTGAGTACAATACTCATTTGAAGAAATTATACATTGGACCCATGGCATTGGCATTCTCATGGAATTCTATATATTCATAACTGATGACCTACCGAATCTGGGACAGTACATAACTGTGGAGACTTACTAATAGAGAGTCAAAGTCTCTGTGGTACACTATGCTACATCAATCACGAATCTATATAGAAGCACTGCTAGGGATTCTGAACACTATCTCCAACACAACTCAAAAATAACAAGGGACATGAACCTGTCTGGGTCTCGTAATAGACTCACCAATGTGTTATATTCAAGTGACAACCGGGGTCTTCGACCAAATACTACATGGACCAATACCCTGTACGAATCTCAATGGTGCGATGATGGTTGTTGAATTTGAGTACGTGAGATACAACCATCTCAAGAGGAACTAAGGACTCCTCTCAAGTGGTCCAGGGAACTCATCAATTAGGTTAATGAAACTAGGATATAGGGACCTATGGGTCTATCCTCTGGAATAGATGTGTTGTAGTCGACATAGGGAGACCTGCAACTAACCAAGGAAGTGGTGTTTCCTTGATGGGAAGCACACGAGAGATAACCAAGGGTGTGAGGAAATCTGGGGACTGACACACTAAATTGGGAAATAGGGGCCGGGGGAGTGTATAGGACTCAAACTTCCTTTGTTCAGAGTATGAAGGTAGGGCTGACCTTGTAGCAAATGAAACTGACTCCTGGGAGAGGGATCATAGCTGTAATACCAGGAATGTAGCTGCGGATGGGAAATACTTAGGGTAGGTAGAAACTTTTGGTATTCATGGGATCCAAGGAAGACTCATCGTAGAATACTCTAAACAAAGGTGACCTAAAGTGGGAATGCTACCAAATATTTACATGTGCAGTGGTGTCTAAAGACACCGTTATGGTACGATCTCATGGATTTTTAGCGAGCCCAAGAAAGTAAATGCTCGACGGTGCTTTGAATTTTAGAGAGTTTGAAAGCATGAAGAAGAATCCAGTCAGGTCTCTTTTTCATTGATAGTATTTTGTGCCCAAAAAAGGATAAAAGTGTACATAAGAGAGCTCACCCATCCTTTAGGGGATGGGAGACTTCTTTACGGTTGGTAGTCCAATCAGGTTGGAAAAGGTTAAACATGTACTAACTAGACGATCACTTAGATACTTTTACGAGCATGAATGAAACCAAGTTTGCTCGACGATCTTTTCTTTATGAGAAGTTTGGAAAAGAGCTTAAAGACAACCCATGATGGGATTTTTTGTAAAGTGCGGCCCCTCTTCCCGAGAAAGCATAAAAGGATGCAGAGGGGAATGGTCTTGGCTTGAATGTGCCAAGGTGGTGCTTTTCATATGGTAGTCTTCATAGTTCACAAAAGGAGATAAATGATGCTATGTCGACACCCTTTCTGATACTTTAACAACCGGGAGAGGAAGTAAATGCACTCGACAATATTTTCATTCTTTTAGGAGTTGAAAAAGAGCTTAACAGAAACTCCAGTGTGGTCAACCGATCAGGGGGCCACTGATGGTGCCCCCCTTTTTAAGACAATGGAAAGAGGTCTAAATGTCACCTAGGAAGTATGGATGGAGCAAGTGGCTCTTAAAAGTACCAATACATGTGTGGGATGGATCATGGTAGAGGCATGCCAATCAATGTGGCAGAGGAACGTAGACAGAGGAGGCTCTTGAACAGAGGTTAGAAGAGTCTTGTGTGACTTATCTGTACAAACTTGGGGTGGATGGATTGGAATGCTATATGTAGAATAATAAAATGAGAGGGTGATATGATATTGTAGGATGGATGCATGCAAACTTATGTGCCTTCCGGGAGATGGTTTGGAACCCCGCGTGAGTTGCGGTAGACGGGTATGATGCATGATGCAATTGTTTGTATGCTTCCTATACGCTATGATGAATATGCCAATTTAGAATGTCATTAGCCATCTGATCTACTACACTATTGAGCTTTTTGGGAACATGTGTGAATGTGAAGGATTCAAATGTTCTAACCATCTGTTTAGTGCACATGAATTTTCTAGAGAGGCAGAGATCACATACTTGGTAATAGTTGTTCAGCTGATAAATAAGCAGCTGGGAGTCTAAGAAGAAATCAAGATGGCGGATACCCATCTGAACGACAGCGGCCAAAAGGCCAGTAACCCGAGCATACTCATCCTAGTTGTTGGTTGCAGTGCTGACACATATCTCGTCGATGTGGATCAACTCATGTGACGTGGAGTATATGACCCATGCATTCAAGGCGAGGTTTGGAGACCATCTGTTCGCCTCGTTAGTGAATTCAATGTATCGACACAAATTAGGATCCATCTTCCAGTGCAGTCAAGGAAACAATACATAAGAATCACTTCAAAAAATGTGAAAAACAAAAAGGATAAGACTATGCTACAAGTGACTCATTGGTAATGTTTAAGCATAAAATCTCTTGAGGTAGAGCCTGTTACGGGGGTTCTCAAAGAGTTGTCCATTAGAATCAACAAGAATGTATTCCCATTTTCCAAGGAAATGGTGGATGAAATATGGTCCATACCACATTGAATCAAACTTTCCTTTGCCTAACTTATCATTGTATTGATCGTAAACTAGAACCAGATCACCTTCGTTTAAGGTGCGTGGGTGGACATGGGATTCATAATAAGATTTTGATCATGGTTTTGCTACTTCGATGGCTTGGAGGGAATCCCAACGGTCCTCTTTGGAGTGATGGGATTTGGCACTCTATAGGGAGTACTGATTCCATGCTGTGTACCAAACAAAAAGGGTTAAAACCGGTGGTGGTTTTTGCGGATGTGTGATAAGCCCATAGGGTGCAGAACAACATGTGGTGCCAGTTGGTTTTATGGTTTCCTACCATCCTTTGGAGCATTGTTTTGATGACCTTGTTTACTGCTTCGAATTGGCCATTAACCTGGGGGTAGTAGGAAGATGAGTACTGGTGTTCGAATTTAAAAATGGTTGAAAGCTCAGTCCAAACTGTGTCTTCAAAATTTTTACCATGGTCTAAGACTAATTGTTTGGGAACACCAAATCATGAGATGACATGGTTAAAGAAGAATCGTGCCACCGTTTCACTTTTTCAATCGAACGTAGGCATGGTATCAGGCCACTTAGTGAAGTAGTCGACATCCATGATGATATATTTATGACTGTTGGCCAAGGTAGGGTTGCTTGTCATGATGTCAATTTCCCATTTGTAGAAGGGACCGACTGTGACTACGAGGTGTAATGGTGCAGGGGGGGTTCTTGCCTTTGGGGAAAAGAGCTAACAACTGTGACAGTGTTTGGCTACCTCTATGCAATCAATGAATATGGAGGGATAAAATTAGCCACCAGGTAGAATATTCTGGGTGGTTTCCAGACCTAAAAGGTGGCCACTGCAGGCTCCACTATGACAGTCGTTAAGGACTATTTCGGCCTCGTCACGGGTGAGGAAACGATGTAAGATGGTATCAATGCCCCGATGATATAAAATATCTCCATTAAGAAGATGGTGAGTGGCTTGATGTCGGATGCATCACCTATCTTCGCGGTTTAAGTGAGCTGTAAAATTTTGAGTGTGCAAATACAGAAGGATGCCCCCTTACCATGGGTCTTCCATGGATATGATGAATAGGAATTCATCAATAAGGTCGTCCCTGGGTGGTGGTGATGTAGTTAATGGGGGGAGATCTGTCATGAGCACGACAAGCACTAGTGCCTTAGTGCTTTTCAGGGAGACAAACTCTAAGTCGAACTCTTGGAGAAAGACTACCCACTTGGTCACATGGCCTTGGAGGAGGTGGCGGCTTAAGAGGTATTTTATTGGATTGGAATCAACCACCACTCGAGTATGGTTTGCAATAATGTAGTGGCTTAATTTTTGAGCCAAGAAAACAATTGCGAGGGCTAGTTTCTCCTCAAGTGGATATCATAGTGGGGGACTTGTCAGCTTCTGGCTAACGTAATAAATTTTGTACTCTTGATGAGAATCATTTTCTTGGACCAAGACTTTGGAAATGGTAATTTTTGAGGCCGACACATACAGAATGAAGTCTCGGGTGAAGTCAGGTGCCGAGAGTAATGGTGTGGAAGGTAGGGCTTGTTTGAGTGCATCAAATGATTCTTGCACCTGTTGATCCCAAACAAAGGGAATGTTGGTACGGAGCAGGCGTATGAATCCATGGGATTTCATCACATACTTTGGTATAAAGTAGCGAAGGAAGTTGGCCTTGCCTTGGAGGCTCTGTAGTTGGTGTAGATTTTGTGGTGAAGGGAGATCAAGAATGGCTTGAACTTTGAGAGGGTCAACCATTATTCCTTTGTGGGATACGATAAACCCAAGCAGACGACCTATTAGGAAACAAAAGACACATTTTAGGGGGTTCAAGTGAATTTTGTACTTGTGACATTGCAAAAACTTGTCACAAGTCGTGTATGTGTTGTGTTTGCTTCCGTGATCGAGCAGTAAGGTCTTCTAGGTAGACCAATATGATATAGATGAGTCATGGAAGCAATACGTCATGGCGCATTTGAAGGTGGCTCCAGCATTTTTTAGACCAAAGGGAATTACTCGATATGCAAATGTGCCCCAAGGGGTTGTAAATACAGACTTTTAGCGATATTCTTTCCAGATCTGGATTTGGTTGTATCCAAAAAAACCATCCATGAAGGAGAAGACCTCATGTCCGGCACACGCACCAATGATCTAATCGTTGAAGGGCGTTGGGAAGTTGTCTTTAGGACACGCCACATTCAAATTGTGGAAGTATGTATAGACATGAATGGTACCTTGTTTTTTATTCATAGGAACGGGATTTGAAACCCATGTTATGTAAGCGATGGGGTAAATGAAGCCGGTTGTGTGCAGCTTCTCAATTTTTGTTTTAATCGCGCTAGATTTGGAAGGGTGGATTGGCCATTGCTTTTTTTGCACCGATACTACTTTAGGCCATGTGTTAATATGGTACTCAATAATGGATGGATCTGACATGAGAATTTCATTGTAGGACTAGGAAAATATTTCATAGAACTCTTAGAAGAGATCTTTATGGGAAGCAACTTCCTCCCTTGATGAGGATGCCCCCAGCATGATGTCCTCAACAATCTCTGTTTTGGTTGAGATGTTGGTTTTAATGGTTGGTAAGATATTGGCCATGTTCCCTTCTTCAAAGGCATTAGATGCCAGAATGGGATTTTTGAACCAGTCAACTTTCCCATGGATGAAATCCTTGGTCTCGACTAAAAACTCATTTGACAGAGATACAGGTCCTTCGGGGATGAAGAACGAGCGATGATGCATATCGTCCCAAGTGTATTCAAGAGAGATTAAGGCTTCCAGTATCTCCTTGTCATTGTGGAAGAAATGATGGGACAGGTTGGAGGAGTTATTGGTGACTGCAGGGATAAGCGAGTCGGTGGAACTGGACACCATGTAGATGGACACAATATGTGAAGAAGAAGGAGGGGGGTGGATTTCTTCAATGAGAGTGATCTCAGTTTCAATGGCATGTTGTCGAAGGTTAGCTAGGGCTGTTCAAAACTCAGACAAGTCCTGTAAGTGGTGAGAATAATTGCCATACAATCCACAAAGGGCACAAGCATGGTTCGTTCTCAACAATTTTTTTTTCTTTATTGGTCCACATGGGAGTTCAACCATGGGAAGGTTTTCTCTTGTGTCCATGGCATCTAAATGTGTGTGAATCATGGGATTTTCATGATAGTTTTGAGTTGCATGGCCATGTTCGTCGCACATGGCACATGGTGGGATTTGTCAGGGTTCAGTTGTTTCTTTCATGTTTTTTCCCCTGTCCCTTTCTGGGTGGGGCACTGTAGATGCAGGTGCAATGGTTGGATTTTTCGAGAAAGGTGGCGGACTTGATTCGAATACAATGGGTTGAACAGGGGTTAACATGACTTGGGGAATTAGAGGTTGGTCTGGTGGATCAAGGTACCATACACGAATACCCAATGTGAAGTTGGGTAAGTTTAAGGTGGCCATTATTGGCTTACTCATGATGCCAGGAAGAGGAAATAGGAAGGGAATTGTGTGGAATAGGGAGGAACCCAAGTAGTTCCCTAGTGAGTATGTTTGGGGATGCATTGGTCGTTGTGGCTACGCATGATGTTGCGGTCACGGATGAGGTTGCATATACTTATGGTATTGTGGCTATAGATGGGGTTATAGCTATGGATGGGGTTGTGGTGCAATAGTGCTGGATGAAAGCATGCACAAATCCCCAGTATCACTTGGCGGAGATGGTGGTGATACTAAGGGGAAGGAATTCATCATAGAGGTGTCAGGACTTGGGGAACAACCCTGGGCCTACATTCAAGATGATGGGGGTGGTAGTGCTATTGACTATGGTGTCGATAGTGGGAATAATCTTAGTTGGTGCTGTTGGTGCTTGTGGATCATGGTAAGTCAACTAGTTGATAGTCACGATTTTCCCATCGTGAGGGAACATCATTTGGTGGAAGATGGTATATTACACAACTCCCATCGCGTACTTATAGCTACGTCCTAGAAGAAGGTTGTAGTCTAACTGAGTGTTGATTTTTTCTATGTCAATTAGGATGGTCTTCCCACCTAAAGATATGGGGACGTGCGAGACGATTCCTTGGGCTCTGGTGGGATGGCCATCATAGGCACACAACGTGGTGGTGGACGGCTGCAAGTTAGGGGACCTAAGTTTCTGCCAAACCAATTTTGACATGATGCAAGTGGATTCCCCCTCATCAATGATGCACTGGTGCACAACCAAATTCCGAATTAACACCAGGATCTGGAAGGCGATGGTCGATGGAATTCTTTGTTCTCCTTGATCCAAATCAAATGTGATTAATATGGAGTCAGAGGGGTCTACAACACCAAGGGAAGCTAGAAAGTATTTCCTCTATGTTGGGCATGTTTTGAGTACTTCAAGAGCTGACATGGCCATAGGTGCAGTGGGACAAGTAATCAATGATACTATAGTTAACTGACGCCCTTGCAGTAGTGTTGTTGGCAAGGCACCTGAAGGGGAGACACGAGCCTACAAGGGTGGGGGGAGGTGAAGAGGAACATTGGAAGTGTTGGATGTGGATGTTGATGCTATGTCAGGGGTTTTAGTAGTGGATTTGTATTGGTTCCACCTGGTCTGCAGGTTGATCTCCTCGGCTATACCTACTAGCAATATGTGCACTCCTGGCTTCGTGGGATGAAAAGTGGGGTGGGATGCAGGAGTGGTTTGGGGCAAGGGTGTAGATTCTACCAATCCTTGGACTGGTAATAAGTTCTAGAGCACCATGGGAGGAGGACTCGGTGGTGCTGGGTTCTGGCATGTTTGGGAAGCCGTATTGTTTCCTTGTTGGGCTTCATCATGGAGGAGGTTTTTGGTGTGTCCCATAAGCGAACATTCATGGGTGTAGTGCCCATAGACATTGCACAACTCCCATGGTTTGTTGGTCTGTAATGGGACGTTTCATCAAAGTGGATTGGGTTGTTGGGGATTTTGCACTGGTGAGTTGGTGACATTGTGGGGGGCGTTAGGCTATTGGTTTCCTCTTTGGGGTTGGTTGTTACCCTGTTTCCTAGCTTGGTTGTTTATGCCTTGTCCCTGTTGGTTGTTGGGGGAAGGTGGGTTGGGACAATTCTACTAAGCAAACACTTGTCCTAGAGGTGCCATTGGGGCTGGGGCAAGGACTTGAGGGGCTTGCACTGGTGGTGCATAGTAAACTTGGGGGGCTGGTGGTGCCACAAATCTGGTCATTTGTCTTGAATATTGTTGTGTTGGCCAGGAAGGTGCATGGGCCTGCTGTTGTGGTGCAGGTTGTGTATAGGGGGTTGTGGCTCTTGATTAAGATATCATTCTTGAATAATCAGGAGCTTAGTTTGGGTAGGAAACAATAGGGGTGATGCTTGAGTGCGAAAGCATCATTGGTGGTGTCACGTGATGTTGTGTTTAGTGGGAAACAGAGCCTATGATGCCATCTGCAGCATGAGATGCCCCCGATGCATCGTAGTAGGAGGTGCCTGCACGGGGAGCATTTGGAATGATGGTATAGAGGTATCCTGACTATGCATAAATGAGGTCGAATTGTTGGGATTTTAAGATGGCCTCTTCCTCTGTTTGGGGACATTCAGAGGCGACGTCCTTGGCTATGGGTGGCAACAATGTTTTTAAGAACTAGTCAAAGAAGATCCTATCATCAAGCTTGATCTTGCACAAGCTACGACATCGTCGGCACTCATGGATGTGGTCGGTTATGTGGGTCACAGTGTTTTGGCGACAAGATAGCAATATTTCCACCCCTTCATCATATCTAACGATGAGCTAGAAATACTGCAGGAACATAAAGGCCAAGGAGTTAAAGTCTGGGTACTTGGCTTATGGTAGCTCGATGTACCACTTGGGTGCAGAACCTATGAGGGTGTGTTGGAAAAGCCTGAGTCTAATCGAATCATCTAAGATATTGTTTGATGAGCACCATAGGTGAAACACCATTATATGGTTTTGGGGGCATTCCCCTACCTTCCCTTCAAACTTGGGGATGTATGAGGGGAGCTTGGTTGGCATGGGAGGCCAAAAGGTTTGATGAAAGATAGTGTCATTGGTTAACCTGGCCAAGTCAGGAAAGTTGAGGCATGCCATGAAAGGTAGGTTGGAACCAAGGTTGATATGGGAAGCACCTGCAATGGTAGTGGGGTTCACAAGAACATCATGTCCCTGCATGACTGGGGTACTTGTGGCATGGTTGTGGACGGGCCACTACCCGCAGGTATGGCAAGTTGGATGGTGTGAGTGGAAGGGCCACTACCCCCAGGTATGATAGGTGGTACAGTGTCAGTGGATGGGCCACTACCCCCAAGTATGATAGTTGGGGCAGTGTGAGTGGATGGGCCACTACCCCCAAGTATGATAGTTGGGGCAGTTTGATTGGTAAGTACCGATGGAGGCAGTTGAGTTAGGAAAGTTTGCATGGAAGTACTAGGACCACCTGTAAGGGTATTGGTGTTGACTTGAGGTATGGACAAGGGTCCACTGCCAATGATCATTCTGAAATATGGATTTGGGTTTGCACCAGCCACAAGGCTAGATGGTGTGGTATGTAAGTTGGGCTCATATTGATATGAATCTGAGTATGAGTGAAAGGCTCTGTGGCCTTTCGACAGTGTAGAGGATCATCGAGAATGGTCTCAACGGTGTTGGTTCAAGGACCTGAACTTTGGTGGATTGCCTCTTAGGCGTGAAGATGAGCGTGGGGGATAAATTATGTCTAGTTGGTAAATTAAATGGTGTACTATGGTAATGACGATATGGACCCCAGTTTCAGTGGCTTCCTATTGCTTTTCAGGTGGTCACTCAGCCACCAAGACTGTCAGGAGACAACGCTTGGATTTTTCCTCACAGGAGTGCTAGTCAATCGGTGGGGGTTGTTTCCCGTTTCTCTTGGCGATTCCTCTCAATGTGCCAGCTACTTTGGGGTTCCCATGGTACTCCTCATAATGAGTTTCAGGGCTGATCCCAAGTACTTCCCACAGTTAAAGTAGTCCGAGACTTATTTCCTCAAAGACTACAAAGCTTTTGAATTAATGTAAATTGATAGATTTTAATGGGATCGCCCAGCGTCATGAACCGAGTTTGGTTGGCTTAAGTGGTTTGCATGTTTAATGTGTGAATTTTGTTCATTTAAATTTATGTTATTATTCTGGTAACTGCAATTATGGATTATGAATACTTCACAGACTTTTCTGGTTGGTTGCAGAGATTAAAAAATGGGTAACCTGTTATGAAGAAACCAGTAAACTTTTTAAACAGAAAAAATTTAAACATGCAAGCAATGAACCTAAACTATTGCAAACCTACTAGATGAATACCTTCTTCCTGTATTCCTCTTTGACCAAGAAGGAGTGTTGGGATTTCATCAAAGTGGGAACAAGCCCACCCGTAGATCCACAGGTCACTCCTAGGGTGTAAGGTTGGTCAATAGGGAGGATGCAAATGCTGTGAGACCCCCTACGGTCTCCACCCCCTCTACCTTCCAAATCACTCATTTTTAGTGGTCTTTAAGAAATAACAAGTATAAGTACCTATTACTATACGAGCTTGACCCTTCATCTTATCTCAGAATACCCCGCAGGGTGATGACTTAGTAGAGGAGGGAGGGTTTCAGCAAGAGGTTAATTTTCAATTATTTAAGTGGAAAAAACTGAAAATTAAGTTATAGTATTGGAGCTAAGTCTTTAAAACAGGTTCATATGCATTAATAGCTAACCAAATCAACCTACAATTTACAAAAAATGTTTGCAGAAAGAAAAAGGTTGCTGGACAGTAGTGGCTGGGCTACACTGACAGTCCAAATGGCACCAACCAGGCAAGCCCAAAAAGTTAAAATGCTTATACAAAGTATACAAAAAAGAAAAATATGGGTCGCGCACCTGTAGAAGACCTATTTTTGTGGGCCGTATTGTGATCAAACCATGAGGAATTAGCTCAAACAGGTGAAAACCCACTTCAGAAACAAAATCTTTTACCCCAAAACATGGGCCTATTTGTAAATGGATCAACTGTTTGGGCAAAAAAAAATGACTGAATATAGGTGAATTTTCAGAAATTCAGTTCGGCCGTTTTTGCATAGTTGAATGATTTGCAAATCAAAGAACAACCAAAAATAACAAGTACTGTGGCCGAAACAATAACGAAAATGAAAGAAAAATATCTATCAAACTAAATAAGAAAAGATCTATTTGCTAAGTAAGAAAACTATTTATAACAGTAAAAGAAAAACTAGGGATCCTGTGGGATCGACCCAGTATGGTCGCCAATCTGTAGCTTAGGGAAAAACCTGTCTATGTGCAGAAACAAATACCTTTCATCTATAGTACGAAAGGGTAGGGTTTTTTTGGTGAATGAAAAAACTATATAAAAGAGTTAGTGAACCATACAAAACCCTGCAACAAACTGTCAATGAAATGAACAAGAAAAAACCCTGCAATGAAAACGTTAGCAAAAAACAAGCTATAAGCAACTAGATTAAACAATAAGAAAGTATTGACATCATTATACCTATGCTCTTACTGGAAGATGGGCCACCATG
The DNA here is from genome assembly GCA_001517045.1 of Pseudotsuga menziesii. NCBI lineage: Eukaryota > Viridiplantae > Streptophyta > Pinopsida > Pinales > Pinaceae > Pseudotsuga > Pseudotsuga menziesii. The sequence continues at coordinate 257,947 of LPNX010685572.1, forward strand.
CCCTAGCATAAGATGGTACCTCTCAATGGAATGGGGTTTTGGCTAATGGAGCAATGGAGCAAATGGAGGATAAAGGTGAATGGTTTGAGAGATGTCGGTCTCAAAGCACTCACACGGGCAGAGTAACGATATGCAAAATGAGGAATGTTTTGAAAGTGACCCCCACCCTTGTATTTATAGCCTTTTCTTATTTTTTAGGGTTTTAAGCCCTTGTTCAAGGCTTTAGCCCCTTTTTTCCATTCTTTAGCTCTTTTAGGTATTTTAAGCTCCTTTTGGAGGTTTTAGCCCCTTTGAGAGCTATTTTGGCTCTTTTTAGGGGTTTTAACCCCTTTTTATGTTTTTTGAGCCTTTACAAAGGTGTGGGGGTCAATGGAGAGGGTAAAATGGATGTCTGTAGGTGGCGTATGTCATGTAGATCTAATCGAGGGATTTTTTGGGTTAACACACCCAGCTAGATGAGTTCCAAGATATTGGAGCGCAGTTGGCTATCAAAGAAGTTGCCGCACTACAGGTTGTGTAAGACAAAAAGAATATGGTGAATACCAAGTTGTTGGAGCACCTTGTGAAGAAGGACCTGCTAGATTGTTAGGATGAAGCTGAAAAGGTTGAAGGACATGTCGCAGATATGTCATAGCAGTACGAGGACTTCAATATGAAGACGACGGAGTACACCTTGTCCATCTGACATGGCTCAAGGACGATCCACAAAAATGTGTTGGGGGCATATTGGCAGGGGTTTTGGGGTAAGTGAGTTGTGCAACACCCTGGAGGTTGTGCAAGATCATGCAATACTAAGCAAGGCAAAGATAACGCGATAGGTGGAAAATAAACCATTTTTGAATATTTTATGCATCTTTTTGTATCGGTTGACCACATTTTGTGGATATAGGTAATTAGTGGTTAAATCAGTTAGGAGTTAGTTAGAAGTGGACCAAGAGTGTAAAGGCACAAACCTATATATAGAATTAGAATCGCAAATGAGAGAAGGAAGTGGTAGCAGAGAGTGAGTGAGAGATTGAATCTTGTGTTATCTGTATGTGATCTTGTGGATTTATCTTTCTCTCGCTATGGAGAAATACAACTGTTGTTTTGGATCTGTTGCGTAGAATGTAATATGATATGAGGGATTTTGAGCTGAACCACTATTTTATTTTGTCTTTTCCTATTTTTATGTGCCGCGATGTCAATGACGAATGTCTGGTGATTTTGTTTTATGAATGAATAATGTGATACTGCTGCGATGAATAAATGAATGATGCAATCTATTAAATATGTGGTTGTAATGGTATATATGTTATTAATAATGTGATGTCTAATGAATGGTTCTGTTATATCTAATAACTAGGTTGATGAATCGATGTTTCCCTAAATCCTCCTCCTTACTGCAGAAACTTGGTTCTGACAGCTCTCCCTCAAACATCTCAGGTGAGACTTCATCTTCTCTATAGGTGTTGTTGGGCAAGGTGAAACATTTATGGGCCAGTGCTCAGGGATATTGAGCAGTTTGAGTGTCGACAGCGTGGAAACCCCTTTCAACAAGGCTTTGTGGATTCTGCCAACAAGCTTGTACAAATGATTCAATAGTTTTGGTTTGGTTTTCAACAGTTGTTTTCAGTACAAATTTCAGTTTGTAGTTTGGGTTTTGGAAAGTTTTTCAGAGTTTGGAACAAGTTACGTATTAAGGTTTTGGAATGGTTTAATGGATTAGTCACTTGTCTATGGGTTATTTGCAACCTTGCAAGAAGGATAGCATCTTTAGTTGGAGCCATCTGTTAGCACTGTTTCAGTTAACAATTATGATGAAAAGTCTTGAGGTGAAATAAGGGTGTTGTATGTGAAAATTTTGACAATATGACTAAGGGGTGATGAAAGAAGTGTTAAATTGGATACCAAGGTCTTTAAATTCTCATAAAACTATATGGTAATGTTTGTAAAGGGATAAAAATGAAGAAATAGCGCTTATGTTATATAGTGAATGTTTCAGCAGTCCATATTTTCAGGCAGGAATATATATGGTGGGTAGTGGATCCATTGTTTCAAGTTGCAAGGAAAATGTAAATTTGGTAATCAACAGAAAGGTTTAACGATACACTCAAATCCAAGATGAAGGAATAAAGTAGATAATATTGATGACATAGATAGAATTTGATGTACAAAGATGCATGGAAAAAGATGAATCGGGAGTGGGCGAAAAGTTTAAAGCGTGTCTTAAATCGACAGTGGAGATGAAAGACAGGTAAGATCAGTGGCTGAGATGGGGTCTGCTGGGAGGACATTCACAAAAAATAATAAGATGAGGATCAATGGAACTATTAAATATCACCCTTGATCAATGGTCAGGATCATAGGTGGATGAGATCAATTGCTGCTATCTGATCTGCCTAGAAAATCTGCACACTATTTTAAAAACCAAAGGGGCAGCGAAAAATAAAGGTGCTAGTTAAATTATGAAGTAAATCAATGGTGTGTTATGAACATTAGGTAAATCTATGGCATCTAGATGATCCACTAAGGGAAAGTGCACGGAATATAGAGAAGGTGTTATGCAACAAAATAAGGAAAGGTTAAAGTTAGCAGATGATATTGATCAATATCAATGGTTTGAGAGAGAAGTGGATTAGATCTATGGTCAAAAGAGATATGCTCATGTGAAATGCATAGGGATTAAAGGATAATTCCACCAAAGGAAAATTAAGCACTCTCCCAGATTCCAAAACCATTATTTCAAGAATATTATAAAAGGTAAGAGCATGTGTTAAAGGATTATTTGTAATTTTTTGCATTGGGAGAAGAAGCATTTCTGCGTGGATAAAGCCAAGTTGGAAAACTATCTTTCCAGCCATCAAATTTCTAGGTAGGACACATTTTCACCCGCCTATTAGTATTTCAAAATGGATAGTGTAAGTGAATTTGAGGCGCATGCCTTATAGTTTTAGAAAATAAATGAGGTTTTCAAAGATAGAGATGGCGACATTTTTTATATTGTTTTGTCTTTTGGTCTGGTTCACCAATTGAAAACCAAACTAGAATATTTTAAGGACTGGGATATTGAACTACATGGCATATTCCAGTCCCATTTTTATTATCTATGTGCATATCAAACCCTAAATTTCCCATATTTTATTGACTGGTGTGTGTCAAATTACTCCTCCTCTAAGAGTGTAATCATGGACTCTGCTAAAACCAAAATCATATACCCTGTAAATGCCCTTTTTGTCTAAGATTCTCTTACAATCCCACCTTCATTCACCCCGAGCCAAGAATATTTCATAGAAGAAGACCTAATTCAGTCATTCAGGAATGAAACGATTGAAGAAAGGAAACCCTTTTTCTCCAAATGTTTTAGATATGATGTATCCCTTTCTAAACAACCTTGTCCCATGGATGTCAACTTGTTTAATGAAGAAACAAAGTTGGTTATTTCAATATTGAGTCAATTCTTAGGTCTAGATACAGACATGTTTGTGCCTGAATTATTAGTGAGTCTATTTTTCAAGATCAATATGAGTTAGTATTAGTCTCAGTCCCCTCAACCTCCTTGTCTTAAATTTCATGAATTCCTAGCTGAAAACATAAATTCCCGGCTAGTGAATTTCTGCAATACCAAGAACTTAAGGTTTCTGTCATACCTAATCAAAATTTTCCCTTTTTTCAATGAAGAAAATTTACAACTCCCAAAAATGGTACTTACAACAGAGATTAGTAGTGAATTTTTCAAATACATGAACCTATTGATGTAATAGGTTTATAATGTATTCATTCAGAGAAAATTTCCTATAGTGCTACCACAGAGGCAAGAGGCTCTACAGTTTGCTGCAGATAGGAAAATAGGGCATCGGTTTCTATTAGAAGAACACACTATCATTAGGGTGTATGGAGTTACTCATGAACCATATTTTTTGCCAACATTCCTAACCCCTAGTGTGTTTTCCTTGGAGTTTGTAAGATATAAGTTAATTTTAGAGAATGGACATTTTATTAGCTTTAAAAAGGCTTCCTAGATTTAGTTTTCATGGGTGGTTGGGCCATTCATTATAAAAAATAAAGTTGTACTCCATGTAATTGAAATTCTGTTACAAGAGATGAATTTTAGGAAATAGTTTGCAGTCAATTATGACCCATACCATATTATTTCACATAGGAGACAGATGAACGAGAACAAGTAATTTGAGCATCATGTAGTGGAAGGATTAGCTGACAAAGTGAATTGGATGGATTATCCAACACAGATGAAGGATACAAAGGTTTCATAGGAAAATACATTATCCGTAAGAGAAACATAAATAATATCTCCCATTGCAAGTAATTCAAAAGTGACATGTAAGATGACCCATTTAGAGGCCATGGAGATAGAGGAAGAAGAAAGTTCATAAATGTATAAAAGACAAAATATTGAGTCTGAGGGAGAATTGGTAGAGGCAATTAAAAATGAAGAATAAGAAAGGAAAACTAAAGGTCAAAGTCCTAGCCTTTGAAGTATAAGAGTATGAGTTTTCATAAGTACTAGAAGCATCAAGTGATCATAAGTTCAAATCGAGAGATGACTTGTATGATAAGTATAAGGATGATAGAGATATTTATTTAAAGGAATCCTCAAAAGTTTACTGAGAATTCAGGAATATATCAAGTAAAGAGTCCTCAGTGGTCACTATCAATGATCATACTAAGAATACTTTAAACTTAGCAGTTGCTACTAATAACATAATAGTTGAAATGAGGTTGAACCTGAAGGAAATCCTAGTTCTTGACATGATTCAGTTCCATAAGCAGATTGGGGAGGTTAGTTACAGTGATTTGATGAATTCTACGTTAAAGGAATCCAAACTTCAATCCACACAGACTAAAATAGAACATCAACTAAGGTAGGAGAAGGTGGAGAATAAAGTGCACCATAAGCAAATAAAGAAACTTCAAGGAGATTTGCTGGCCATAAACAATGAAGAAAATAAAGGAGAAGTGACAAAGAAGATCCTGGAAGAGAAGGAAAATACCATCCAATTGTTGAAAAATAAGTTGAAAATCCCTGCAACACAGTTAATTTAGGATTCCAAATTAACAAAATTGGAAAAATAAAAGGAGACATTGTCTCAATAATTAAATGACAGTAAGTAAAATATTTTGAAGCTGACCGAGGAGAAAAATCAATGGGAAAAAGAGAAAGGTCTCTTAATTGCAAAGATTGATGCTCTAAATGAAAATTGGTTGGTTTTAGAAAAGGAAAAATAAGATAAAAACAAAGAATATGAAGTGCAAATAATCCAGCCTACTGTAGAAACAAATATAGAATCCATTGTACATGCTATGTCCCAAGTAAGTCTAAGAGGCTTAGAAATTGTTGTTTTAAAATGTTAGAATCAAAATTTGGCTGATGTAGTCTTGAAGAAAGAAGAGGAAAGGAAAGCATTGGAGAACAAAAATAAAGATTTGCTAGATAAAAATGAGAAATTAATAAAGAAATTATCTGGACAATTGCCAATGCAGTGAGCCAGACATCTCATCTGGGACATGATAATTACTGGAGTTGTTAAAATTAGGCCTTATTTAAATTATATTATGGAGAAAGAGATGGTAATAAATAATGCTAAATAGATTTTCACAATGGTAAAAGAAGCCTTGAATAAAAATCTAGTGGACACAACAAAGAACACATTCAATTTCCTAAATACTTTTTCAGAAGAATATTAGAGGACAATGGGAATCAAGGACAGGGTACAATGAATACCTAGGCTAGAAAAGTGGTGGGAAAACATTAACACATAGAAACTGTGCCATCCAAAATTGATATAATGTAGCATCAGGTAAAGTTTTTCAAAGGTTCATTTGTGTCCCTCTTTGAGAAAGGTTTCCCTTCCTTTTGGAAAGAAGATGGAAATTTTTTATCTTAGTCAAAATTTCAGGATTTGTTGGTCAGATGTAGATTGAATCACAAGAAATTTGAAGATATGAACCAATCTCTATCAAGGAAAATCGTGATTGATAAATTAGCAGTGGATTTTCAAATAATAAATACACTCAGGATAGTTTGAACCCAGCTACCACCTATTTCATATGTTGATCATGAGTAATTGAGAGTGTTGGTGAAACAAATGGCAAATCTGGAGCTTCCATCTGTGGACCGGTGGAAAGCGATAGAGAAATTTGGCAAAAAACAAAGTATAAATTGCATCAATGAAGAGTTTATTTATAAAACTCAAGAAATTTTGAAGACAAGTTTGTTTTGAATTTGTAATAATTTTTTGTGTAGTTAGTTTTTTATGAGTCAAGTGACAAGTGTAATAAGAAAACTATTTTCACCTATTTTTAGTATGTAAACAGTTATTGGGTCAAGGAGTATTTTGATCTATTTAAGCAATATTTTACAATGTATTGAGGCTTGTAATCTGTGAGCAAGAACTGATTTTTGTAAGAGGTCTTCAAGATTAATAAAGATTTCAAAGGCAAGTGGGTTTTATACCATAGATTCTTGTGTTATTTATTTTATAGTATGTACTTTCTCTCCTTCTCGTGAATGTGTTTCCTCTTATACTTTCCATTTTTTTTATCTTTTTCATGCTTGAATAAGTGTATATTGGATCATAATTCATACTTATATGCTTTGATTCTTTGATTTCATGCATCCACAATATTTTTCCACTAAATTTAATATTGTATTCATCTGTAGATGCCCATATTAATGGATTGTTTCTTATTCTTCCTTATCAGAAGAAAACCAAAATTTTGAATGTAAAAGACTAACTACCCTACCTCTGTTAAGATATCCACTACAAAGCACTGTTATTAATTGTTTTTCCTATTTGACTCCATGACCAATGACTGCCTATTTCAACCATTGTTATTATTAAAATTCATTTCTTTCAAATATATCTAGCCTTATTTTTTATCTATCAAGAGATCCCTCTTTGGAAGGAAGGAATCCAAATTTCCTTTTAAAGATTGGTTTTGTGGCTACCTTGTGATTATCCTCTCATAACCAAGTTTAAATTCCGAGTGATAACGGTCACTATTCACTATTGGAGCAATGTGGAGAACCTAGATCTTCAAGTGTCGGTTTTTTTTTATTTGATTGATTTGTATTTTTCAAGTTGTAGGTTAGTGGTATCAACCTCTTGTTCATTTTTATCCACTTAATTTTTTCATTTAGGCCTCTTAGGGACCCCAACGATCCCCTAAATAATTTTAGGGTCAAGTCTCACATTTCAAGGGGTTATAAGTGACTCAAATTGATATTTTTCTCTAGACATGTGAAACTTAGGTCACACTTTTATCAGAGATAGGTGCAACCCAAGTTGGGGTTGCACCTATTGTGAGAAAAGAAGCAACCCAATTCACTCTTTTCTCTAAACCAGGTGCGACTTGGGTCACTTTTTCCTCTTGATGAGTGAGACTTAGGTCACTTATTATCCTAATAATGCCACGGCTAGGGGGGTATTGTACTTATAAATGGCCCCTCTGATGATGTAAAATGCATGATCTTTCCATCGTTCAAGTGGAGGTAAATGGATGTGGAAAACATACAATGATACATTCACAATGATCCACTTGTTATTGACATTCTGGGTTGGCATGGGATTCTCAAATTCATAGAGAACACAATGAGTGCACCATTATTTTTCAAGAAGATTCTTTAGTTCTGGGATCGAGAGATATGGGCCTTTATTATCTAGGTTGAGCAAGTGGAGCTAACTCTTCATAATGTCTACTTCATGATTGGTCTCCCTCGATTAGGTGTGATTGGTGAGACTCTGCCAATGCATCCACATGATTTGGATACGAGATATATATTGAATCATCACTACGTGGAGAGTGTAGATATCCACTGGTCTTCCATATTGTTAATTGATATTGTGAGCCTGGAGACATGGGTGATTACGATAGGGGTAGTGAGAGTCCTGGGATCTAGTGGGACAAAGATATTAGGAGGGTATACACTCCTAGTTGATAAAGTAATAGTTGAGAGCTACTTCAGGTGGGCCCATATGTTCCTTACATCAGTTTCACAGCAACTGAACCAATACATTCGAAATGGTGGATATTTTAGCTTCGTTTCATTCATCTTCACCTTCTTATTTGAGAAGGTTCCCACACTATGACCGATAGTTTGCAGTGCCAGAAAGAGGGGTTATGGATCCCAAGATGTGTCGATGGGGGGAGATGATGATCCAAGAGGGTGGAGGGACAATTGGGAGGGTATTCAACCATGAATTATTTTTATAGTGGTGATATCTTCCCGTGGTGATCAAGGATTACTCGTACGAAGGCATGAACTTCCATAGAGGCCCATAGTTACCTCGTACTCCTAGCCATGCTTGGGGACCTAATAATACATATGCATTATGATTATTTTTTTGTTTACATCACTAACATAAATTATATCTATATTTTTATATGATGACGATATTAATGACTTGTCATATGTGTGTGCAGATGTGGGGCCGATTCCCTATGCCAATTTCAGAGATGACATGGAAAGGTTGAGAGGGTCAACCCTACCCCTTAGGTGCAATAATGTAGGAGGATCATTGATGATGTCATTGACAAACTACACCATGACATAGACTGAATTTTATAGGGAATGGACGATGATGGGTGGCAAAAACTTGATGGTGAGTTGATCATAATATTCTACCAAGCTCCTACTAAGTGGTGTATGGCGATGCGTCATATTACAATGGATATTTAGGTCATCCAAGACTTGATGTAGATATATCTTCCCCGTATCAAGATCTATAGTGATAATGAGGATATTGAGGATGAGCCCTCAAAGTATTTAGATGACTATCCAATAGTATGTAGAGTGTCCATCCATGCTATGAGCATGGGGATTTTTTACCGTTGTTCTATTTTTCACAAAGTTATTGGGGATCCTTGTTGTAAAAGAGACTGTATTTTGGACATATGATTTTATATACATATGCAAGTCGATGCAAACATTTTATTTTTTATGATTCTCTTTTATGAAGTGACGTTATGTATGTGATGAGTTATTTATAGATTAATGAAAAATGATGATTAGCATGCCAGTCTAGAATATCATTAGCCATTTGGTATGCTACAATATTGAAAATCCTGGTGACATGGATTAACTTAATGGATCCAAATCGTCTAACCAATTGTTTAGTGTGTAGGAATTTTCTAAAGAGGAAAAGACTTTGTACCTGATAACAATTACTTAACTATGAGAAAATCATTTGGGAATATAGATAAACATGAAGGTGACGAATTCTCATGTGTCAGGAATAGGTCAAGAGACAAATCATGACAACGTATTCCTGTTGGTTATTCATGTCTACACCAATACGCATGCCACTGATATGGATCAAGTTGTATGATGGGGTGTAATTAAGTAGCCACAAATCCAAAGTGAGATCCAAACAATATATACTAATTTCATCAGCATAATTGATGTATATGGTAGGATAAGGATCCATCTGATAAGATCAAGGAAGCAAACCATGAGGATATTTTTTGAAAGAGGGAAAAATGAAAAATGAAAAATCTATGATACAATGAACAATGAGTTCGGTCAGATTAAGCATAAAATTCATTGAAATACAACCCATTGCAGGGGTTCTTCAAGAATTGACCATTTGGACAAAAACATATGTATGCCCCCTTGTCTAGGAAATGTTTAATGACATAAGGTACCTACCACATGGATTTGAACTTTCCTTTGCTGAGCTTATCATGGGCTTCATCATGGATGATAAAAAGGTATCCTTCTTTAAAAGTGTCTGGTCAGACACGAGTATCGTAATGGGATTTTGATCAATTCTTGGAGGATTCAATCATTTGAGGAGCCACACAATGATCCTCATCCACTTGTTTGAGGGTGATCAAGCACGGATATAGAGTAGTGGTCTTTAGAAAAGGTTCGACAACAATGTGTATGAATGGTATCTAAGATTCAATAGGGAGAACCAATTCCACTCCATGACAAGATGGAATGGGGTAATCCATGTCACATTTGTTTTGTGATATGTCCACAGGGATTGAAAAAGAATAATGTATCATTTATACTTGTGTTTATCCATTGTCTACTAGAGCATTGTTTTGAGGATTTTGTTGATGATCTCAACTTGGAAATTTCCATAAGGGTAACAAGCAGAGGAAAATTGGTGCTCAAATTTCAAAAGGCATGAATTCTCCTTCCAAATGGTCTCCTCAAAGTGAGAACCATGATCGGACACCAATTGGTGGGGGATTCCAAATCAAATAATGATGCTTTTAAAAAATAAGCACGTTGTAGTGGACTCGATGCATTTGAAGGTTGGAATAGTCTTAACCAACCTTCAAGTAATTATGACCATGTTGATGCCTGGGAGGTAATCACTGGAAAAATTACAAGGTAGTCAACAGGATGAGAAAGCCCAATCTGAAAGGAGCCAAATAATACTATGTGTTATACCTAAATCCTGTCACCATCATGTGATGAGACCCTTAACCCCTATGTTTTCCCTTAATCCCAAAACTTGGAGTGGAAACTTGCTCTGTATGTTAATTCTAATTGAAAAAACCTAGCACCGCACTTACCCTTTGGCTGATGAGTGGTGCCTTCTTCAGCACCGTCTATATCCTGTTGTAGAGAAGCAGTGCCACTGCCTATAGGATTTGTTCTTAAAGTGGTTCTCACCTAAAACACTTTGTCATAAGGGAACAAAAGAGGTACCCTGGGTAAAATGGGAAAAAGAGAAGTTTCTCGAGGCTTCTGGATCATGAGCCTCATGTCCTCCCTTATCCCTATCAATATGGGTTAGTTTTAGCTTGAGATCCCCCTTGGTAGGATCTTAGAGCCACCTCACCCACATTTCTCTCAACTATCCCTATCTATTGAGCCTTATAAATACAATCTCATATCCATAGTTGAGGGGTAGAACTGAATGGTATTGTTATGCTGTTGAAATGACTACCTAGTCCAAATCATTGGAGAACATAAAGAGAAAGTTGGAGCTTTTGGGGATGAAGTGTTAGTCTTGTGGAGGAGTTTGTCAACACTAAGGAAATGGTTGTAAGCTTCTTCATTCATTCTTAATGCAAAGCTGATTTCCGTCCCACATACCTATTGTTTTGATTTCAAATGTATATGATTATTGGATTCCTTAGTCACTAGTATGGATATGTAGATGATTTTCTGGTAGCTTTGATGTGCTTGTATGTTTGACATGTTTGCGGGTACACAGGTTCATGATCAAAGCAGTATTCCAGGTGTCTACAACATTCAGGGAAGGTCTTCATCCTTTGTCGTTCACTCATTTGTTCTAGATCTAAACCATTCAGACCAGAGGAACAACTTCTGTCTGCAGAAGGTGAAATATTCCCGATAACAAATCTGGTGACTCCACTGGGGAACAAAGAAAATTTCAGTTGATCTGATCTTCCTCAGTCCTTGAACCCTTGTCCAAATCCAGGCTCCATCTCCAACTCTCTTCAGTCAGATCTGCCATCTGACTTAGTGAATTTTGGTTTGAAACTTTCAGATCTGAACTATTTCGACTTTATATGTTATTTTTTACTATCAATTCATCAATATTTACCTTAATTTGATCAATTTTTAACTTGATTTCTCGTTCTCCTTGTGTTTTGGATCTATTCATGGAATCGCACATGTGTTGTTGGAAACAAGCGGTGCCACCTCCTGAACTACGTTAGCCATAAGCGGCGCCATCGCCTGAGTCCCTTTATCCATAAGTCGTGCTCATCTAGAAATGCTCTGTCAAGACCCCTCCAGTGCAGTGCTAGGTAGGCCTTATTCCAGAACTAGTTTTTTGTCAATTTTTGCAAAAATTTGGAATTTCTTTGCTTTCATCCCTGCACTGCCAGGATTGTGTGTTAGAATCTGGATGCTCATGGTTGAAAATTGTGTGGTAAAAATTGGTTTGATTGAAGAATTCAAAATATAGATTAGGCTTGTTGATTATTCATTTGCTTTCATGCTTGTTGGTTGTAATTTTGAAAGCTTAGGTTTCATTTATTTCTCTTTTCATGTCTTTTATAAAGGCTGAAAGAAAAACCATTTGCTTATCATCTTAATTTCATTTTTTCCATAGAGGACTTATTTTTGCTTTTAAAAAGATTTTTTTTTTATTGAGATTAGGTCATTATCATTACTGAGCATAGGGAAGGGGATCTATGATTAGCCTCATAAGCTTTTAGGTTCTCTTTGTTCTTTTGTCTCTCTTGAATTAGTACTATCTCATCAAAAGAAAAATAGTGTAGTTTTAAGTTAGATCTATCTATGTTTTAAGAAAAATAAAAAAAATAGAGTGCATATGCATGCTGAGTGCTTATTGTTTTTCTTTTAGGAAAAGAGAATCTTACCCCTTTGATTGCTTTCAAAAAGGGAAAATGAGTTTGGAATGTGTTGCTTGTATTTGATTTTGATTTGTTCAAAGTAGTTGTTTGGGAATTTTTGGTTTTCAAAATGAAAAGAAAATAATCTCTTTCGCTCCCGTAGGTAGGCATACCATGAATGGTAAAGTGAAATATTTGCATCTACATTCTGCATGGTTTTACTTTTTCTGTCAAAATTTCACGCATTCACCTAACCATCCACTTTATAATTAATGGTAGTTATAGGCTAAAATTTACATAGAAATATGAGTGATAGGCTAGAGAATTGTTCAGACACCGTTAAGCATAGGAGCTGTCGTTACTCATCCACATTACATCCTGAGACTTGCGCGGTTCTTCCACGTACCGTCGGTATATCGAACGTCCTTTCACTTACCCTTGAGGTATATAGAAAGGTACTTCACGTACTCGATTATATATAGGAAGGCCCCTTGTGAATGGTTATGCATTAGACAACACTACTACCAATTTGAGCTCCCACGTACCTTGCATATATAGGGATACCCCACTAGGATATCTTATGTATCTGAGAAAAGCCCTTTAGCCATCCTGCTTGGATCCATACACCAAAAAAAACATTCAGGGAGATTAATATGCACGTACCCTTGAGGTATATCATGAGTGGCACCTTCTTGAGAATCCTGGTGAGAGACTTGACTATCTGAACTCCTCCTGTCATTTTATTTTTCTTGTTTGGCATATAGCTTGAGTAGGGAAATTTTTGGTGTGTTTTCTAGTTTTGAGACCCTAGGTTAGATAGGAACTATACAAACTGGCTTAATTAAGACAATCCATAAGAGTACAGGGCTTTCCACCTAATTTTATTCCTATTTCAGGAGAAAATCCTATGGAAGCTATCGACCAAGGAGCTACTACCAACTCCCAAGTGGGAGAAAATGTGGTTGCATAAAGAGGAGATCCATATCCTTCGTACATGCCTCCCTTGGTCTGACAACCTTCTCGGGGTAGTAATTCATTCCATTCTCCCATAGAAGGTCATGTTGATGATACTATCCGTCCAGATTATGGTCCCAATGCTCCATTTTGGGATACCTCTATAGGACAAGCCATTGCCTCATTTGGCACCCGTTTAAACTCTTTTGAAGAAGTTTCACCAAATGAAGAAGAATGTAGACAATACTAGGAAGCTATTCTCCATGCACAAGAAATTGAGAAGAAAATAGATAACATATTTGGTACAACCACCTCGTTCAGCAGTTTTTCCTGTGGGATATCGCTCATTTGCTGATTCTATGAGACCCATTGAACCTATTCTAGATCACACTGTGACTCCACATAATCCAGGTCAAACTACCAACCCCACCACCTCCCATATTATGTCTGTTCCAAATCCTCCTGGGTCTTCCGCACCTAGGGCTCAACATTCAATTCTTGTTTCATCAATACCTTCTAGTGCCGAGGGGAAGCCCCCAGCACAACCTACATTATCTATCACTGGAATTGTAGCTATTCATGGGTAGACCTCTAGTATAGAAAAATATACAGTTTATGTCCCTCCTACCCACACGAATGTGGTTAACCCCTCATCCAGTTCATGTCATCGCTTGGGGGCACAACCTATAACCAATCAAACCTCTTGGGGGTATGGTTACATACAAAATCAAGTACCTGTAGGAAACATTAATTACCAACCCAACCCTACAGGAATTCCTTATGCTGGAATTCCATATCCTAGTAATACTTTCATGCCATGGGGGAAACCTAACTGGTCCTACATGCTAGCTATGGGAGGGATACATATACATACTGTGGGGGGTGCTGGAGGACCACCTTATGGAGGTCCTCCCCCTAGGGGGGCTATTGGTCCTAGAGGGCCAAGTGGCTTTCCTCCTTATGGTTCTAATTGTCCCGGTGGTTCTGGGGGGGCTGGTGGCTTCCCTCCTAATGGTCCCGGAGGGTCTGGTGGCCCTCCTCCTAGTGGTTCTAGAGGCTTCAGAGGCTTACCTCCCATGGGTCTTGGAGGGTCTAGTGGTCCAGGTGGTTTTGGTGGTCCTAATGGTCCTGGTGGTCCCAGAGGCCCTAGCGGTCCTCCTCTCGAAGGCCTCGATGGTCCTAATGGTCCTAATCCCAGAAATAAACCCCCCATGGGTGAATCTTTCGGCAGTTCTTCATCACAAAAACCTGTCTATCAGTCTACTTACTATCCTACTAGTACTTATATGCCATATCAATACTTCTAGTATGTGCAACCTAATTGCCAATTACCTTTCCTAGCAACTTTGGACTTGCCTAATTTGCCCAAGTTGATTAATGATCCCATTCGACATAACCCCTTGTGGCCTCCCATTCCAGTAAAGTTACCATCGGAAATACCAAAAATTGATGGGAAACAGGGAGATGATACAAAAAAACATGTCATGACATTCCATCTGTGGTGTTATTCGAACTCCCTTATGGATGATTCAGTTTGTTTAAGATTCTTCCAATGAAATTTTATTGGTACCGCCACAAAATGGTACATTGAACTTCCGTAACATTCGTTTGTGGATTTTGGCTCATTGGCAACAATGTTTCTTAAACACTTTCAGCTTCCTATCCATTATGAAATGGGTATAGATTGCTTAACTTCTCTGCACCAGAAAACCTCCACCCACATATCCGATCATATCCATGAGTGGAGAAGGCAGAGAAGACTTATTAAGGCCCATATCCTGGATCGGTTGTTAGCTGATTGGTTTACTAAATATTTGTTGCCTCCAATCACCCAAGATGTGGCTATGGGTGGTGTTGTTACTGAAGAGCAAGCCATTAGTCGAGCCTAATATCTAGACTTGGTCTATTCCCAGTCCAGAACATTTTCTGACTTGATCCCTCAAGCTCCTTGCCCAAGCACCGATCCTGCCAAGCCACCGGCAGAAACCCCTGTTGATTGGATTGATGGTTCAATCCAGTCCCCATCGACAACAAAAACTTCCAAGTAACCCAAGACTTCCACCCCTACTCCTTCAACTCCCAAGGTTTCTGCCTAGGTCAATTCCATTAAGAGTATTCAAATTCTCAGCAATAATAAAAAGAAAGGTAAAGATAAAAACAAAAACCCTAGAAACCAACAAGAGAATCCAAAACCAACCACCAACGAGAATGATAAAGGGAAAAGAAAATCAAAATATCCATGTCTGCTATGTGGAGGTTACTATTTCATGAAAGAGTGTCCTTGTCGTGACAAAATCACCCAATTCTTCAAAAATAATCCTGCACCCGCAGTTCTCACGGATCCTTTTCCCTCTCAACAACAACTAATAGACCACATGCCTAATCAAGGAAATTCTAGTTCTTCAGAGGAAATTCGCATGATTTCTTCGGACACTATTAGTTTGAAAACTTGAAGTCAGAGTTATGACAAACCCGTAGACAAGAAAGAAGACAATTCTTCTTTAGGAAAAGCTCCCTCTACTGGTTCTTCTGAGTCCTCCTCTACCGTTCCCCTAACCATCGAGAAACCTAATCTCGACATGGTTTTGTGTCCACCCAAGAGTAATCTTAGGAAGGTTGTTTTTAACCCTAATGCCCAAGCCACTCAAATTTTTAACGTATTTGAAGATATTTCTCAGGAACCATGTGCAATGTCTACCTTCGAAGTACTCCAAAGTTGTCCTACATAGCACAAAAACTTGTTAACTGCTTTAGGAGCTTTAGACCCGGACAATTCTAATTTGATTCATTTCAATGTCGAGAACTATAAGTCTAGACTACCTCACAAACTTGCTTTCCAAATCATAATGAAAGTAGTCAGAAAGAAGGTCTTTAGAACTGTCTTAGATGAAGGATCTTCAACTTCGGTTTTGTCCCTGTCTTGTTGGAAAGCTATTGGCTCTCCCGAGCTTGTAACATCACCTACGACTCTAAAAGGATTTAATGGACGAGGTTTCCAGACCCATGGTCTCATACCAATCCTTTCAGTCGAGCTTGGGGGAAAATTTGTTTCTATTCAAGTGGAATGAGTATATGCCCTGCTAGATTACAACCTCCTTTTAGGAAGAAATTGGTTTTACGCCATGACTGCTGTCGCTTCAATGGTATTTCGAACTATCCAATTTCTGCATCTAGGGAGAATTGTCACCATTGACCAGCTCAATTTATGTACGCTGAATGTTACTACCTCTACGGATAATAAAATACCTATGTTAGGTCAGTCCCCTCCTCCTTACCAGTCAATTGGGGTAGGCATGTTGAAGGATTCGTCCCATATGGGGATTTTCCCCTCAAACCCTCCTAACACAGACACGGTGATAGTAAATATGATTTCGTCATTTGATTATGATCCAAAGGGAAAACAAATTGTTGAGTCCATCTCATTGAGTTCTCATGAAGAAATGTACAATGTGTTATATTTTTATCATTAAGCTAGAAATACATTAGGATATTTAACTGAGAGAATAAAAAGCACAACAATCAAACACAAGAGACAATGAACATAGTGCTTATCCTTAGGGAAACCATAAATGGAGAAAACCCCACAACTTCCTCAGAGATAGAATCTGTACCAAAAGTAAAACCCTAAAACAGTAAGATTATCTCTCGATAGCAGTAACCTCTTTCTTCCTTTCCTAAGTGTCTTCTTCTTCCTCAGCTATGCGCTACAACTGAGTGTGAGTAAGTGTGTGATAAATAGAGATGCTAGCTCTCTATTTATACTAATTCCTACCTTGACTATACCCAACTAGGGTCGACTTCTCTAGGAGAGTCTAATAACCCTAGTGCCCCAGAACTGTGGAGACTTTAACCCTTGACCAATAGGAGGGTTACCCACAATGACTTGACATGACTTGTTTACATTATAGAACCTCCCGATAGGAACATCGGGGCATGACATGAGTCAAGTACATTACAAATACATTCTGTAATAAACATTGGGTTACAATACATAAGAAATACAAGTGAATACATTCCGAAGTTACAATTACATAAACACTCCCTCTTAACTAGGAAGGTATTCTTTCGACACAATTTTCAGGACAAGTCTTCCTCTCTGTATCATATGGATCATCATCAAGTCCTCATCATCTTCAAGTCATCTTCATCTTCAAGTAATATTCATCTTCAGGTCATCTTCATCTTCAAGTCATCTTCATCATCGGATCTGGATCATCACTCAATCTAGATCATCATCACTGGATTTGGATCACCACTGGACATTTCCACTAGATGTGGATCATCACTCGATCTATATCATCACTATTGGATCATTGTCACTGAATCATTATGGGTGCTATCTCTTGATTCTTCTCGTCACAGGAATTTCTACAGAGCTAGCCCTTTTTTATGCTGGATGTACATCTACAGAGCCAGTCCTTTTTCATACTGGATGTATCATCACACAAAGATATTTATATTTCATACTAGATGTGGCATCCACACAGAGCTAGTACTTTTTCATACTAGATGAGTCTTCATAGAGCCAGTCCTTTTTCATACTAGGTGTGGCATCCACACAGAGCTAGTCCTTTTTCATACTATATGAGTCTTCACAGAGCCAGTCATTTTTCATACTGGGTGTGGCATTCACACAGAGCTAGTCATTTTTCATACTAGATGAGTCTTCACAGAGCCAGTCCTTTTTCATACTAGGTGTGGCATCCACATAGAGCTAGTCCTTTTTCATACTGGGTGTGGCATCCACACATAGCTAGTCCTTTTTCATACTAGATGAGTCTTCACAGAGCCAGTCCTTTTTCATACTGGGTGTGGCATCCAACAGAGCTAGTCCTTTTTCATACTAGATGAGTCGTCACAGAGCAAGTCCTTTTTCATACTGGGTGTGGCATCCACACAGAGCTATTCCTTTTTCATACTAGATGAGTCTTCACAGAGCCAGTCCTTTTTTGTATTGGGTGTTTCATCCACACATTGCTAGTCCTTTTTCATACTAGATGAGTCTTCACAGATCCAGTCCTTTTTCATATTGGGTGTGGCATCCACACAGAGCTAGTCCTTTTTCATACTAGATGAGTCTTCATAGAGCCAAGCCTTTTTCATACTGGGTGTGGCATCCACACATACATATGACAATGGAAGGAACCAATTCTCTCACCATGTCATAGCTATTACATCTGAACATGGAAGGAACCAATCCTCTCACCATGTCAGAAGGGTAGAACATAGACACATCACTTCCTCTTGGGAGGAATCTTGATCTAGAGAACACCAAGATTCTCCCTGAAGTACTCAGACTTCACCCTAGCCAATGGCTTAGTGAACACATCAGTTATCTTTTCATCCATCACAACATATTGGAGCTTCACTGCTCCTCTCTGCACCATATCCCTGATATAGTGATACTTGATCTCAATATGCTTCGACTTGTCATGGAACACTGGGTTCTCCGACAACTTCACACAACTCTAGTTGTCACAATATATACAAGTAGCATCTAACTGGAGATCAAATAAATCAGACAGTAGATTCCTTAGCCATACTGTGTCACAACTAGCTAAACAGGCTGCAACATATTCTGCTTCAGCTGTACTCAATGCCACATAGGATTGCTTCCTACTAAACCAAGAGATCACACATGATCCCATACTAAAGTAGCACCTTGAAGTGCTCTTCCTATCGATGGCACTACCTGCCCAATCTAAATCAACATAACTCTCCAGGTTAATCCTTTGATCAGTCTTATACTTGAGCCCATAATCAACCGTAACCTTCAGGTACCTCAGAATATGCTTTGCAACAATCAAGTCAACATGTCTTGGATCTGTCAAGAATTGGCTCAAGGTGTTCACAACAAAGCAAATATCTAGTCTCGTGTTCATTAGGTACATCAAGGACCCAATCATCTGACGATACATCATGTCATCAACCAACTCTGATGAAGCATCACTCAATAGCTTTAGGTTCGATGCCATAGGTGTGGTTAAGGCCTTGTAGTCCATCATCCCAAATCTCTTCAGGATCTCTACTGCATACTTCCCTTATCCAAGGAAGATTCCATTCACATTTGGCCACACCTCCATGCATAGAAAATAATGCATCATGCCCAAGTCCTTCATTTCGAGCTTGGAAGCAAGATTTCTCTTTGTATCCGCAATCAACCCATCCATACCTATTACAAACAGATCATCTACATATAGTAGGAGCATCACTGGTTTTCCATCTTCAACCTTGTAGTAAAGGTTGGAATCTTCTTTACTCTTGGTAAAGCCCAAACTGGATAGGAAGCTATCAATTCTGCCATACCATGTCCTAGGTTCCTGTTTCAAGCCATATAGGGATTTCTTCAATCTACACACATGAGACTTCCTGTCATGTGTCTCAAAATCGAATGGTTTCTCTTCATACACTTTCTCTTCCACTACACCATTCCAGAAAGCAGTTTTGACGTCCATCTAGTGTATCTTCCATTTCATCACTGTAGCCAAAGAAAGTAATGATATGATGGAAGTGTATCTGGCTATAGGTGCAAAAGTTTCTTCATAATCTATTCCTTCTTTCTGGGAGAAACCACGAGCAACAAATATTTCTTTATATTTTTCAATGCTACCATCTGCAGCATGCTTGATCTTGTAGATCCATTTGGAATTTACGACAGACTTCCCTTCTGGTCTTGGGACAACATTCCAAACATCATTCTTCATGATCGATTGATACTCTTCAATCATAGCATCCTTCCATTCTTTCCATTCTGTTGCTTCTTCATAATTGGAAGGTTCTTTATTGATGAAATCACATAATAAGGATACATATCTGGAGCAGGATCTGGTCCTCTTTCTTTCTCTGTGATTCTCTTCTGGAGCCCCATATCTTTCCACACCTTGGATAGCTTCCCGTACCCAAGCAGGTTTCCTCTTATGAGGATTCTTCTCCTGAGGTGGATCTACAGGTTCTTGAGGTTCTTCAAATTCTTGATCTTCTTCTTGAGTTTCTTCATTCATGGTTGTATCATTAATTCTGGGTGCTTCTGCTTCTTTAGGTTCTTCAGCAGGTCTCTTTCTGGATTTTTGTAAGCTGATTCTTCATCAAATGTTACATCCCTGCTGATGTCGATCTTATTGAATCCTGGAAGGTATATTCTGTAAGCCTTCAAGCTTTCAGATTATCCCACAAATATACCCTTCTTTCCTAAAGGATCTAATTCTATTCTCTTCTCTTTTGGAATGTGTATGTACACTGGACAACCAAATATTCTGAGATGGCTAACTTCCAGTTTCTTGCTGGAAAATACTTCTTCAGGTGTCTTGTTCTTGAGTACTCTGTGTAGAATACGGTTTTGTACATACACCACTGTTATGGCATATTCTTCCCATAGATGGATAGGAAGATCTTCATCATGAAGCATTCCTCTTGCAGCTTCCATGATAGTTCTGTTCTTCCTTTCTACAATCCCATTTTGTTGTGGATTATATGGACTGGACAACTCCCTCTTAATCCTTAAGTCTTTACATAACTCTTTGAATTCATTTGATGTGAATTCTCTTGCATTATCTGATCGAAAAGTCTTGATCTTCTTTTTAGTGTGGTTCTCGATCAAGGATTTGAATTCGTTGAACTTGCTGAATACTTCATCTTTGTTCTTCATGAAGTAAATCCATGTCTTCCTAGAAAATTCATCAATAAAAGAAACATAGTATACACACCCACTTAAAGAACTTGATGACATTGGACCACATACATCGTAGTGGATGATTTCCAAGATTCCTTTTGCTTTGCTCTCACTACTTGGAAATGTCTTCTTTGTGTTCTTTCCTTTTGCACATCCTTTGTAGACCCAATCATGTTTTGCTTGAATTCCTGGAATACCTTCAACAGCTTTGCTTGCAAGTGGTAGTGCCCTATAATGCACATGTGCAATCCTTCTATGCCAAAGTTCATTTGGTTCTACTGAGTCATCAACCAAAGCTTGTTCTAGTTGTCCCTTCAATTTGTATAGACCCCCTTCTTGTTCCCCAATCACTATTGTATCGTCAAAAGTCTTTCCCTTTGGCCACATAAGAACTTGGCCATATACAAAAGAAACCCCCATTCCTTTTGCATCCAATGCAGATATGGAGAGGAGGTTCTTATTTAGTCCTGGTACAAACAATACATTTTTCATCTTCATATACTTTCCAGAGTCTAGTTTATAGGAGAATTCATCACTACCTTTTATTGGATACTGGTAGTCATCCCCAATTTTCACCTTGTGAGGTGACTCATGTTCAGATAGTTTTGCAAATGATTCTTTGAATCTCGTCATGTGCTTGGAAGCACCACTATCTATGAGCCAATCATTGCTTCCATGTGAAACAGTTCCCGTGAGAGCGGAGATCAGCACATATTCTTCATCACTTGAAGAATCACTTTCTTGTGTGATTCTTTTTGTGGAAGGTTCATCATCCTCTGCAGCATGGGCATGATGTCTTCTCTTGTTTCCCTTCTTATTCTTCTTTGAGTTCCCTTTATTAGGACGGTATTTGGATATGTGACCTTTCTCATCACATGTGTAACATCTAATAGTATCCCAATCTCTTCTGGAGTGATGATGGTCCCTTTTGGTTTTATTGGTGTGGGCTATGAGAGCTTGATCTTCACTTTCCATCTTTTCTTCTCGAGATTCTATCTGAGCTTCTTCTTGAGAGAATTCTTCCCATAGTCTGCTGAACTTAACTAAATTCTTTATAGAAGATATCCCTTGAATGAAAGAGTCCCATGATCTAGGGAGACCATTCAAGTTGGTCGCATTATCCACTTCTTCATCTACTACTTCTAGATGTTCCTTGATCTGAGATACCCTTGTAAAGTAATACTAGATGGTCTCAACATTCTGGATCTTTACATTCTTTAGTTGGTTTCTCAGAGTCATCTTGTTGTTTATGTTCTTCCCTTCAAACAATTTGGTTAGGGAATAAAACATAGCTTTAGGTGTCTTTAGGGAAGACAACTATGGTATGAGGTGATCCTTGATTGAATCAGCAATAATCCTCTTTGCCATAACCAAATTTTTCTTATGTAAGGCCTTAGCCTCGTCTCCCTCTAGAACTGGAACCTCCTCACTGATATAGGAGTCCAACTCATTTTCTTCCAGGACTAGGGAGATCCTATACTTCCAGGCTCAGAAGTTATCAGCTCCCTCAAGCTTTTCATCAAGCTTCGTATGATAAGACATATTAAGTGAGAACCTCAAATGGAAAAACAAAAGATTTAGATTTTACCAGGTCAAGATGTCGGATCTGGATTTGGATTTGAAATTCTACAGTGTTGGTTCAGGAGAAAATTAGGGTTTTTATTTTCCAGAGTTCCGTCCAACCAAATGCTTTCATATTGATCTCTAAACTTTTATTTTGAGGAGAATATCAATCCAGGCCTGGGCTCACTGAAAAATTCCACTTTTGTGGAAATCCCTAATTTTTGGCAGCAGTGTCGGGTCCAAAACTAAAAAACCTCAGAATTGGATTCTGCTTCGACACAAATATGCACCCTATGGAGGATATTTATTCCAACCTCCTTTTGCTATAAATCTGTGGAGAGAGATCCACAAAGTAGTAAGCCCTAGCT
The DNA here is from genome assembly GCA_001517045.1 of Pseudotsuga menziesii. NCBI lineage: Eukaryota > Viridiplantae > Streptophyta > Pinopsida > Pinales > Pinaceae > Pseudotsuga > Pseudotsuga menziesii. The sequence goes on from LPNX010685572.1 coordinate 280,789, forward strand.
CCTGCAACTACACAGTGTCTTCTTCTTAGGTTAGCTCTGATACCATGTTATATTTTTATCATTAAGCTAGCAATACATTAGGATATTTAACTAAGAGAATAACAAGCACAACAATCAAACACAAGAGACAATGAACATAGTGTTTATCCTCAGGGAAAACATAAATGGAGAAAACCCTGCAACTTCCTCAGGGATAGAATCAACACCAAAAGTAAAACCCCAAAACACTAAGATGATCTCCTGATAGTAGTAACCTCTTTCTTCCTTGCCCCAGTGTCTTCTTCTTCCTCGGCTATGCACTACAACTGAGTGTGAGTCAGTGTGTGATAAATAGAGAGGCTAGCTCTCTATTTATACTAATTCCCAACTTCACTAAACCCAACTAGGGCTGACTTCTCTAGGAGAGTATAATAACCCCAGTGCCCTAGAACTACAGAGACTTTAACCCTTGACCAATAGGAGGGTTACCCACAATTACTTGACATGACTTGTTTAAATTATAGAACCTCTCGATAGGAACATCGAGTCATGACATGACTCAAGTAAATTACAAATACATCCCAGAATAGACATCAGGCTACAATACATAAGAAATACAAGTGAATACATTCCGAAGTTACAATTACATCAACACAATGTTATCAAAACCCTTTTCGATTACCCCACTGATGAGCTTCATCTGGTGACTTCAGACCCTTACCACCTACCCTACTGGTTAGAGCCCTCTCTTCCTATTCTCAATTAGCTCTCCTAGAATTTTCCCTTTGATGAGTCGATTTTGGATAGAATGAGTAAGAAAGAGCCTATATGGGAGGATCATCATCATAGATCCTTGTTCCTCCCCAACACCAGTTTGATAGACCATGATTTTGCATTCCTTTTTTCCAATGATATTGTCAACACACCTAAAAATCCTATATTTTTGCAAGACACAGATTTTGAAGCAAACCTATGCAACATTACTCAAACAAATCCAATTGACATATTAGCCAAGCCTGGTACCCTTGAACATGTTCATGTTAGGAAGAACTGCTCAGCAAAAGAATATGAAGCATACAGAGCTCTTTTCAAATAATTTCGTGATGTTTTTTCCTGGTCTTATGAAGAAATGTCAGGAATAGACCCGTCCATTGTGGTCCATGAAATAAAAACCTATCCCACTGCAAAACTTGTTAGGAAAAAACTAAGGCAAGTCCATCCACGGAAAGCCGCAACTATCAAAGCTGAAATAGAGAAAATTCTCAAAGCAGGGTGTATTTATCCCATACCCCTGACATAATGGGTATTGAACATCGTCCTTGTCAATAAAAAGTAGGGCACCATTAGAGTCTGCATCGATTTCAAAGATTTCAACAAAGCTTGTCCCAAAGAGAACTTTCCCACTCCGCATATCAACCAGATTATCGACAACTATGCCGAAAGTGTCATCTTCTCATTCATGGATGGATTTTCGAGTTATAATCAGATTGAGATTTTACCCATCGATCAGCACAAGACATCATTCATTTGCCCATGGGGAACATTTGCATATAGGAAGTTACCATTTGGCCTAAAAAACGTTGGAGTGACTATCTAGCGTGCTATGTCCTATGCGTTTCATGATATAAAACATATTGTTGAACCATACCTTGATGACCTCCCAGCTCATTCACAACAACGGGAGGACCACCCTGGTCATCTTAGAGACATTTTCCTAATATGCCGTCATTATAACATACGGATCAATCCTCATAAATGTGTTTTTTGTGTTGAGATGGGACACCTGTTAGGTTTTGTGGTTTCTAAAGATGGCATCCAGATAGATCCATTGAAAATTGTAGCTATTCTAGCTCTACCATCCCCAACCAATCTTCTAGAACTCCAAAGTTTGCAAGGGAAGAAAAACTTTCTCTGTCATTTCATGTGCAATTTTGCAGAGAAAAAAAATGGTTATATGCATCTCCTTAAGAAGGACACTCCATTATTTTGGGATGACCAAGCCCAAAACTCCTTTGATAATATCAAACATGCTCTAACTCATTCACCTGTGACACACCCCCCAGATTATCCAAAGGATTTTCTCCTATACATTCCTTCCTCCACCACTACCATCACTATGGTTTTAGTGCAGGAGAATCCTGACGGTCAAGAGCACATGATCTACTATGCTAGTAAGAATTGCATGGATTCCGAAACTCAATACTCATGTGTGGAGAAATTAGCATTGGCCACGGTCATTTCTGTTCAAAAATTTTGTCACTACATTTTGCTCCGCACAACCACCGTATTGGCAGAACAGAACCCTATGTACTACATCCTAACTCGTCAGGTGCTCGGGGGAAAGTACTCTCAATGGATAGTCATACTACAAGAGTTTGATCTAGAATTTTCCAAAGCTACATCAAAGAAATCCTTGGTCTTTTCTAAGCTCATGTGTGATCTTCCTTGTGCTTCGACGGAATATGAGCCCAGTGATTCATTCTCGGATGAATTCCTATTCCCGATAATCGCTACTGACCCATGGTATGGATATTTTCTCATTTATCTCCAGAAACAAAGGTTTCAGCCTACTCTATCTCATGACGATCACCGCTGTATCCGTCACCACGCAAAATAATACCTCATCTTGAATGACACTTTGTATAGACGTGGTATCGATTCCATTCTCTGGCGATGCCTTACCCATGAGGAAGCTGAATAAGTTTTGAATCATTGCCACTTCGGAGCATGTGGCGGTCATTTATCTGGGATGGCTACAACCTAGAAAATCCTTTGCGCTGGCTATTTCTAGCCTTTAGTATTTAAATATTGTCACGAGGCTGTTAAGAAATTCCCACCTTGTCAACATTTTTATCCAAAAAAGCACACTCATGCTGCTTTGTTACACCCCATCATTGTCTTTGGCCCTTTTGCCAAATGGGGGATTGATTATATGCATTGTAATCCTACCTCGGTCGGGGGGAATGGTTACATCATCGTAGTCATTGACTATTTTACAAAATGGGCTGAGGCCATGCCTACATATGTAGAGGACGATAATACTGTCGCTCTCTTCCTGTTCAATCATGTGATAGCGAGATTCAGAGTCCCGTAGTCCATAGTTACTGATAACGGATCACATTTCCATAATTAAATGATGGAGGAACTAAGTGCCAAGCTAGGTTTTCGTCATGAAAATGTATGCCCTATTATCCGCAAGATAATGGTCAGGTCGAGGCCATTAACAAAGTTTTGAAAACGATGCTTCGTCGGATGGTTGGAGACCATAAATCCAACTAGAAGCATATCCTTTTTTATGCTCTTTGGGATTACAGGACTTTGGTGAAAACAACTACTGGTTTCACACCTTTCCATCTTGTCTATGGACTAGAAGCTATCTTGTCGATTCAATGTCAGATTCCATCCTTGAAACTTGTCGTCGAACTTCTCCCAGACACTTCTGCAGAGGAAGAGAGATTTCTATACTTGAATAACCTCGATGAAACTAGAAGAGATGATGCCTTCGCTAATGAGGCACACAAGAAATGCATCAAGGCACAGTATGACAAGTATATCCAACCTCGTTCCTTTAACGAGGGTGACCTAGTTTTGAATTATGATCAGAGATATGACAAACTAGGGAAAGGGAAGTTTGAATCCATGTGGTACAGTCCTTTCATCATTTCCAAAGTTTTAGAGAAAGGGGCCTAGGAGCTCATGGACTATGCTGGAATCCCCTTAGGACAACCTCGCAATGGGTTGTACCTGAAGAGGCACTATGCCTAGATCTCTCTTGGATAGTATCTTGTATATATGTATATTACTTGACTTTTAGTGTGCTTAAGTATTTTCAATATGGTTTTGAGTTTAGTGTCTGTATCTATTTATACCATGTTTTGGTCGTGCAGAGCAGATGGCTTTCTACAGCTTTGCTGATGGTGCTTTCCACCACACCTTGAATCTTGCCTCAGCTGCTTGGGTTCTCTATTCCCCAGCTTACGATTTGGTCAGTTTAGGAGCGGTTTGTATTGTTCTCGCTACCAACAATATCACTGAGTATCAAGCAGTCGTAGGTCTTCTGACTGAAGCTGCCTCCCAAGATGTTTGCAACTTGGTAGTCTTGATGGACTCACAACTTGTGGTTTGTCATCTAAACCATGTTTATACCATTAGGAATCCTGTGTTTCTCCATCTCTTCTGGAGGGTAGGTTTTTTAGAAAGGTCATTTGAAACTATCACCTATAGGAATATCCCTAGGGAACATAATGCAGTTGCCGACTCATTGGAAAATTACATACTAGACTGTCATATTTCCCATTCATGACATGAAAATCAAACATGGTTCACAGTAAATAAACTAAAAGACACATAAAACTCATGTAAAATACATTCACCTTTTGAGACATATAAACACCAAGGTAGAAGTCTGTATA